>CM056049.1:618141770-618684347 GCA_029574335.1 Rana kukunoris | reverse complement strand
AGCAAAAATAAAAAAAGGATTGCTCTTTTTTTTCAAAATTGTTGCTCTTTATTGGTTTATAGCGCAAAAAAAAACACAGAGGGGATCAAATACCACCAAAAGAAAGCTCTATTTGTGGGGGAAAAGGATGTCAATTCTGTTTGCGTGCAATGTTGCAGGACTGCGCAATTCTCAGTTAAAGCAACGCAGTGCCGTATCGCAAAAGTGCTGTTTAGGAAGGGGGTAAATCCTTCCGGGGCTGAAGTGGTTAAAACAATACAGTTGTTACAACGTCTTTCTTTTTAGTCCAGCAAGTATAAAACATTGCATCACATCATTGCAGTACATCACATTTATCCTGAAGTTAGCAGGCAGCAAGTGCAGGTCCAGTACTCCAAAGACTTCAGATAGCGCCGGCTTACAGTTCTGTGGTATAGACATGAATAGCAAGGTCTTATAACACACTCAGAGGTAAATGAGTCTGCTGAATAACTCAGAAGTGAGACACGTTTGCAGAAGCAGTATACAGGTGCAGACTGGTGATAGGCAAATTTGCTTGTGTTTAATGTATGGGGTGTTTGGGTAAACACATCCAAAAATCTGCAATTTGTAAACTTTAATATAAACCCCACTAAAATAAATAGGAGGCTAATCTTGAAAATCCATTCACTCAATTTCCAAGGCTAAAAGGCAGGACATGTAGGAATGCAAAAAATAAATACATATTTAAAAAAATACAATTTAATGGGTAGCAGCTTTTTTAACCACTTGCCCACGGTGTCATAGTAAAAATACGTCATGATTTTAAAGATGGATATCTCGGTAACGGCAGCAGCTGCTGCCACAACCGAGATATCCATCTTTTCCGTGGGCCGTGCTGTACACGATAATGGCGGTCCCAGCGGCGGATTCGCCGCAATATCGCCGTTATCGGTGGCGGGAGAGGGCCCCCCCCCCTCCCGCCGCTCTCCCGCGCTCTCCGCCGCTTACCGGAGCCGTCGGTAACGGCGGAGGCGATCGGGTCCTCTTGCTGGCTGTGTTGGGATACGAGTGAGGGAAAAATCGCCCCCACCCGTCCCCCACAGCTCTGCTGGGCGGAAGTGACATCAAAACGTCAGTCCCGCCCAGCGTCTTAAAGAAACATTTTTTTTTTCTGAAATTTGAAAAATGACATTTTTTTTTTTTTTTTTTGCATTTAAGCCTAAATATGAGATCTGAGGTCTTTTTGACCCCAGACCTCATAATTAAAAGGACCTGTCATGCTTTTTTCTATTACAAGGGATGTTTACATTCCTTGTAATAGGAATAAAAGTGATAATTTTTTTTTTAATTTATTTTGATGTATAAAATTATAAAACTAATTAAAAATAAATAAGAAAACAAAAAAAAAAAAATGTAAAACGCCCCGTCCCGACGAGCTCGCGCACAGAAGCGAACGCATACGCGAGTAGCGCCCGCATATGAAAACGGTGTTCAAACCACACAAGTGAGGTATCGCCGCGATCGTTAGAGCGAGAGCAATAATTCTAGCCCTAGACCTCCTCTGTATCTCAAAAAATGCAACCTGTAGAATTTTTTAAACGTTGCCTATCGAGATTTTTAAGGGTAAAAGTTTGACGCCATGCCACGAGCGGGCGCCATTTTTAAGTGTGACATGTTGGGTATCATTTTACTCGGCGTAACATTATCTATCACAATATATAAAAAAATTGGGCCAAATTTATTGTTGTCTTATTTTTTTATTCAAAAAAGTGTTTTTTTTTTTTTTACAAAAAGTGCGCTTGTAAGACCGCTGCGCAAATACGGTGTGACAAAAAGTATTGCAATGACTGCCATTTTATTCTCTAGGGTGTTAGAAAAAAAAATATATATAATGTTTGGGGGGTTTAAGTAATTTTCTAGCAAAAAAAACAGTTTTAGTCTCGTAAACACCGAATTTGAAAAACAGGCCCGGTGGGCAAGTGGTTAATAAAGCGTAGGTTCACATTTAAAATAAACATAAATAATAAATAAATAAAAAATGCAGGTGAAAACATGTTAATTTAACTTTTTTACCAAGAAGCCTGCAGAGCATTGCACCAGTGATTAGCAAATCGTGGGTGCAATCTCAGGCTTTTGCAGACTGTCAGCATAGCTGTCTGCTCATGCTTCTTACAGGCAGGTGGTTACCAGCACTCTGGCACATTAGTTCATTGAGAACTAAAAGCCAACACTTTTTTTTTTAATTTTTTTATAACTTTTATTCCTTATTCCCTTGTAATAGGAATAGTGTGTGACAGGTCCTCTTTATGAAGAGATGCGGGGTCAATAATGCCCCACGTGTCTCCTCCAGGCTGGAAAGCATGAGATAGTGAAAAAAAATTCACCGATCTAATCCTTTCAGCCACAATTGTGGCTTTGTTTACTTCCGGGTACCTGGGCATGACGTCGCGCCCGACCCTTTGACGGTCACAGAGATGACCGGTGACCATCTGGTCACCGGTTATCTCTATCCTCCCCAGCCAGCGGCAGCGATTTGTTTTCCGGGCCTCAAATGGCACGGGAGAGCCCAGAGAAGCACCAGATGGCCTAATATAGCCTAATAGAACAATCAAGTGGCGGAACCGCCGCTATGATCATTATTATGGTACACAGAATCTCTGCCTGAAAAAAAAAATATCTGAATAATGCCTGTAGCTGCAGGCATTATTCAGATATCCCCCACTAAAGTCCAGGACGTCATATGATGTCCTACAGTATGGGAGTGGTTAAAATTGTCCTGAGAAGGAAGGGGGAAAAGTGTCCTGTATTGAAGTGGATAAGCAGGACCTTTTATGCATAGAGTACACTCTATAACTTAATTTTATTCTGGTCACACTCCTACCATTTTTCACCAGAATTTGGCGCATTGACTGATATAGGCCTTTCCCTGCTTGCCCTACAAAACTCAGGCAATATGAGAGTGAAAGGGGTAATACTGGCTAGTTAATGTTTTTTTCGTTTGCCTCTGCTAAAATCCTTCTGTAGGCAGCAACATAACACAATTGTCTCTGAATCATATTTCCCTCAACAAACTCCCAACAATTTGGAGTTAATAGTGAATAAAAATCTGATTATCAACTATACAAATGTCTCAAAGCTTATTTTGTGTAAACTGCTTTTTTTTTTTGCCTTTTTTTTTGTAATATACAGTATTAAAAGATAACATTCAAATTCTATTTTAGACCCAAAGCTAAGCTTTAATGAATTTAATTTAATCTTTTTTTTTAAACATCTTTGAAGTACATAGTTACTGAGCGATTTATCTTAGTAAATGTAATTTTTATTTCGAACACATAATTGACTGTCAATGATGTAGCCTCAAAGGAAATTCATGACTTTCATATTCATTGCAATAAAAAGACATATCATTGTCCTATTGGTAACAGTGTCACACTAACACTGACAATGACTCAACTTTGAAACCACACTTTTCTGTGGCGGCTAATTAGGCTGTGTTAGAAATGTAAAACTGTCCAATTGATGCCTACGTTTTGTAGGTATTTATTTATGTATTTATTTATATACTATAATACAAGGTCCATGTCAGTACAACAACTTAACAATCTATAAAATTGACAGAACAATGGAATACAATCATACCAGTTCTAAGTAACCATAAGTTCACACCTTCTCCTAGAATTGTACAGGAGAAAGAAAAGAAGAGACGAGTAGAAGCCAGTTTAAAGAAGAAATAAGAGGTTTCACCACCCTGCTTTACACCCACATTCCTAGCATTACAACAGGTTTAGATAGGGGGTTGTAAATACAGTAGTGTATTTAGGTTTTGTACTGCCCTAGGCCTGACTAAACATCTGCACCTCCTAATTTAAATATGACCCACCCCTTCATGTAAAGGCCAAACCCCGTTTTTTTAAGAACCTCCCTGAAATTTTTGTGGGGGGGGGGGGCGACACTAGTTCTGAGGGCCCTGGATTCCCTTAATTTGCATAGATTTCCTCTCACCTCCTGTTTGGCTATGGGCACAGGAAGTGAAGAGAAATCTCTGCAATGGGACAGAGATGGTAAAAAATAAACTGACTGGGGCTATAACCTTCCCTTACTCTATCCGAAATGAAAACAATAAAAATAAAGTGTTGATTATAGTTCTACTTTAAGCACAAATTTCTGCTAGTTTTATTGACTAAGAAAATATAACCATGCCAATGGTGCAACAGATACAGCACAGTGAGGAAGGTTTGTGGTTCAGGATGATAGGACAATCAAAATTAGAAGCGCCCCGCCACACCCCACATGCCGGGCAGAAGCGGAGCGGCCGCTTTATGTTTGCAAACTTTTGTGTAAATTAGTGTAGTGCTGCCCCCCTGCAAAGTGCTGCCCTAGGCCTGGGCCTTGTTGGCCTAGGCCAGGACACAGCGTTGTGTAAATATATAATTCAGGAAATCCAAACTTTTTCAAATCTTGCTTGTTTATTCCATAGGATAGCAACCTGTTTTTCATGAAGCATAATCAAATAAGTTTTATTTTTTGGTTGCAGCAATATTTACCACTGGAATTTTCCACACTTTACTGGCTAAAATAATACAAAAAGATGAGAAACCTAGAGTGTTTATGTATTTGATCTAACATGCCACTTAAGAGCACCATCTTAGCATTTTTGATGATGTTAATGTTAGTCACTGAGTGAATCAGAATAAGCACAATTTCAGGCAAGTCCACCAAATTTGGTACATAGTGCCGCTAGTCCACAGCCCATAAGGCACAAAGGGGAGACATCAAGAACAATTCTGATAATCCTCAATGACACCAGGTACCAGTGAGTTAATACTGTGTAGCTTGCCACAGCAAGAGCAGTATTGAGGATTCCCCTGTGCACCATGACAGACCGTTGAGATCATTCCCCCTCCTCTTTTTAATTCCCAAGAACTTCTTATGCCTGTTGGCATGAAAGCTTAGATATACTATAGATGTGGAGAAAAGGGAGTACAGAACCAACATGCCCCCCCCCCCCCAACTGTTCCAAGTTGCTGCATCCACCTGTTCTTAAAAAGTGTTTTTGTGTATGATGTCCTCAGTAGACCATTGAAGGGAGCTAAACAAATTGAGTATTTGATGAAGATGAAACATTTCAGAGGTTTGAAGAAATCAGGTCAATTTCCAAAGATGTGTAAAAAGGAATATAGCTGGCCCAGTTTAATGACTACATTTCCAGGTGAGTGTAATACTGAGATGAGGAAGGACATGTGTACAAGATTTAAAGAGGAAGGAAGTCTAAATAGATGCCAGTACAGAAGCAGGGAGGTTATTATTAAGCACTGGGCTTATAGGCTTGAGATCCAAAGTCAGTTAGGACATTAAATAGACTGGGCAAGGTCACAATTGGTTCTGTAATAAACAACAAATAGTTGGAAAATAACATGCTTTTGTGGATCTTATGTGCACTTTGAATACAGCGAATGTCTGGGTTTGATCTAATCTCTAATCATTTCTATTGCAATTATAATGGTGATTGGGAGCAACCCTGTCTAGTACCTGTCTGTATATGAATTGTATCTAATTTGTAGCCATACACAACTATATTGGTGGTAGGTTGAGTATAAAGTGCATAATAAAGTAAGAAACTATACTTTAAATTCAATAGGATATGGAAGAGACCAGGACAGAAAATAAAAAAAGACCTATGTAAACCTAATTGTAGCAGCACTCCCTGTCTGTCCCCCACTCCATCCCAGTTGGAGTTTAGAAGTGAGACAAGATGAATTGCTCTTTGAATATGATACACCTTTTATCGTCTGGGAACAAATCTGACTCACACTACATGGATATTAGCATATATTTTTGTCAGTAGTTTCAGGTCACAATTAGCGAGATTGGACAGTACTTTTATACAATAACCAGATACCTGTTCGGCCGCGCACACACGATCGAACATGTCCGCTGAAACTGGTCCGCAGACCAGTTTCAGCGGACAGATTCGATCGTGTGTACGGCCTAGCAGACAGGTTTCCAGTGGACAAAAGTTTTAAAACATGCTTTAAAACTTGTCCGCTGGAAACATGTCCGTCGGACATGTCCGCTGGTTAGTACGACTAACCAGCAGACCGAAATCCCCCACATGCGTCGAATGAATTCGACGCATGCGTGGAAGCATTTTATTTCCTGGTTTGGTGACATGGAGGCATCAACGTCACCGCCACGTCTGTCCGAGGGGATTTTCGTCCAATGGTGTGTACACACGGCTGGACCAAAATCCTGCAGGAGACATGTCCGATGAAAACGGTCCGCGGACTGTTTTCATCGGACATGTCTCCTCGTGTGTACGGGGCCTAAGTCTTAGGTATCATACAGATATGGGCTCTATTGGAATTAGTGTCAAGAGGCACACCACCCCAAAGATCAATAAAAAAAATCAGTATATGGGGCACAAGATGATCAGTAGATATTTAATTTAAAATAGAGGAATATAGAAGCTGATCCAATGAGTCACTGGTCCAGAACAGATATGTTCATCAAGTGTTCTAATTTAATTGCATGCATGCATGTTTCAGGTCAAAAGAATTGAAGGATCAGCATGACTGCCAGGCAGCTAGAATTTTCCAAAAGAGGTCAGGAATGGCCACTGTCAAACAATTCTTGGCACAGTGGCACAATTGTTCCCAGGCAAAGCTCCTGTGAACAGATTCAGGATACAGTTTCACTATCGTAGAACTATCATACTAAAAACATAAAATAGAAAATACAGGGAAAACTGTATATAAAAGTTAAAGTGGAACTAAACCTTCTTATCAGTTACAGTTGGAGACTGTAAAAAATTACAGAATCAGCTAAGAATGGCCACCGACTCCCTAACAAGCTAAGAAAGCTGTCACATTTAGCAGCAACATTAATACCAATGTTAATTGTTATACAGTGTGTCCTACTGCAGCCAGAGGTCCAGCTCGACTAAGCACCAAATGAACCTCTGAACAGATGAAATTTAGTCCAAACCATGGTTCGGACCTAACCGGCAGCTCATCCCTAGTAACAACCTACCTAAACAATACATTGAATCAGTATCCAAGCAGAAAAGCCCCTGCCCTATAACTATAGGAGATTGTACAGTTGCACTGTGATGCAGTGATGGGCTAAACCACCCCCTGATTCAATTCGCACCAGAACTTACAAATAGAGAGCCGCAAACTCTTTTCTATTCTACTCCATTTTGAAGGCTTCTATGCAAGTTATTGGCCAGTAAATGTATGTGGGCCTGGATACTGCCCAGGGGGACAGGTATAAATGCAAAAAGTTTTTTTTTTAAATATCACTTCTAAAGGAGCAGTGATTTTAATGATGCAATAAAAATGAAAACAATCCTTTAAATATAGTACCTGGGTGGTCTCCCTTAGTCTGGGCTGTGAAGTAGCACATCTATACTGCCTTCTGCCACAAAATTTACATATGTAAAGAAAAAAATGTTTTAATTGATTAATTATGGCAATACAACAAAAAACAACAACAAAAAAAAACACATGTAGGGTCCCCCCAATCCATACCAGACCATTATCCAAGCATGCAGCCTGGCAGGCCAGGAAAGGGGACAAGGGCCTCTTCCAGACAGCCCTGGCTGGGGGATGTGGGGGTCTGCAGGCAGGGGGCTTATCGGAATCTGGAAGCCCCCTTTAACAAGTTTACCTGCAGTTGACCTCCTTCCAATGGTTTTTAATTCTTATGGAAGTGGAAAAAACAATTCATGTAAAAAAAAAAAAAAAAAAAAAAGCCTGGACAACACAAGCCCTAAGCAAGAAAGTTTTGTGTTAAGTGAGCATACTTATTTGCCAAAAGGTTATCCTAGACATTCCTAGACATATACAGATAGGTACTATAAATCCAACTATATTCTCTTACTTAATGCCAGAATGAGGACAAGCAGATTTGTATGTTAAATGGTTGAAATAAAGTCACAAGGTGAGTGTTGTTGTTGTGAAAATAAACGTAAAATGTAAATTTGTTACTGTGAAATGTGCAGTAAAATCTGCAGAGGGTATTGACAACCATGTAGCTAAAATAATTCAAATGCTGCACCTGATGCATTAGAACATTGCATGTTAATCCCCTTTTTATTTAAACTCTACAGCTAGTGTTGTATGGATTAAGGGATTTATAGTCTAAAAATGTTATGCACATGTTCAGGTTTCTACACAATGTAGTATAAAATGTATTGTGCTGTTTACATGAGAACAGATCCAGGATTGACTCTTGCCCCATTGAGCATGTAAAATGAAAATGAATCCTCCAGTAGTTGGGATTTAAACACTGTCGAGTTATTAATAATTATTCCTGACAACCAAAAACAAGCACATTGCCCACAAGTCAAAACTATTCTGTTCTGAGATTATTAAATCATTTATTGTTTTGTTTTTCATCAATGATCATGTAAGTAAAATACAGACAGAGCACCATGTACAAATGATCAATTAAAACAGGATGAATGTTGGATAATTTGAAATACACAGTGAATAAAAATTGTCTTATTTTGGTCTGTTAAATAAACAATTGAAAGTGTTATGCCATGGTTGTTCAATAAGTGCAAAAAATACATATCAATCCTGCGAGAAATCACGTCCTGTGTACTCTGCCTCTGCTGCACTCAAATATCAAGAACTTGTATCAACCCTGGACAGTTCACCTATGTGGGCTACACACTACCTCCCTTCTTTATTATGGAGTTGAGAAGAGGGAAAGATGCTCAGTAGTGCAAATCATGAGTGAGCAGCCTAGGTTGACAATTCTGCTCTTCCAGTACAGTGAGCGAGCATGGTAACCTTAACCTTATACTGGCAGGATAACCAGTTAAAATACAGGAAGAAAGGCTGGAAAAAAAAAAAAACGAATACAGCCACCACATCTAAACTGCAGTATATTACATTTTGTTCTTCAGTTTTAATACTTTATACTTTAAATGCAAAGTACAAACAGATGTAACCTTTGTAAATCACCAAAAACCATTAGCTATACACAACTGCTTGTAAAGGGGTAAAGCAACCCATAAAACTACACAATTTTCTTTCCTTCCTCCCTGGGTTGAAAGAAATAAGGTTTATCCCTCAAGCGTTGCTGTGTTCTGCCAGCGGGGAGCTTTCCCAGTGGCCAGAACAAAAGGTATTACTGCTAGCGGCTATAGCCGCCTGAAGTAATTGCATGTAAAAAATCTGACAGGTTGGTTGTACCCAAGTTGATTAATGGATCAACTTGAGTACAACCAGCCAGCCCATAAATTGATTTGAATCTTGTCCAGGCCCTGCTAAAATGGTTGATCAATCCATGGCCGGTTTTTGTTATACAAAATTGTACCCAAACAACAAAGTCTATGATATTTTCAGTGAAATGCAAATAAACACAATTGAAGAATTGTATAGCCCTTGTATAAAGCTTAACATATGGTACAAATTTGAGTAGTAAACATTAACATCCCTGGAAGTTATGATTATTTTCAGAGGCGATTTGGTTCGCATGTGCCGCGCTATATAAGTTTTTCATTCATTCATTCATTCATTCATTCATTCATTCATTCATACGGTTCCATTTCCATTTATTAAACAATCAGATGTGAGGTACACAGTTGCAATTTCCATTTATTAAACAATCAACAAATAAGTTACATACACATAATCTCCCAAAATGTAACTTACTTGACGCGTTTCACCACTTTACTGTTTGTTTAATAAATAAGAAGAGCTTACATTGGAGCCTGGCTCTGTTTTTCTCAATTTCCGGATGGTAAGCTAAGATGGGCTACAATCTGGTTACCCAGATTGTCATGCACAACAGGAGAAGCAGGTCTTGAGCAGTGTTGTGAATTTGGGTATGTATCCTTCACTTATTTGTTTGGGTTCAGCAATGGTTTAAGATCTGTGCCACACACATCACTGACATGATCCACCACTTTGGCAATACATGTCCTAAGGTGCAGAGCAGATTTCTAGAAATTAGGACAAAAAGATGTTGACTTGTGTAGTTGTAGCACCAGCCTACCTATGTGATATGCTACTTGTTGCAGCAGTGTCACAATGTCACCCCCTAAACTACAGGGGTTGTGCTCACAATCAAATACTGTCAATACAGATAAAACAAATGTACAGACCCAAAAATAATACAACATAATAAGAAAATATGAAGTAAATATATATCAAACCCAAAAATAATACAACATAATAAGAAAATATGAAGTAAATATATATCAAACATAAGTCTAATGTCTGCTGGTTGATCAAATCCCCCACCGCCGCCGCGCCGCCGCCGAAAATCGGAAGTGTTTTACTTCCTGGTGCGGTGATACGCGGCGGCGTCAAGTCACCGCCGCGTCATCCGGCGGCGGGGTACTAAAATTGTGTCTTCCACTATCGTGTTAGATGTGTATCCAGTCTACCTGTGTATGTCCATACCACACCCTTTTTTCTATAGATTTTTATTGAATTAATGAAATAACAGGAATATAAAATTAGGATACGTGTTAAAATAAAACTTAACCAGTTTTTTGTAAAAGAAGAAATACATGGACTTCCCCATATATTCAGATTTAGAGTTGAGCAAAGAAAATGTATAGTTACTGTTCAGGGGATAAGGAAAATGTCAAAAACTGTAATACAAAAACAATCTATTCAAAGTAAAAGCATCATATTCTGGAAATCATATGGTGAAAGAAAATGCATTTGACATAAAAATAATAAAAAAAATAAGTGGTCTCAAAAGCAGGAATCATAAATTTTTATGAAAAGGGGAGTATGAACAAAGAGGAATTTGGAAAAAAAGAAGAGAGAAAAAAAGAGGAAAAAAAAAAAAAAGGAGAAGGCAGAAAAGAAAAGAGGGTTGGAGTGTGGCCAATGCTAAAACCCATCCAAGCTTTTCAAAAGGCAAAAAAAAGGTACATTTTAAAGACCATGTTGAGTCAGTCAGATCCCCCTTAAGCAATTTGTAATCCAGGAATCACAGATTTAAAATAAATATATATACCGTATTTATCGCGGTATAACGCGCTCCCGCGTATACCGCGCACCCCTAAAGTGACCCCCAATACTGTGGAAAAAAAGTTATTTTTGTACTTACAGTTTTGGTGTCTTGCGCGGTGTCCATCGGCGGCCTCGTCGGGTCCGGCGTCCTTCTGCGGCTTCGGGTGTCCTCTTCGGTGGGTCTGGCATCCTTCTGCGGCTTCGGTTGTCCTTCTGCGGCTTCGGTTGTCCTTCTGTGGCAGGTCCGGTGTCCTCTTCGGCGGGTCCGGTGTCCTCTTCGGCGGGTCCGGTGTCCTCTTCGGCGGGTCCGGTGTCCTTCTGCGGCATCCTCACGTCCTCCCCGCTCGTTTCCCACGCTGAGTTTTGAATACTGCGCTAACATATACCGAGCGCAGTACACTCGGGCAGGCTCGGCAACTGTCGCGCTCACGTCCTGTACGTCCAGGACGTGACCGCGGAAGAAGCCGAGACTGGCCGAATATACCCGAGTGTACTGCGCTCGGTATATGTCGGCGCAGTATTCAAAACTCGGCGCGGGAAAGCGGGTATCGGCGTATATCGCGCACCCACGATTTTGCCCTGATTTTCAGGGCAAAAAAGTGTGCGATATACGCCGATAAATACGGTAAATTTTGTTAAGAAAAGTGGCAGCTAATTTTTTATTAATGAAGTACAGTACCATGACATTTTAAC
This sequence comes from Rana kukunoris, assembly GCA_029574335.1. Classification (NCBI taxonomy): domain Eukaryota; kingdom Metazoa; phylum Chordata; class Amphibia; order Anura; family Ranidae; genus Rana; species Rana kukunoris. Next base: position 618,672,711 of record CM056049.1, on the reverse strand, counting down.
CTGTGCTATTGTTGGCATCCCTAATTTCCATACCTTTGTTAAAGTTTGCATAGCTGCAATAAAAATAAAGGAAATCAATCTAAATTGATTTGAGGAACAGTAAGCAGATTTTAATTTAAAGTTGTACTAAAATCTTTTTTTTTTCTTTAAAAATAACAAACATGTTATAATTACCTGCTCTGGGCAGTGGTTTCGCACAGGGCGGCCCAGATTCTCTTATCTTGTCCCTCTTCGGGTGCTCTTGACCACTGCCTTCTGCCGAGTGCCCCCACAGCAAGCAGCTTGCTATGGCCAGTTTTGGCATTTGTCCAGAAACATTTCTGACAATCCTACCATATACAATATGAACTAATGTGCCAGCCATGTCACAACTCTGAAAATGATGATCCGACAAGTCCTGAGCAAATGTCACTGTTTGAGAGGGTACCATGTGTAGGTTTATACAGTCATGGCCAAAACTGTTGGCACCCCAGAATTTTTTCCAGAAAAGTATTTCTCACAGAAAGGTGTTACAGTAACACATGTTTTGCAATACACATGTGTATTCCCTGTGTGTTTATTGGAACAAAACAAAAAAAGGGAGGAAAAAAAGCAAATTGGACATAATGTCACACAAAACTCCAAAAATGGGCTGGTCAAAATTCTTGGCACCCTTAACTTAATATTTGGTTGCACACCCTTTGAAAAAAATAACTGAAATCAGTCGCTTCCAGTCGCTTCCTATAACCATGAATCAGCTTCTTACACCTCTCACCCGGAATTTTGGACCACTCTTCCTTTGCAATCTTCCTTTGCAAACTGCTCCAGGTCTCTCTTATTGGAAGGGCGCCCTTTCACAACAGCAATTTTAATATCTCTCCACAGGTGTTCAATGGGATTTAGATCTGGACACAATGCTGGCCACTTTCGAACTCTCCAGCGCTTTGTTGCCATCCATTTCTGGGTGCTTGTTGATGTATGTATGGGGTCATTGTCCTGCTGGAAGACAAAAGATCTTGGACGCAAACCCAGCTTTATGACATTGGGCTCTACAGTGCGACCTAAAACTTGTTTGGGGCTGCTTATCCACCATCTGGACTATCCTGCGTTGCAACCTTTCCTCATTGTTTGTCTTCTGTCCACGCCCAGAGAGATTAGCTAGTGCCATGGGTTTCAAACTTCTTGATAATGTTGCACACTGTGGAAAAAGGCAAACCTAGATCTCTGGACTAGACTTGTAACCTAGAGATTGTTGATATTTTTCCACAATTTTAATTCTCAAGTCCTCAGACAGTTGTTTTTTCCTCTTTCTGTTGTCCATGCTTAGTGAGGCACACACAGGCAGAGACTAAGTGAACTTATCTCCTTTTTATCTGCTTTCAGGGGTGATTTTTATATTACCCACACCTGTTACTTGCCCCAGGTGAGTTTAAAGGAGCATCACATGCTTGAAACAATCTTATTTATAAACAATTTTGAAAGGGTGCCAAGAATTTTGACCAGCACATTTTTATGGAGTTTTGTGTGACATTGTGTCCAATTTGCTTTTTCCCACCCTTCTTTTGTTTTGTTCCAATACACACAAATGAAATATACATGTGTATAGTAAAACATGTGTTACTGCAATACTTTTCTGTGAGAAATACTGTACTTGAATTTCTGGAAAAATTTCTGGAGTGCCAGTCTTCGGCCATGACTGTAGTTTGTCTCCAAAAAGGTGGAATTGATGGATACGTGAGCTATATTGCCCAGATTTGTGACCATTGGTATGTTTCTAGTGGGCATCTCAAATCTCTCTCCAGTTGTGAAACACAGGATAGTCTTTTAATTTCTCTAGACAGAATGGATTTAAAGAAAATGATCAGGCCATATTTTGCGATACGGCACTGCATTACTTTAACTGACAATTGCATGGCCATTCAATCACCTCTGCAGTTTTTACTTGTTGCGCTATAAACAAAGAACATTTTTTTTTTTGTGCCTCAGACTCATGTGTGCCTCAGACGAAAGTGGTTAAGAAACACTTAAAAAAACTGTAGTCAAGTGCAACTGTTTTTTCAGCTCAAGCAAAGGAAACAAGTATGTAATCACTCAATTCTGAGAAAAATATTATGGCATCATGAAAAAAAAAACACTACAGTAGACGACTAGAACTTTGTTGCACCACCTCTGGCTTTTTTAACAGCTTGAATTTTCTGAGGGATTGGTATAACTATCAATAAACAGTATTCTTCATCAATCCAGTTCAAACGTTTTCTTATTGCAGTTGCCAGATCAGCTTTGCAGGTTGGAGCCTTATCATGGACCATTTGATTTCATTTCCTCCATACATTTTCAATTGGATTGAGGTCTGGAGTATTTGCAGTCCATGCCATTGACATATGTCTTTCTTGAAGGAAAGTTTTTACAGATTTTTCCCTATGGCAAGATTCATTATCATCCTAAAAAAAATGATGTCACCATCACCAAACATCATTTCAACTGATGGAATAAGAAATTTGCATATTTACTTCAGGCATATTCATTCCTTTCATTGGAACGGCACAAAACAAAAGTTCCAGCATTATCTGCTCAACGCAGATTCATGATTCATCACTGAATATCACTTTCATCCAGTCAACCACAGTCTGTGTCCTTGTCTTGGTGGAAGTTATGACATTGACTTATCAATAAATCTACATTGGATCATTGGTGGTATGCAGCCGTATTTTTATTTTTCCTTATTTTGGCAGTGAGTCAGCGCTTGCACCTAGCCCATTCTGATCTATTGGATTGGTATCACCTGGAGCAGCGTTACCTTTTCTCTGGATTTATATATATTTAATGTCAGCAGCTACAAATACTGCAGCTGCTGAATTTTTTAATATGGACACTTACCATTCCAGGGCACCCACAATGTCGGCACCCTGAGCCGATCTGCCCCTCTGCTCTCAGGTGCTGCCGCTGCTATCTTTGGTAAGGGAATCAGGAAGTGTTGCTACAGTTTTTTCCTTTTTGTGTTTCTTAAAGCCAGAAAGTTGGAATGTTAAATGAAAATAGTTTTGCTGCATGTCTGTGATCAGTTTTTTTTCTACACAATTAGACAATCAAATTAACGTTTTCCAAGAGTGGTGATTCCATGCTTTTTTGGGTTGTATACAATGAAAACCATATGTTACCGACCACTGAAATTTCTCTGGGTTTTTATATGCCAGAAAAAAGAAAGAGTTATAAAGTAAGTTATTTAGAGGGAGGTGAGGAGATTTTAATTTACAGGAAAAAAATGTTGTTTCATTAGTTTTTATTGAGAAATAAAAGTATTGTATCAAAGGGTACACTGGATTAATTAAAATGTACCCCAAAGGGGTAAACAAAAGATATTCAGTTATATTTTACATGTTGCACTGGATATAACACGTAAAACAAACAATAGACAATAAAAGAATAGCATACTGTAGTAAGTGGTGGAACAGTAGAACATTTTAATGTTAGGTTGGCAAGTGTGGACTGACCAGGTGTAGTAGGTAGGGATCAAGGCAACGATTAGCATATCATATCATAAAACAACTTTCTACCTGTTAACAACTGTTAATAGTTTCAAATAGTCAGCGGTTTTTAGCTCAGAGAGTCCATAGACTCCAGTGATGATCAAAGAGTAGACTTTCAAAGTAAAATTTTGCTTCAACAAATCGATAATTATCAAATACACTAGGTGATATATTGGATTTCCATATTTTAGTAATTAGGATTCTGGCAGCTAGTAGAATACGAGTGACAATTTTGTGACACTGGGGGGGGGGGAATCTATACCTATGTTAAGGATCAACAAGGCTGGAGAGGGTGAGATGATGACCTTGGTAATCTCAGAGATTGTACAAAATACTTTGTTCCAGAAGCTGGTTAAGTGTTTACATGACCAGAAGCTGTGCATGAGTTGTCCCACCATTCCGCAGCCTCTTCAGCATAGTGGGGACTTTGACACAAGGTATTTATACATTCTATATGGGGTAAGGCACCATATAAGGGCAATTTTGTGGGACAGTTCCCAATGGTTACCACATTTTGAGTCCTGGTAGATAGATTTAGGAGCTGATTGCCATTGGTGGATGGTGAAGAACTTCCCTAGGTCAGTTTCCCATTTTAGAAATGGGGTGGATATGAGGTTATAAAAAGGGAGGTTCCTTTGACAGAGGGTGGTGTGTTTTGAAAGTATTGCCAACCCTGCTTGTGTATAAATATTTCAGGCAAGGCAAGGGAGGTCAGGAGGTGGGATAGTTGGAGGTATAGGTAATGATCGGTGGATGGAGCAAAATAAATTTTAGAGCTGCATGGATTTGAGAGTTCTTTCTTTAAACATGTGTTCAATAGTTGTGATTCCTGCCTTCTCCCAATTATGGACAACAAATCGGGAATAAGTATTTCCAAGATCTTTAATTTATCTGGCATAGATATGATCTGTGTTTGTGGGGGACATAGAGAGCAAAGGGACCTCCATGCAATCAGGGAAACTAGGATAGTAAGAGGGAGATTTTTTTAGTGCCCATATGTCAGCCATATAAATTTGCTGAGTGGAGATATGGAACTGCTTGACCTTTCAATGTCTACCTGCTGCTTGTCTGTTGAAGGTAAAAAAAAAATCTTTAAAGGGTCACTAAAGGAAAACATTTTTTTTTGCTGAAATGACTGTTTACAGGGTATAGAGACATAAAAGTTAACTGATTCCTTTTCAAAATGATTAAAAATAGATAAAAATCAATCATATAATGTGCCTGCAGGTTAGTTTCACTTTTGAACTGGCTTAATGTTTCTGTGAAGTAGAAATAGACACAAAGAACAAAAACAAACAAATCCAGGGCAGCGTTTTTTTTTTTTTAAATGAATCTGATTGGTTCTGGGAAGTTTTAGACACACATTAATGACAGCTTAGACCACCGTGAGAAAGCTCCCAGTACTGTGGTTATAAGGAAACAGACAAGCAGGAAGTGTGGAGATCAGAGCAGGATTACAGCAACTTCAAAGCAAAAACGAACAATAAGGACATGAAACCAGTACTGCAGTAAGGTAAAGGAAGCTAATTAGCTAAAAAAAAAAATCCTTTAGTGATCCTTTAAACTAGGATAGATGGGTTGCTACCCAATAGTCGTGTAGGTCAATCATGCCCAAGCCTTCAGAATATTTTATTGCATCTCATACTGAGTGTTTACGTGTTTCAGGGATAATCCACAAAATGGTATTGATTGCCATAGGTGTAATCAGAAATGCTTCAATGCTTATCCATAAGGGGGAGTTGAAATTTGCATGATAAGTTGATAAAGGAGCAATCTGAGAAGCTCAGCAGAAATGTTGGATTGAGGTACAGCTAGTCCTCCTAGAGTTCATGAGTGAAATAAGATTTTTTTGGAGACATATAGTTTTAAGTCATGCCAAATAAACCGAATAAAGGTGTGTTGGAGAGATCTAAGAATATAGGAAGAGTTCTTGATGTATATAATGGCTTCGGGAGGAGTGTCATCTTCAATATCGTTTTGCTGCCTAGTCAAGAAATTTAATATTTCTTTAATGATTCCAAGATCAATTTAGTTTGGTGCAAAATAGTCATAATTTGCTTTAAAAGAGGGTGTAAGATATATTTCCAAATAGGGGAGGCTATCAGAGACATATTGATTTGATAGTGAAGATTGAAGGTGGCTGGGTGATAGATTTAGAATAACTTACATGAAGTTCTAAAAAGGCAGAGAACTCTTTAAGAACACCAATAATGTTTGGAAGAGAGCTAAAGGGATTCGTAAAAAATAATAGATTATCATCTGCAAAAAGACAGATTTTGTGTTGCTAGCCATCTACTTCTACACCCTGTACAGGTGGTTCTCAAAAAAATTAGCATATTGTGATAAAGTTCATTATTTTCTGTAATGTACTGATAAACATTAGACTTTCATATATTTTAGATTCATTACACACAACTGAAGTAGTTCAAGCCTTTTCTTGTTTTAATATTGATGATTTTGGCATACAGCTCATGAAAACCCCAAATTCCTATCTCAAAAAATTAGCATATTTCATCCGACCAATAAAAGAAAAGTGTTTTTAATTAAAAAAAGTCAACCTTCAAATAATTCTGTTCAGTTATGCACTCAATACTTGGTCGGGAATCCCTTTGCAGAAATGACTGCTTCAATGCGGCGTGGCATGGAGGCAATCAGCCTGTGGCACTGCTGAGGTGTTATGGAGGCCCAGGATGCTGTGGTGTTGGGTATTGCGTCTCTAAACTTCCTCTTCCCAATATCCCACAGATTCTCTATGGGGTTCAGGTTAGGAGAGTTGGCAGGCCAATTGAGCACAGTAATACCATGGTCAGTAAACCATTTACCAGTGGTTTTGGCACTGTGAGCAGGTGCCAGGTCATGCTGAAAAATGAAATCTTCATCTCCATAAAGTTTTTCAGCAGATGGAAGCATGACGTGCTCCAAAATCTCCTGATAGCTAGCTGCATTCACCCTGCCCTTGATAAAACACAGTAGACATGTTCACAGACATTTTTTTTCATTTTTTTTTTTTGTTCCGTTTCGTATTGTTCCGTTTTTTCGTTTCCGTTCGTTTTTCGTAAGACGCCCATTTTCCTGTTCGTTCCCGTTCGTTTTTCGTTCGATGCGATTTTTTCAGATTCCGATTGTTTCGTATTTTCGTTACCGTTTTATTTTCGTACATGCGGGATGGTTCGTTATTCTGTTTAATTCATGTTCGTTACTTGTTAGACAATAATTTTCGTGAATTTTCGTCAATGATTTGCATTCTATATCTTGAAACCCTTTTTCTTTTGCTATTTTCAGTTGTATGTTCATATGACATCTATAACAGAAGATTTGCATTCTGTATTTTGAATTCCTATTTTCTGTTCGTATTTTGGATTCAAAATACAGAATGCAAATCTTTTGTTATAGATGTCATATGAACATACGACTGAAAATAGCAAAAGTTATAGATGTCATTTTCGTTTTTTTAATGGGCAGTGAGTGAGTGTAGTTAGTGAAGCAGCTTCTCTTTTGGCCTGAGTACACTAGTACAGTGAGTAGGACAGTAAAACTAAATAAACTTTTCTGTGAATTTTCATCTGAAGGGAGATCAGTTTGCCAGACTTTTGAACCCAAAAATGGTTTTCTGATGTAGTTTGAAAACGAACAAATTTTCTGAGAACGAACGGAAAACGATTGTTTTTATGTTTGTGGTTAAAAAAGTCTGACCAAGTGTATGGGGCTTAACAATAGTTAATATGGATGAGCCGTGTGTTGAAAGTGCCGCGAATCCCAAAATACATTTACGAAAGTACAAAATGACGAAAATCCTTTTTCTGTTAGTATTTTCAGTCGCATGTTCATATGACATCTATAACAAAAGATTTGCATTCTGTATTTTGAATACAAAATACAAACAGAAAACAGGAATTCAAAATACAGCATGCAAATATTTTGTTATAGATGTCATATGAACAATGAACATACGACTGAAAACAAACAGAAAAAGGATTCAAACAAAATACAGAATGCAAATATTTTGTTATAGATGTAATTTTTGTTCTTTTGCCGTTTTCGTTTTTTTCGTCGGATCATTCGTTCGTATTTGCGGTTGTTCGTTATGCGGCTCATTCGTAATCCGGTCATTTTCGTATTTTGGTGCTTTAATTTTTTCGTATGTACACATTATCCCGCAGGTACGAAAATGAACAATTTCATAAGAAAATAACATTCGTACGAACGGGAATGCACATATCTAAAACACAGTGGACCAACACCAGCAGCTGACATGGCACCCCAGACCATCACTAACTGTGGGTACTTGACACTGGATCTGGACTTCAGGCATTTTGGCATTTCCCTCTCCCAGTCTTCCTACAGACTCTGGCACCTTGATTACCGAATGACATGCAAAATTTGCTTTCATCCGAAAAAAGTACTTTGGACCACTGAGCAACAGTCCAGTGTTGCTTCTCTGTAGCCCAGGTCAGGCGCTTCTGCCGCTGTTTCTAGTTCAAAAGTGGCTTGACCTGGGGAATGCGGCACCTGTAGCCCATTTCCTGCACACGCCTGTGCACAGTGGCTCTGGATGTTTCTACTCCAGACTCAGTCCACTGCTTCCGCAGGACCCCCAAGGTCTGGAATCGGTCCTTCTCCACAATCTTCCTCAGGGTCCGGTCACCTCTTCTCGTTGTGCAGCGTTTTCTGCCACACTTTTTCCTTCCCACAGACTTCCCACTGAGGTGCCTTGATACAGCACTCTGGGAACAGCCTATTCGTTCAGAAATTTCTTTCTGTGTCTTACTCTCTTGCTTGAGGGTGTCAATGATGGCCTTCTGGACAGCAGTCAGGTCGGCAGTCATACCCATGATTGCGGTTTGGAGTAATGAACCAGGCTGGGAGTTTTTAAAAGCCTCAGGAATCTTTTGCAGGTGTTTAGAGTTAATTAGTTGATTCAGATGATTAGGTTAAGAGCTTGTTTAGAGAACCTTTTCATGATATGCAAATTTTTTGAGATAGGAATTTTGGGTTTTCATGAGCTGTATGCCAAAATCATCAATATTAAAACAAGAAAAGGCTTGAACTACTTCAGTTGTGTGTAATGAATCTTAAATATATGAAAGTCTAATGTTTATCAGTACATTACAGAAAATAATGAACTTTATCACAATATGCTAATTTTTTGAGAACCACCTGTATATCTTAACTAGTTTTGACAAAAAAGAGCCAGCAGTTCCTTTGCTAAGGCAAAAAGTAATGGGGAAAGTGAACAACCTTGTCTTGTTCCTCTCAAAAAAGGTGAACAAAAGCTGACATATTGAATATACAAATATAAAACAACGAACTGGTATGCCTCTGGAAAGAATGTGTACAATAGAGTGTTGTAAGCTGCTGTACACCTCCTATTTATAAATGGAAACTAATAAAGCAGCTCAAATATACCTGGGCTGGTGCAGTGCTCTCAACAAAAACTATACTCAAATATACAGAAAAATAAATGTTTCTTAAACTTGCTACAGGTGGTTGCCAGCTATTATCTTGTAATATTGTGAACTATTAACTTCAGTGCAATGTGTGACACAAAACCTTAACAATAGTGGAAACCTTGCTGGTGCTATTTACATACAATTAGTGGTCGGCTGTTTGTGCTATTTGCATACATTTAGTAATCTGCTGTTGTCAGCTATTATATTTATCGGGGTATTGCGTGCTCCGGCGTATAGCATGCACCCCTAAAGTGGACCCACATTCCTGTGGAAAAAAAGATTTTTGTACTTACAGTTTTGGTGTCTTGCGCGGCGTCCATCGGCGGCCTCATCGGGTCCGGCGTCCATCTGCGGCTTCAGGTGTCCTCTTCATCGGGTCCAGCGTCCTTCTGCGGCGTCCTCCCGCTCGATCCCCGCTTTTCGGCATATACCGAGCGCAGTACACTCGTGTATAGTCGGGCAGGCTCGGCTCCTCTCGTGCTCGCGTCCTGGACGTACAGGACGTGAGCGCGAGAGGAGCCGAGCCTGCCCGACTATACACGAGTGTACTGCGTTAGGTATATGCCGGCGCAGTATTCAAACTCGGCGCGAGAAAGCGCGTATCGGCGTATATCGCGCACCCACGATTTTGCCCTGATTTTCACGGCAAAAAAGTGTGCGATATACGCCGATAAATACGGTACCTTGTATAACCCAACATTAAAGCCGAGTTCTGCCTGGCATCTTCAAATAATGTAGCTGCTGACTTTTAACATATGGACACTTAGCTGTCCAGGAAGCCTGCGATGTCGGCACCCAAAGCCAATCTTCGGATCGATTCACGGGTGATGTCGCTGCCATTTCTGGTGAGGGAACCAGACTTCGGCTTCACTCCTGGTTCTCTACTGCGCATGTGAGAGTCACACTGCACACTCTGAATAGTCCCTGCTGTCTTCTCGGACCTGTGCGTCCCCTAGAAGACAGCAGGGGTAGGGATGAGGGGCCAGACATAGCATAGTTTGCCTCACAATGTGCAGCGCTCTTTCACCAGAAGTGAGCAGATACCTGTCAAACCTGAGTTTGACAGGTATCTGCTCCTCCTCCCCCTGAAAGGTGTCAAATGTGACACCGGAGGGTGGGAGGAATCGATCAGTGGAAGTTCAAATTCTGGGTGGTATTCAGCTTTAACCATAAATGTATATTCAATTTAAATGACCATATACTCTATATATAATTTAGTGCAGTGGTTATACACCAACTACAAATTCACTTCCACAGTCCTTAATATAAAATGCTTGTGCTGTAAAAACTTTTCCACATCCAATATATAAACATACTACACTTTTGCCCACAGAAAGTATGCAAGTTCCATGTCCCAAATTAGTTAGCTTCATATTAACAGAGTTGCCAACTACCCAACTTTTTTTTCTAAAGACAAAACAAGCAAATATACTGACAAAACACATTTTTTATTAATAACAGGAAATATGTTAGAAAGTGCTATTAAAAATGAACCAATCAATTTTTAAGCAGTGTAAACAATATGTAAAAAATAACAATGCATATAAACAAGTAAACTGCGTAGCTTTAAAATTAATAGATCAAGCAGTTAGTGTGACAAAATGTGAGCATGAGTTAAAAAATAGGCATGGTGCTTTAAACTATGTACAGTATGTTGAGAACTGACATCTTTGTTTTATCCCTTTGTTGCACTATTTATGTGCAGAGGTGTTTATCAAATATTATAAAGAAAAAGAAAAGAAGAAAAAGTGAGCGTATACAATAAGGGCTCTTGCATATGGCAGTAGAGAATACAATCTGCCCGTTGTGTTGATGTGAAGCTCAGGAGTCACAGCTGCAGCATAACTTAGTATATTGCCATGTATTGCAGAATACAGTCATGGCCAAAATTGTTGGCACCCCAGATAAAAGTATTGCAGTAACACATGTGTTGCTATACATATGTTTATTCCATGTGTGTGTATTGGAACAAAACAAAATAAGGCATGGGAAAAAAAAAGTAAATTAGACATAATGTCACACAAATCTCCAAAAATGAGCTGGTCAAAATTCTTGGCACCCTTTCAAAATTGTGGATAAATAAGATTGTTTCAAGTATGTGATGCTCCTTTAAACTCACCTTGGGCAAGTAACAGGTGTGAGCAATATAAAAATCACATCTGAAAGCAGATAAAAAGGAGAGACGTTTACTAATGGCCCATACACACGATCCGAATATCGGCCGACGGATCGTACGACTTTTTTCGCTTAATAATCGCGAGTAAAATAAAATAGGTTTTTAAACTCACGAAAATTATCGTACGATAGAAAAAAACGATCGGAAGTAATGTCACGTGTTGTAATGTATTTGTATTGTATTGTCGGACGACGGCTGTACTGACTAAACGAAAATCGGACGATCGGACATTGGACGAGAAAAATTTTCGCGCTTGTCTGATCGAATTTAATCGGATGAACGGTCGTGATCGGCTGTCGAAAGTAGTGTACACACGATCCGAAAATCGTACGATCCATCATCGGACGATCGTTTTCGTCCGATATTTGGATCGTGTGTATGGGCCATTAGTCTTTGCATTGTGTCTGTGTGTGCCTCACTAAGCATAGACAACAGAAAGAAGAAGAAGAGAACTGGCTGAGGACTTGAGAACCAAAATTGTGGAAAAATATCAACAATCTCAAGGTTACTAATCCATCTCCAGATATCTCTAGATTTGCCTTCGTCCACAGTGCGCAATATTATCAAGAAGTTTGAAACTCATGGCACTGTAGCTAATCTCTCTGGGTGTGGACGGAAGTGAACAATTGATGAAAGGTTGTAACACAGGATAGTCCAGATGGTGGATAAACAGCCCCAAACAAGTTCCAAAGAAATTCAAGCTGTCCTGCAGGCTCAGGGAGCATCAGTGTCAGCACAAACTATCCGTCGAAATTTAAATGAAATAAAAAGCTATGGCAGGAGACCCAGGAGGACCCCACTGCTGACACAGAGACATAAAACAATAAGACTACAGTTTGCCAAAATGTACTTGAGTAAGCCAAAATCCTTGGGGGAAAACTTCTTGTGGACAGATGAGACCAAGATAGAGCTTTTTGGTAAAGCACATCATTCTACTGTTTACCGAAAACAGAATGAGGCCTACAAAGAAAAGAACACAGTACCTACAGTAAAATATGGTGAGGTTCAATTATGTTTTGGGGTTGTTTTGCTGCCTCTGGCACTGGGTACCTTGAATGTGTGCAAGGCATCATGAAATCTGAGGATTACCAAAGGATTTTGGGTCGCACTGTAGAGCCCAGTGTCAGAAAGCTGGGTTATCATCTGAGATCTTGGGTCTTTAAGCAGGACCATGATCCCACACATACATCAAAAGCACCGAGAAATGGATGGCAACAAAGTGCTGGAGAGTTCAAAAGTGGCCAGCATGGAGTTCAGATCTAAATCCCATTCCCATCCCATGCTTTTTTTCCTCCTTTTTATGTTTTGTTCCAATACATACAAAGGGAATAAACATGTGTATAGCAAAACATGTGTTACTGCAATACTTTTCTGTGAGAAATACTTGATTCTCTGTAAAAATGTCTGGGTACCAACAATTCTGGTCATGACTGTATGTCACGAATAGGGGGCATGGCGTGGTCATGGGAGAAGATGACCACTTGAAGACAGAGCTATGCTCCTCTACAGCTAATTTTGGTGCCATCCAGCACCTCAGACCTGCAGACTTCCCTCAGATCTGGAGGGATTCATCTCAGGACCCATGGACCATGTCCCGCAAGGGATCCCAGTCTCAGGGATTGTGCAGGCTCCTTGATTTTTAAATAATTTAAAATTACCTGAATCCAAAACTAGACCTTTGAGTACTAAAACACTGATAAATTGATTTGTCTTTTTAAGCTGGGATCCGTTCATTGGACAATGAAGATACTGGAAAAACAAGGGGGGGGGGTTTGGGACCAATAGTGGGCCCAAACGTTAATCTAAGAGTGAATCAACCACAGTCAATCAACGACCAGTAAATAAACAAGGCTTTATTGGTGAGTATACAAAAATTCAAACAAGATTCCCCTGGAAGTATATACAACACAAATTATCTAAGGGGAATGTTCCTCCAGGGTATTTATATCAATATAAATTACACTATAAAAAGTACAATGTTGTGTTAAAAGAAAGTGGGTAGTTGAGTAGACCACTAGACCTAAATAATAAAAAAATAGAGCCCTATTTATCCGGATGAATGTAGTCATCAAGGTGTGGCGGTGGTAGAAAAACTCTGAGATTGGATTTTGAAAATCCTGGAATGGCTGCAAATCTGTAGATAGAGCTGGGAAATTACTTCAGCTATTAGGCATAGTTCCAGTAAGACAACTTAGCATCAAGGATGGGGGAGGCATGAAATATCACTGTAACCATCGAGCCGACTAATCAGTCTATTTGTAGCAAGGATCGTAATCAAGTTCCTTGTTCATGGGTTACAGTGTGTTAGTCCATAGTATAAGCACTCCAAATCAACTTGTACAATGTTGTCAATATGAGAGCTAATCACATCTCCATACTTATAAACAGCAGAGGTATAGAAGCCTCAGGTGTCTGAACACTGATGGAACAGAGTTGCTTACCCGTCCTGGACTCTGTGCTGATATGTACAGCGAACTGGAAAAGTCCTGCGCCTGAAGCGCACCACGATCGGACTGGAACGAGCGGGTTGCACAAGGAATCTGATCAACCGATTGTTGCACTGTTCATATTTCCTGGGTCATGTGACTACGCCCGCCTGGTTCAGGGTTCAGATACGTGGTATACGGTGGCTCAGCTGGAGTCAAAAGATGTCTTTGCTTCATGGTAAAAATCAAACAGATTGGGGTCCAGTCTTAGTAGTCAATGTCATCTGCTACCCACAGCATCATATGAGCATCGTATGAACAACCTTCAGATGATACACAGAGATGAACCAAATCTCCGTACATAGGTTTTATATGTACTGTATATCTGTTATGCTCACATTTATATACTGTTTAGAAAGTTGAGATGGTGTTGAGATTTTCTCTTCATGGGTAACACAGTGTGATGTCTGGAGGAAAGGCACACACCCCCTCTCATTATAGCCATAGACTGTGTTTTGTAATAGGAGTTGCTCTATGCTACTCTATTTTAGCAACCTCCTCCGACAAAAGATTCAGGCTGCTTTTGTCTAAAAAGTCTGAGAATTTGTCAGGAGTTCTCAGGCTGATAACAGAGGAATCGTTCAGAAGAGAGCTATAAGATATAGCTCATTTAAAAGAGATAACAAAATACTGAAGATATAAGAGCTCAAATTTTATGAATCGAGTTTACATCCACCTTAAGCTTCTACCATCACTTCCACTACCTGTATTGACCATCCCCCTTTCTCAGGGATATCCTGGCTCGTATCCACTTCTTCCATATTAAGGAGCAGATGATGCGGGCTGCTAGACCCATGTGATCTTTACTTGAACCCTATTTAATATTACACTTTACAATAACATTTCTGCAAACACTTTGCAAGCTCACAAGGATTTATCACTAGTCACCTCGATTCTTGCAGAGCATAAATTCATCTATAAGTGGGGGTTCCCTGTTAAGTTGCTGGTCACATATCAGAATCAAAAATCTCTATTCAGACTCCCAAAGAGCTGCATAACTGTGTTTAATTTCACACTCTCCACAAATGACTCCCAAAGCTATGCTATCCTCTAAAATTACTAACTATTGGTACACATGAGATCCATCTTAAATTCTCAGTGGTTCTGACAAAATAAAATTTAGTTAGTTCAAGTTTGGAATTGATTACTAAATGTTGTACAGTTTACACGGTTTAGTCTGTGGATAAGTGGATGCCATGTTGGTGCTACCCCCACGCTCATCTACTGCCGTGTGTTAAGTACACAGTTTCTTCCAGGTTTTCCTTTTTTTCTATATTCTGTTACTTTTTTGTGTATTAAGATTGCTGCTTGATTCTTACAATTATGTACAGTATCCTCTACACTTCTGTGGACACCATTAACCACTTAAGAACCGCCTACTGTACATTTACGTCAGCAGAATGGCACGGCTGGGCACATCAACGTATATATACGTTGGTTCTAGTACCCAGCCATGGGTCACGGGCGCGCGCCCGTGGCGCGCTCCCGTGACCCGGTCCGAAGCTCCGGGACCGGGACCGCGGGACTCGCGGACCCGATCGCCGCTGGAGTGCGGCGATCAGTCCCCGGAGCTGAAGAACGGGGAGAGCCAATTGTAAACACGGCTTCCCAATGCTTCACTGTGGCCGCAGCATCGATCACATCATCCCTGTTATAGGGGGACGTGATCGATGATGTCACACCTACAGCCACACCCCCCTACAGTTGTAAACACACACAGGGAACACACAAATCCTACAGCGCTCCCTTGTGGTTAACTCCCAAACTGCAACTGTCATTTTCACAGTAAACAATGCAATTTAAATGCATTTTTTGCTGTGAAAATGACAATTGTCCCAAAAATGTGCAAAAATTGTCCGAAGTGTCCGCCATAATGTCACAGTCATGAAAAAAAATAGCTGATCGCAGCTATTAGTAGTAAAAAAAAAAATAATAAAAATGCAATAAAACTATCCCTTATGTTGTAAACGCTATACATTTTGCGAAAACCAACCGATAAACGCTTATTGCGATTTTTTTTACCAAAAATAGGTAGAAAAATACGTATCGGCCTAAACTGAGGAAAAAATAAATATATATATTTTGGGGGGATATTTATTATAGCAAAAAGTAAAAAATATAGCATTTTTTTCAAAATTGTCGCTCTATTTTTGTTTATAGCGCAAATAATAAAAACCGCAGAGGTGATCAAATACCACCAAAAGAAAGCTCTATTTGTGGGGAAAAAAGGACACCAATTTTGTTTGGGAGCCACGTCGCACGTCCGCGCAATTGTTAGTTAAAACAACACAGTGCCGAATCGCAGAAAGGGTCTTAAGTGGTTAAACTATAATTTTCAGTGCTCATAGATACTGTATTGATCGTTGTTGTTCATAACATTTGATTTTCTGCTTTGGTAATCATAGTAATTTGACCCCTCTCTGAACTATAGTGGCATCACCTCCTCTACACCCTCCATGTCATTCATAATATGCCATGCAAAGCTTTACGCATGTAACCACCACCACGCTACATGCCAACGGCTACATTACACTGCAGCTCTGGCTCCCAGACATCACAACAATAAACTATTTTTTCTCTGTATGGCTGCACACCTTAATGTATGCCCATGTATAAGAGCCCAAAGACACTAGGAAAAACTGTAAAGATTGGCTTTTTTTTCATTTACATCCATCAGCATTCCTTCCAACATCAGAACTTGAGACAGAAGGACAACATGAAAGGAAATTAACATGCAGCTCATAAAGTGCTCCCCAGAAAAATATGGGTATGGCTACTTTGTGCTGAATATTGGGTGTTGCCTAAAGGGACATGGTAAAATATACTCTGAATCTGCTTCTGTTAAACCCTACATACATATGCTGCAGTCCCACAACCTAATCCTAATGTACTGTACCACAGTCAAGAGTTTTAAATGTTCATTAAAACAAAACAAAAAACAAACACACAAAATATGGACGGATAACTCACACTTCTGAACCTACTTTAACCACTTCAAACCCAGACTATTTCATTTGCTTCCAGCCCAGGCGTTTTTTCAGTGTTCTGCACTGTCACATTTTGAATGACAATTACTCAGTGATGCAGTACTGTGTTCTTTATTTTTACTATATAAAGGAATCACCGTGAAAAGGAACATCTCACAGACTGCAGGCATGCAGTCTTTGTTTACATCTTTGTAAATGGTAATTGTATTTCAGTTTTATTTGTCCTGTACCTGTTCATGTGATCTGCAGGGACCCTTATATTACTTTTCAGTGGGAGAAAAAAAAGTTAACCTTTGTGATTAGTGGACAGAATAAAAAAAGCTTGGTATTGTTGGTCAGCTGGAGGCAGAAATGCTAGGCACCGGTAAACAGTGAGAGGAAAATTATTGCCATTGGTGGTCAGTGGAAAGAATAAATGGCAGGTGTTTGTGGTCATAGGAAAAAAAATGCCCTAGTGTCAAATGATAGTGGAAGGAACAAATGCCTTCTGGCAAAGATCAGTGGTATGTGTGTGTGTGGTGTGGTAATTGCTGTTTATCGGAGATAAAGGGAGACATTGCTGTTTTGTTTTTTTGGCTAAAGATGAATATATTTGAATGAATAATAGTATTCTGCTACTAAGCAAATACAAATATATATATATATATATAAACAAAATTACTGTATGTATGTATGTACATATATATATATATATATATATATATATATATATATATATATATATATATATATATATATATATATATACACACACATACAGTACATATAATATAAAATTACAGAATTATTACAACATTTATTCTTTTTTAATGAGGCTGTGTTATGTGCTTGTTAAGGGAAAAAGAGCAGTGATGTCCATCAGCTTGTCTTTAGACCAAGACAAAGAAATTTCAGCTGTCAGAGAAATTGTTTCACCAATTTCACAGTACATTTCACTCTATATGTCATGTATTTTTCTCATGAATCATTGCATAAAACGTTCATTATTGCGACTCTGAATCATAATATGTAATCACAAACAAGCAGTGACCACATTGACAGCAAAAAACCTACATTGTTAAATGCAAATTGATGTAAAAAATTGGATGCCGTGCCACTATGAAATGTATATAAATGGGCTATGGTCACATGCTTCAGGACTTTGGGCTTGTGATAAAAAATCTCTTCACTTGCCTGTTTGACCCAACCTCTTCTTGTTACTGACCACACTGTCCTGATTGACCTTGTATACCAAATATTCACCTGCGTACTCCCCATATTGTGCTTTCCTTGGCTTTAGTAACACAACTTCAATTTTAACCGGTCCAAAGGGGAGATCATTATTGCCTGTTCCCAAGAATGCTTCTGTAAATGTCTTATGGGCACCAACTTTATTATCTATTTGACCCCCACATACTTACCACCCTGCTAAACAGACTTTGTTGAAGAGGCTTTAGCTCTACCCCCTCACTGGTTGTATATGACTGCCCCATTGGACTGCTGCCGGGGGGCATTTCCTCATGGGGATCTGTTTTCCTTTGTATTGAACTAGAAAGTCAAGAAACCTACTATAGAGAGAGAGCCTGAGAAATAGCTTTATTTGTCAATCCACTTTCCCTGTGGTAGCAGGAATCTGTTTTGTAGAAAAATATATTTTTGTCCCTTGATTATAGAGGTCTAAACAAATTATTATTCCAAATATATACGCTGAGATTTCTTGGGCCATTTCATTCTGACCTACCTTGATGACAGTGCGATATACCCCTCCTCTCTGTTTCTGCTATTCTCTTCGGGCTTGGGCAGCACTTTAAATTGGAGATGAGCTGAAGTGGCCTGGGTTTGATTCAAGGTTTGGTGAACTTATAAGAATCTTACATGACAAAAAGGAGCCACGTTGGTATAAATTTTGAGCTGAATCAATTTAAAAGTGCCCTTTTTTCTGTGGCAATAGGCACGGGATGTTCACAGCTTCTATTTAAAAAAAATAAGAAACCTGACTCACTCTCTTTTAACTTTGTATAAATAACTAAATAACATTTGGATATTTGTTTAATATATTGTATGTGTTAACTATTTTAAACCACTTAAAAATCCCCCTCTTTCATATTATCTCCCCCTTGGGAAGGTATGGGGACTTGCTTTGTTTCATATTGGGTATAGTGCAGGTTGTTTACACAAAGTACCCCCCCCCCCACACCTAACTACTCACCTTGTCTCTATGTTAATGAGGTCAAGGGCCTCTTCCTCACAACCCTGGCTTAGTGGTTGTCAGTAACTGCAGGTGGAGGAATTATTGGAATCTGAAAGCCCCTTTAGCAATCGGGGGCCTCCAAATACCAACCAATCATGTGAATGGTTGGTGAACAAAAACAGCTGTATTCTGGAAATAAAGACACCCAAATGTCTGACAAGTCCATTATTAGAAACATTTAAATCCCCAAAAATTCCCTCTCATTGTAAATATAGGCAAGGAAGCATTTGTTTTAGCACCTGCCTAAGCCCACCTGGATCCTTGCCTGACATTTATCCTAGAGTTTGAAGCATCTGAGGTCAAGGTTGGTGCTGTACTCTCTCAATGCTCACCTTCCACTAACCTGGATCATTCTTGCTCCTAATTATCCTGCAAGTTCTTTAACTCCAAGACCAATCACATAATTTGTATTTATTTCACTATAAAGTATATTGCCCATGGTCAAAGAATGTCACAGTACACTCCCCCTCCCATAGTTTTGTGTCCTGCTCCAAAATATCCAAATATTGGCTACCCTCTATCCAGATCTTTATTTGTCAACAACAGATTCAGCAAAAACTCTGATTAATATAGCCAGTATTCCTGTATTAACTACACATATTGATGCCTGATTGATGTGCTACTGCTCTGTGTTCTGTTGTTTCTGGGGGTATCTATTGTTGCTGAAGGTATCTATTGTTGCTGGAAGTATATATTATTGCTGGGTGGTGTAGTGTTGATGGGGGGGGGGTCTTTTGTTGCTGCATGGTCTATTGTTGCTGGAGGAATTTGTTATTTCTTGGGGAAAATATCAGTGCTAGGTGGTCTATTGTTGCCAGAGAAGGGCACACTATTGTTACTGGGTGGTGTCTCACTGCAATACAAATCTAGTGTTGCTGTAGGGGTCCCATATTGTTGCTACTGGAGGACTAAAGGTGAAAACATATTTCCTGTGTGTTGCACATATGCATGTATAGCACCACAACATGATGTTTGGTTTTCATTAGCTATGAAAATAGGCAGTGCTGGGAGGTGAGTAGGAGTTGGAGACAGGGGGCGGTACTGGAAAGTAGGTAGAGGATGGGTACAAGGGTGACCCAGGGGCAGAAAGTATCTGCACCTATTTTCTGTGAAAAGCCCTGCCTAATACTATCAAAATGTAAACCTTTAAGGACAGGATGAGAAAAGGTTAAACATTAAGACATTAAAAATGATTGTCTCTCTCTCTCATTATATATATATATATATATATATATATATATATATATATATATATATATTCTATTTATAAACAAGTTCCAAGTAAACTCAGTTGGACATGAAAGAAAAGGACAAAGCCACATGAAATATATTTAAAAAAAATCAGTCTCATGCCTTTTTTTCCATCATATACTGAACGGCTACATGGGCTCACCTTAACTCGCAGACTGTCCTTAGTCAACAAAGCACAAGACAATAATTTCATGCTGAATACTAGACAATATAAATGTTCAAAAATTATGTTTGTCCCACTATCCCTGATTGTTGTTGCATAAGAGATAAGGGGACTATCACCCATATTAGGTGGGAATATTATTTTTTTATTTAACCACTTCAATACAGGGCATTTTCACCCCCTTCCTGCCCAGACCAATTTTTAGTTTTCAGCGCTGTCGCACTTTGAATAACAATTGCGCAGTCGTGCGACGTAGCTCCCAAACAAAATTGACGCTCTTTTTTTCCCACAAATAGAGCTTTCTTTTGGTAGTATTTGACCACCTCTATGTGTTTTATTGTTTGCTATAAACAAAAGAACAGCGACAATTAAAAAAAAACAAAAAAAACACAATATCTATTACTTTCTGATTTATTAAATATATTTAAAAAAAAAAAAAAAATTTTTGGTAAAAAAAAAATTGCAATAAGCGTATTTAACCACTTACCTACTGTGCACCTACACCCCCTTCCTGCCCAGACAAAATATAAGCTTCCGGCACTGCGTCGCTTTAACTGACAATTGCGCGGCCGTGCGACGTGGCTCCCAAACAAAATTGGCGTCCTTTTTTTCCCACAAATAGAGCTTTCTTTTGGTGGTATTTGATCACCTCTGCGGTTTTTATTTTTTGCGCTATAAACAAAAATAGAGCATCAGTTTTTAACAAAATGCAATATTTTTTCCTTTTTGCTATAATAAATAACCCAAAAATTACATAAAAAAAATATTTTTTCCCTCAGTTTAGGCCGATACGTATTCTTCTACATATTTTTGGTAAAAAAAAAAATGCAATAAGCGTTTATCGATTGGTTTGCGCAAAATTTATAGCGTTTACAAAATAGGGGATAGTTTATGGCATTTTTTTATTTTATTTTTTTAATATTAATGGCGGCGATCTGCGATTTTTTTATTGGAACTGCGACGTTATGGCGGACATTTCGGACACTTTTCTGACATTTTTGGGACCATTTACATTTATACAGTGAACAATGCTATAAATATGCATTGATTACTGTATAAATGTGACTGGCAGTGAAGGGGTTAACCACTAGGGGGCGGGGAAGGGGTTAAATGTGTGTCCTATGAGTGTTCTAACTGTGGGGGGAGGGGGGGTGACTGGGGGAGGTGACCGATTGTGTCCCTATGTACAAGGGACACAATCGCTCTCCTCTCTCCCTGACAGGGACGTGCAGCTCTGTGTTTACATACAGAGCTGCACGTCCCAGCTCAGTTACTGAGCAATCGTGTGTGCCCGGCAGCGATCGTTGCCGCCGGGCACTCGCACGGGATCCCCGCAGAGCGGCGGGTGCGCGCGCGCGCCGCCGGCAACGCGCGCGCGCCCGCGGCTTTAAAGGGACATCACGTCATATGACGTGATGTCAGAACAATGGAGTCGTCTGCCCGCCGTCATTTGACGGTGGGCAGATGACAAGTGGTTAATCAGTTTGCACAAAAGTTCGAGCATCTACAAAATAGGGAATAGAATTATGCCATTTTTTTTTTTACTAGTGGCAGCGATCTGCGATTTTCATTGTGACCGTGACATTGCGGCGGGCATATCGGACACTTTTGACAAATTTTTGGGACCATTCACATTTATACAGCGATTAGTGCTCTAAAACTGCACTGATTACTGTGTAAATGTGACTGGCAGGGAAAGGAGTAAACACTAGGGGACGAGGAAGGGGTTAATATGTTCCCTAAATTGTGTTCTAACTGTAGGGGGACTCACAAGGGGAGGAGACTGATGTGTGTTCCTCTGTACTGGGAACACACATCTGTCTCCTCACCGCTGACAGGACATGGATCTGTGTGTTTACACACACAGATCCATGGTCCTGCCGTGATTGCGGGTGCTCGATGGACATCGGGCACCCCCTAGCCGCTCCGGGAATGCAAGGACGTCATATGACGTCCACTCTGAAGGAGGAAGGGTTCCCGCCTACGTCATTTTACAATGACTCGGTAGGGAACGTGTTAAGATGTTTATTTTGATAAATATAGTTTTTGTCTATAGATTTAAATTTAGAATATTCTGTTTTTTTTTTTTTCATGAAACAACCTGGTTCTACACAAAATCTTGAGGGCATAGGAGATGAGTTTCTTTTCATTTCCAGTAGATATCTTTATTTCAGTAAGTATAAAGAACGTTATTCCTAAATATAGTTTAAACCGTACATATAAAGGAGAATGGCATAATAATCACTCTATAAATTGCTTATACTCATATTTTTTTTCTGGAAATTATATGATTTATCCATTTGTTTTTGAATATTTCAGGATCTATTTCCTTTTTCTTGTAATATTTAAAAACTTAATAAGATTAAACACAAAAATAGTATTTTTCTTTTTAATTAGCAATACAGACTATGGCCCAGATTCACAGAGCGATTACGCCTGCGCAACAGGAGATGCGCGTGCGTAAGTCGAAATGTGCGCGTGCGTTTCGTTGAGCAGCATCCCCAGAACGAGATACGCCAAAAAATGTTTTGTCCCGCGTAATTTCGTTAGACTGGCGCATCCTTCCGCGCAAAAGTGCGCTAGACACACCATTGATTTGCTAGTCAAATATGCTAATGAGGGACTTACGGGGATCCACAAAACAACGTTGGGGCAGCACAGGCGACGCAGAGTGCGCAACAGCAAAATGTCCTGTCTAAAATTAGAGCTGATAAAAGCTGGTCTAAAAAAAGAAAAAAAGTCTACTTGTTAGATAAAGCAACACTGTTAGTGAGCATCTCAGCAGTCACACGTGTTGCACAACAATCTGTGTGCCAACATGCCAGGGGCATCGTCGCACATAGCTATACTACTGACTTTAGATGAACAAAGAAGGATGAGGGCACAGAGGATGGCACGGAGGAGGGCACAGGAGAGGATATACCGCACCCGCATAGACCTGTTTGGCATGAGTGATTCTGAGGTGTTTTGCATCTTCAGATTCACCCCTCATGTCATCCTGCAATTAACCACAACCCTGCAGGAGGACCTCACCAGCCCAACACACCGCTCACATGCAGTGCAGCCACTGGTCAAGGTCATGGCAACACTCCATTTCCTTGCCAGTGGCTCTTTTCAGCGTACAAGTGGAGTGGTGGCTGGGATGTCACAGTCCTCCATGAGCAGATGTGTGCACCAGGTTGTCCCTGCAATCCTCAGACGCATGGCCAACCAAATCATCAAACCCACCACTGAGGAGCTGCGGCTGAAGGCAATGACAGATTTCTACAGAATTGCCAGATTCCCACGCACTGTGGGGGCCATTGATTGCACACATGTGGCACTCCAGCCCCCCCAGGAGACAGAGCACATGTACCGCAATCGGAAGCATTGGCATTCCATCAATGTACAGGTGATAGTCGATGCCCAAGGCCTCATATGGCACGTCCGTGCCAAACACCCAGGGTCCAGCCATGACAGCTACATATACAATCAATGCCACATCCGATTGGAATTCGATCAGAACGTGTATGGGGACAGCTGGCTGGTTGGTGAGTGACATGGGTGGCAGGCATGACTATCCCCTCCCATGATGCACATCACAAGGGGCACATGCATGACTAACATCCTCCTGTCTTTTCCCTTACAGGTGACTCTGCATATCCACTGGGACCCCATCTCATGACTCCTATCCGGAACCCCCAAACCCCAGGAGAGGAAAGATACAATCAAGCACATGCCCAAACACGAGCAGTGGTGGAGCGCACCTTTGGCCTCCTAAAGTCACGTTTCCGATGCCTGGATAAGTCTGGGGGTACCCTCTTGTATTCCCCAAACTTTGTGTGCCAGATCATCGGTGCATGTTGCATGCTGCACAACTTCGCAGAAAGAAAGGGCCTGCAGATTGGCCTACGTGATGATCTGACCCCTGAACCAGACAACCCCCCCCCTAACCGAGGCTACCCCGTCTTCTCAGGGAAGAGCAGCAAGGAGACAACTCACATTGGGCATCTTTGCACGTTAAACATACACATTAATCATGGCACAATGAGAATGCATGCATGCACACCACTGTGGTCCCTAGCACAGACACACCACATCCACATCAAATTGGATTGGCACCAGTCCACCATGCTGGACTTGTGAGCAGCAACACCACGCCAAGGCTCCAATTATGTCACTGAACATTCATACACCAATCACACGGACCTGGGGATCACTTCTCCCTGGTCCTGGGGAACCCTTCTCCACCAAAATAGAGGGTGACACCCCTTTTCCGGCAGGAATGTCACCCCCACATTCACACAGCATTCACAACACAAAAAAGAAATGACCAGCAAAAGCAAAAAATTTCCAGCAAAAAAAAAAAAAACTGTAAAAAAAAAAAAATGGGGGAAAAACTAATTACTGCCCTCTGCGTGAGCCACGCCTGGGGCGCCCCCGGCCACGGCCCCGGCTTCTCAGGGGAGACTCATGGGGAAGGGGTAAAACCGGGGAAGGAGGATCAGCCCCTGATCTCTGCCCACCTGGTGGCCTGCCCTCCAAGGAGGGGAGGCCCTTGTGAGGGGAGCCATGTTGGGGGAGGAGGGGGGGGGGCTCCCCCTTAGGGAGGCCTGCCTGCTGCCAGCCAGAGGGGAGGAGTCCTCAAAACCCAAACGTCCAGTGCCTGACATGGACTCCTCCTCCTCATGATTCTCCTCCTCCTCATGATTCTCCTCCTCCTCATGATTCTCCTGCTCCTGTTGAACCTCCTCCGCGGACTCCGGCCTTGTTGGGGGGGCCTCATTAGGCTGCTGTCCTGGGGTTGGTGCGGTCAGGCCAGATGGCCCTGCACCCTCCTGCACATCTGTGGATGACACAAAACATTCACAGGTTGGAGGATCCACACACTTGCCACATATTCCCTTTCACCCCCTCCCCCACACATGCTACACACCTGATATTAAAAAATAAAACCACCTGGCACCACGGGCTGGGGACTGGAGTCAAAGCCGGGCAGGCCCTCAACTTCATGCCGATGAAAGGTCAGGGCCACCGCACGCTCCTCCGCTGTCAGGCTAATATGGCATGGTGGGCCCCCTTCTGTGCCCCTGGCATGGGCATGCATTCTGGCCAACTTCTTTTTGACCAGACGCCGGAGGTCATTGATTTTTTTGTCAATCCCAGACCGGGTCCGTGTCTCCCCCTGCCCCGCAGAATTCACCTGGTCAGTGATCCTATCCAAAATTTCCCTCCTCCTGGCCGGGTGGTGTTGGCACTCTCTGGAGGTAACTCCCATACTCGCTAATGGCCCGGGCAAGAATCTGTTTTTCCACAACTGTAAAATTCAGCTTTCGTTTTCTCTCAGTCATCCTTCCAAAAAAAAACAGTCCCAGTGAACAAAATTCACGCACACAAACAAGCACAACCAATCACAAAAAAACACACACACAGAGAGAAAACTACTCACCAAGAAACAGTCCCCAAAAAACAAAACAAAAATACAGCAGGAAAAGAAACAAAAACAAATATATCAATCAAACAAACAGTCTCTCAAACACTTATCAAAAACCACTTTCAAAAATCTACTAACACCTGATCACACAGAACACTAATCTGACAACTACAAAACACACCGCAACGAACAACAAGAACAAAATGCACTTGGTTAAATGGGAAGGGACAAAGGGATGTACTTTTGCAAAGGAAGTGCGTTTGTGTGTGTCTATTTATACTGTTTGCGTAGTTCACAATGTTGCCCTAGTCCATTTCCAATTTCACTGATTGCGCCGATCCCGAGTTGTGAGCATGCGCACATCGGAGCTGACATGGTCTCGTTCAAAAGCGCATGCGCGAGCCGGCCGGCCCTTCATTTGCATGGGGTCACGGCTCATTTCAATGTAACACGCCCACGTCCTTCCCAATTTGTATTACTCCTCCTTACGCCTCTGAAAAAACGTTACGCATGCGCAATTTCCGGCGCAAAAGCTACGAGAATAGGGTGATTAAGCGGCAAAATTCCGCAAGTCTAACGTAAAGGCGGTGCGCTACGCCGGTCTAATAATGCGCAGATGTACCTGAATCTGGGCCTATGACTATAACCTCAATACTATATGCACGATGAACAAGAGACACCTAAACCCACTTTATGCTCAGTAAATATTGAACATGTCTGGGTAATGGATGCTAATTTATTGTTAATGTTGTCATTTCTTTAGTTTTTTGCATTACAATTATTAAGTATAATTTGGTGATATTATATACCGCGCTAGGACTACAGAGAAAAACCTAAACAACATGAGCTGCAACAACAAGTGTTATACACACTAAGAGTACAAGAAAAATTCAAAGTTGCGCTGTGAGAAAAATAATAAAAACTAAATATGCGAAGTGTTGATCAGAAATCGAATATGACTACAATTTGGAACAAAGTTCAATATGCTGCAAACAAGTCCAAAAAAAATTCCGGGTGAATGGTAATTCAATCGTGTGTGACAATATTGGCAATAATCCTGAAAGGGTGAAGTCCAACAAATTCAAATGCCACCACCAGCAAAACGAATAAATTGGAGGCTTACCAGAAGGCAAGCATAGCAAGCTTGTGGCTGTAACCCCAGCCAGAGCCTTTAAACCACGGCAACGGGTAGGGATGAGCTGGAAATCCTCTGGATAAATCCTCAGCAGTGGATCATAACAGAAAATAAACTAACATAGTGAAGTTCAGCACAACAGATATGTGAATAAAAACAATCGTGACTAGGATGTGAAGGAAAGCCACCACCGCAAGAACACCCAATAAGATGGAGGCTTACCAGAACGCCAGTATAAACAGCTTGTGGCTAAAACCCTAGCCTGGGCCTTTGAAATGATGGTTAGCTTGAAAACCCTATAGGACGTCCGGATACCTCATCATCAGTGTTTAAACGAGAAAAAAATAATATGCCCACATAGTGAAGTATGTAAGGATAATCCCAGGTTTAATAAAAAAATGCACTTACATAGGTAGTAGAAATAAAAGCAGAAAAATGTTGTAAAAACGGCCGGCTTACTAGAACACCTGTTCCACTCGGACCGTCACGTCAAACGTCAGCACGTCACCTTCCCGACGTACGTTTCGTCACACAATTGACGTCGTCTGGGGCACGTCAATTGTGTGACGAAACGTACGTCAGGAAGGTGACGTGCTGTGTTTTTTTTTTTTTGTCTCCTTCTTCCTCTCCTCTTCCCTCCGTGTCCGTGGGTGTACGCGGATGGAGGAGGAGAAGAGGTGGAAATGGGGGTCTTGAGGAGGGGATAAGGGGGGAGGGAATGAGGGGATAAAATAGGGAAGGCAACATGATGGAGATAAAAGAGGGAATTTGTCGAATACATAGAGAATATATGGACAATCAGGGAGGAGATGGAACATTTGGGGAAGTTTGAAATTTAGTTAAAAGTTGAAATAGTATTTTAGGGGGGGAATGGAAATTGCTTGTGATATAAAATATTATAATTTCCCTCTGCTGCAGACCAGGAATAGTAAAAGAGTCTAAGATAGAGATGTATTATAATGTCCATATATAAACAAGCTGTTGTATTGGATTCTGCATATCCCGTTTTCATGTGTTTTTCGTGTTGCTTTCTTGTTTATAAAAATAAATAAAAGATAATTATAAAAAAAATAAAGGCCCTGGCTGGGGTTACAGCCGCAAGCTTGCTATGCTTGCCTTCTGGTAAGCCTCCAATTTATTCGTTTTGCTGGTGGTGGCATTTGAATTTGTTGGACTTCACCCTTTCAGGATTATTGCCAATATTGTCACACACGATTGAATTACCATTCACCCGGAATTTTTTTTGGACTTGTTTGCAACATATTGAACTTTGTTTCAAATTGTAGTCATATTCGATTTCTGATCAACACTTCGCATATTTAGTTTTTATTATTTTTCTCACAGCGCAACTTTAAATTTTTCTTATTCCATAAAGCAGATATTGACAACCTCTGGCACACTTGCCCATACTGGCATACAATGTCTATTTAACTGTCACCTAAAGACTGCTGTCATAGGCAGTAATTGACTGCTCACAAGGCTGTCAATTACAAATCTTGACCTGCCCACCAACCTCCCTGATGTAACTGATGTCATATACAGCATAGGCCTGTCGACAACTGATGGTGGTGTATGGTAAAAGCCCCTTTGCCCATCTGCTGTCACTTTTTCTCCTCTATTTAAAGCTACTACAGCAGATGTGTGAAACCCCTGCATTTATTAAGGGTTTGTGGCTGCTTGGCTGATATCCTCCATAAGTGTTTGAAGGAAAGAAAATTGCATAATATATGGCCAGCTAAATTAATCTCTAAAATAATTTTTTACCCACTATTGAATGCTCCACAGCCAAGATAGAGAATGTATAGTTTAACATACATTAACTTTTAATGTCCATTGAATATTATTCCTAATTGTTGCACATATCAGAACTGTTAAGCAAAAGACCCAGGTTCTTAGACTGGAAGGCCCAGATTCACAGAGCAATTACGCCTGTCTAACTGGTGTTAGACAGGAGTAATTTCAAATTTTGCGTGCCGTATCACTAGTTTGAATCCTCAAACCATGATACGGCGACTTCGGGCTTCGATCCGCGAGGCTTACGTCTTCGGAAGCCTTCGGATCTACGCTGCGATATTTTTGCGGCCGCTGGGAGGAGTTTGCGTCGTTTTCATGCGTCGGGGTATGCAAATTAGTTTTTACGGCGATCCACGAAGGTACGAGTGTCCCTCGCAATCGCCTACGTCATTTTTTGGCTGCGTAATGTTAGAGGAGCTTTTTGCTGGTCTAACAGTGCGTAACCCATGTAAAGTATGGCCGTCGTTCCCGCGTCGATTTGAAAATATATATTTTTTTTTAACGTAACTCGTTCGGGAATAGGAATGTACGTAAACGACGCTACTACGACGTGACGACGTGTTTTCGCGCAATGCACGGCGGGAAATTTGCGAACGGAGCATGCGCAGTTCGATCGCCACGGGAACGCGCCTATTTTAAATGCTTCACGCCCCCTACTCGCGCAGATGGATTGCGACGGGAGAAATACACTACGCCGCCGTCGTTTACTGGACAAAGTCTACCTGAATTCCACGTAGAGCCAGGTAAAAAACGGCGGCGTAGTGTATTTCTGATACTCTACGAGAATCTAATTCTCTGTGAATCTGCCCCGAAGTCTTTAAAGTGGAATTCAAGTTTTTTTCTGTAAATAGCATAATTAAAATAAGGCACATCTTATACAGCGTATGATAAGCATGCAGTTGCTGCTGTTTACTGTAGAAAAGACAGTTTGATCCATCTTTGATATTATACACAGTGGTCTTCTTCTGAAGGGTGAGAGGGGGCCAGTATATGACAGTATCTCCCCTCTTCCATTTGTAGAATGCCTTGTATTCTGTGAAATTTGTTAAAGAGACTAAAAGAAGGGGGGAATAAACAACATGGTCCCTGAACTGTACAAGTATCTGAACTGTCAGTCATAGTGCCAGAAGAAAAGCTAAACTGGCATTTCTACAGTTAGTAAGCAGAAGTGCTTTGGTTTAGCATACTCTTTATTAGAAGTATGTTATTTAATTGGAAAACCTCTGTTTATCTCATGAGTTGGTCATTTATCACCACTTCATACAGCTAATTGTTCTGCTCTTCTCGATAGACACTTTATAAATGTTGTTAAATAAGACCTTAACAAAATTACTCAAACTTCATATACATTTAAAAATGTTAATAAAAATTTCAAAGTTGTTTTCAATCTTTTCAAACCTATAGATTTGAATAAAATAATACCTGGTAATTCTTCCATGAGTATTTATATTCATGCACTTTCTGCTATAGAGTGGTTGTGGATGATTCCGCACAAGAGAGTAAACAAAGCAAAAGGAAAAGAGTAAAATAAAAGAAGAGGGAACTGCTGCCCCTACAAATACAACCACCTAAGTGGAGTACAAAGAGTTAATTAGGAAGGATGTAGGTGTAGCGCTGTTGCTCAGAAATTATTTTAGTGTTATAACCAATATGATTAAAGATAGTATTAAAGTGACAGAGGCTAAAGTGGATGAATAAACCAAAAATCCTCTTTAATGTACCTCCTTTGGGCTGTGCGTGGATAGCTTAAAAATGTTTAAAGTGACAGATGCTTGTGTGTGTGGGGGGTTAGACTCCCTCTAATTAGTGCAGAAAGCTATTGCATATATTAATACATTCAGCAGTCTAACATGTTAAAGTTAATAAGGAAATGCACAAATAAAAAAATATGGAAATGCACAAATAAAAAATATTTTTACACAACTAAAAAAACAGAAACTCAAATAGATATTAACAGTCCTTTAGCATTGAGTGCTCCAGAAAAATCATAAACGTGAACTGAGGTCTTTAGAAGTGACCAATGCTCTTCAAAGAAGAAACTATTTGCGCCTTCTTAATTAGGTCATATTGGTGTTGGTGATCTTATCCGTGCACTAATTATGAATACACTCACTAGATTCCTTTACCCCACCAGGGGGTGCAGCGCAGCCACAGTATATGCCACCGTGTAGCACTCGTTCGCTTTGTGGTTTGCTAAATTGCGGTCCTCCAATATTAGCATAGGAGAAGAGAAATAATGTCCAGAGCGTGATAACGCTTATAAATGTTTTATTATTTAAAAATCAATGGATATATACTCAGATTTAGGTGCACAGAAACAGACATGTGAAAAAACACAGGCGCAGAGTAAAAATTCCTTCCACGGCCCTGACCAGAAGTGACGCAAAGACCTTCTGTAACTCCGACCTTCTGTAACTTGATTAATTCATCCACTTTAGCTTCTGTCACTTTATTAATATCTTTAATCATATTGGTTATACTGTAACACTAAAAGAATTTCTGAGCAACAGCGCCACACCTACACCATTCCTAATTAACTTTCTGTCATAGGATGACAACTGCTCCTATTGTGCTCCTGCAGTGTCAATTTTGACTTTTGACAATGAGTACAAGCAGCCATGCTGACACACATAGGGACGCACTGCCAAGGAAGTTATGTGCAGTAGACATGTGGGTGCATGCATATAGACAACAGCTGGCAAAAAAAGGCTGGAGCAAATCTGTAGTGTTGAGGAGCATAAAATAATAAAACAAAAGTTGAAAATATAATTTTATGAAGAAGAAAAAAGACAAAAACATGACAATTGTTTGATACACAGTGCTTTAACAAATTATTTTCCAGTTAAGGCTTATGCCGCGTACACACGATCACTTTTTGTGATGAAAAAAAAAACGACGTTTCAAGTGATGAAACAAAACAACGTTTTTCAAACTTCATTTTCCAAAACGACGTTGCATACACACCATCGTTTTTCCAAAATGCTCTAGCAAAGCGTGGTGACGTACACCACGTTCGATGGCACTCTGTTCCATTGAAGCTCTGTCTCATAACTTGCCTCTGAGCATGCACGGCTTTAAAAACGTAGTTTTCAACATCGTTTTGCCCACACACCATCACTTTTTATGACCCAAAAAACGACGTTTTGAAAAACAACACAAAAAATTCAAGCATGTTCGAATTTTTTTTTGGTCGTTTTTTTGAAGACATAAAACTACGTTTTGCCCACACACAGTGATTTTAAATGACGTTTTTGAAAACGTCGTTTTTTTTCATCACAAAAAATGATCATGTGTACGCGCCATAAGATCTCCTTTAAGGCTACCCAGAAGCTAACTATTTTTGAGAGTAAAATTTGTTATAATCTTTGTAAATTTACTTACACATACAAAAAGCTAATAGGTCAATAACATCCAGGCAGTAATTGCAGTGGATCTATGCGATAAAGACTTTAGTGAGTTGTTAAAAAAATCTAAAAATAAATAGAATTTAAAAATAAATTAGCAAATGAGTAGCAATGAAAATTCCACGTGTGTCAGAATTTTGTAAATTGGGTCCATTGTCTCTTAAACTAAAAATATTTTCACCTTTCAGGTCAACTTCATTATATCAAATAAAAATTAGAATAGCTCCCATAAGTGAGTCCTAAGAGATGTCAATACAAATTCAAAATACAAAAAACTATAGCGTATTAAATCACACACAAGGTAAACAGAGATAAGAGAGCAGCAGCAAAGAACACAGAGGTATTATATAGGGACAACTTTTTCATAAATATTATCTGCAAATGAGAGGGCTCATTTAGACTTTGCTAAAGAGATAAGAAGTGTAACAATTCCATAACAAACAGAAAAATATCAGTTGTAAATCTTTTCCTGCAAAACTTTAACACAGGGAAGATAATGACTTTTTTGCACAGATGACAGTGCTTACTCTAGGAGTAGCAGTATAAAGATAGGCATAGACAGTAGCTTGATTTTACAAGGTTATTGGACTCTCCGTAGCCAAGTAATATACAACAATGCAAATGTTTTCAACATTTCTGACAATACAAATACAAATGAAGTTTTATCAAACATATTAAATACAATCTAGCTTCAAATAAATATAAAAAATGTATCTGTCTGTTTTGTTTTCATAAGATCTGTTTCTTCATGATAACATTCCCATCAGATTGATTTATGCCAAAAAGCAGCCTTTCTTGAAACAGAAGAAAAGCTTGTGGATCTACATACTACAATATGCAGTAAATGAAAATGTATAGCAAAACAGGTAACCATAGGGAACACATTAATAATTCCCAAAGTGTGCCAGAAATATAAGACAATAAATCATCAGAGTGATCTATGCATATAATACTACAGAGTTTTTATAACATACTGCTAAAACAATGTGATCCAAAAATGTTCAATGTTTAGTAGATATTCTGCTGATCAAAAATGTATAATCTCTTTTGAAATGCAATAATATGGCAATCTTTTATACACCATAAGGCCAAAGTTTTACAATTAACAGTTCTAATTTAAACTACTATGTGTATGGAAAATGTAATATCTGTTTTTAAACAGATATGCTCCTACCTCAGTACATTGGTGATAGCTCAGATCTCCCCCCAATGTACTTTATCTTCAAGTTATGCTTCAGCCACCACCCTGAGGAAAACAAAAAATAAATTATGTCAGTAGCAATATAGATGGTAAGCACAATAATAACTGGTATGAAAAGTCCCTTTAAATGTATAACCCAAACCTTTTATTTCCAGTTTTGTATTGCGTAGGGAATACGGTATATGAAATTATTTTGCTGTCTGTGTCCCATCTGGGTATTTCCTATCTCAGAGACACAGCAAGAAGTAAAATAAGATCTCTTCAAATCAAATAAATATCTCCACGTACCATGTTTTATCCTTAAAGCATTTTCCCTTTAACTCCCCTACCTGTGACAACTCAAACATTTTGGATTTTAGCAACACTTTGTGTACTGGAGATAATGGTCACCAGAACCAAGAGTCAAGGTACACGTTTCCAGAGGGAACATACTGCAATAAGAACCTGATAAGGGCAGTAACCTCCCAAACTCTATCCAATCTAAAACAAAAAAGTGTTGGCTTTAAGTAAAATATATATAAGGGGTGCATACTCAACTGGTATTGGTCAAGGTAAACCTTGCATGAAGCAGGAACATGCAAGAGTAGTTTAGGCAAATTTGCCCTTTACTTCGTTTATTGGCTTGCTAAATAAAACCTCAGCTTAAAAGAGCATTGCACAGCAAGTCCAAAGCATCTGCCCCTAGCTATACTCAAGTCCATTTCTGACCTTGGATTATACAGGTTTTCCCACTAAGATCTCTACAAAGGCACTGGCTGAAATGATTGTGGACATTGTATTAATAATAATATTAATAATAATAATAATATACAGGATTTATACCGTGCAAAGTGGAAACAAAGCCTAAGATAGCACTCCCTAACTTCAGCTGTTGAGGAGTGCTTATTGATCATTACCTGTGTTTTGTATTCAAGTTCAGGCTTTGAGGCTCAATGTGGAACAGCAGGGAAGTAAGCAGGGTATCCACAGATATTACTCAGTGGAATGAATTCAGGAAGGTTAGTGGGGACCAAAACAAGAAACAAAGTTGGTAATCAGAAGATAAGGAGATCAGCAGAACAGAGGGTCAGAAGGACAGCAGAGTGGAGTTTCAGCAGAACTGAGATTCAGCAGAGAAGAGGAGAAGGTGGTGTGGGCATTGGGGATTACTACTGAGGGAAGGGTGTTACTATTTAGCAGTGAGGGGGGAATTGCTACTGAGAGGGGATAATGTACTACTGAGTGTGGGGATGGAATGTACTACTGAGCATGGGGGCGGGTTAATACGGGGTAGGGGGGAACGTACTACTGAGTGGGTGGGAGAACTACTGAGCCAGGAGACTGATGAGCTGGAGATCTGAGCGGAGGTATTAATTAGCCAGGAAACTGATGATCACAAGGCATTTGCTAAGCTTAATTCAGTCTTCAAAAAAAGCATTACAAAAGCATCAAAAACACATCATAAAAGTATGGCAAAATGGTAGGCACAAGTGTAAACTAAACAAAATAAAGTTGCGCTGCTAAAAATATGAAAAGAAGCTGCCAGCACTAACAGTGAAACAACCTGTGAGTAAACAATAAAAGAAAAATAAGTGCAGCGCTTGTGAACGTGAATTTGCGTGAAGCAATTTGCACAAATCCCATCCAAATGGGTGAGATTATAATGGGTGATCCAAAAACACAATACAAAAATGTACAGAGAGGGTGGTGAGACCCTAATGCCGCGTACACACGGTCGTTTTTTGCGATGAAAAAAAAACGACGTTTTTTGTGAAGTAAAAAACGACGTTTTTGAAACGTCACTTTCAAAGACGATGTTGCATACACACCATCGTTTTTTTCACAAAAAACGAGGTTACGTTCACCACACTTTTCCATTGAAGCTCGCTTCATAACTAGCTTCTGGGCATGCGCCGGTTGAAAAACGTTGTTTTAAACGACGTTTTTGCTACACACGGTGACTTTTTGTGAAACAAAAACCGACGTTTTGAAAAACGACACAAAAAATTCAAGCATGTTGGAATTTTTTTTTGGTCGTTTTTTTTAAGACAAAAAACAACGTTTTGCCCACACACGATCAATTTAAATGACGTTTTAAAAAACGACGTTTTTTTTTATCGCAAAAAACGACCGTGTGTACGCGGCATTAGGATACCATCGGTGGAGTGTGAAATATAAACTATAGAGGAAGTCCTTCAAAGAACAAAGTATAAAAACAGGCATGTCTTCATATGAAACACTCCTATACACCGCTCCTGTGTTACTGGAGAATCAGATGGTATGCGTGATCCACTTTAATGGGCATGCAGGATAGCCAAACTGATAGATAAAAGAGGATGGGTACTCTTACCACATGAGGTGGACACACATGCCAGGAGCACTGTGTCAGATGCGCTTATGAGAGCTCCTCGGATGGACGGCTCTATGGAGAGTGATGGATGGAGGGATTGTAGATCTTTCCCAGGGATCCCAGGGTCCAAGATGGAGGGTGGTTCCAGGCTTTCAGATGGAACAACACTTTCTGCCAATCCCCTGCTTTTCCATTTGGCTGCCTGGAGTACTCTCTTTACTCTCATAATCGCTCCTGACACAGTGCTCCTGGCATGTGTGTCCACCTCATGTGGTAAGAGTACCCATCCTCTTTTATCTATCAGTTTGGCTATCCTGCATGCCCATTAAAGTAGATCACGCATACCATCTGATTCTCCAGTAACACAGGAGCGGTGTATAGGAGTGTTTCATATGAAGACTTGCCTGTTTTTATACTTTGTTCTTTGAAGGACTTCCTCTATAGTTTATATTTCACACTCCACCGATGGTATCCTAAGGGTCTCACCACCCTCTCTGTACATTTTTGTATTTTGTTTTTGGATCACCCATTATAATCTCACCCATTTGGATGGGATTTGTGCAAATTGCTTCACGCAAATTCACGTTCACAAGCGCTGCACTTATTTTTCTTACAAGTGTAAACTTGCCTCAAGAGTATTTACGTAAACACACCTAGATCTGAGAATTCTTAGACAAAAGAAGTCGTTTTATCTGCATTATACATGTATTGATAAGGTTACATAATATTAACAAATACTGTAACATACTATTTGCAACACAATGGGGGTTATTTACTAAAGGCAAATCCACTTTGCGCTACAAGTGCAAACTACAATTACAAAGTGCACTTGAAATTGCACTGAAAGTGCACTTGGAAGTGCAGTCGCTGTAGATCCGAAGGGACACGCAAGGAAAATAAAAAACAGCATTTTAGCTTGCACATGATTGGATAATAAAATCAGCAGATCTTCCCCTCATTTCAGATCTACCCCTCAGATATACAGCGAATGCACCTCCATGTGCACGTTCGGTGCAATTTCAAGGGCACTTTGCACTTGTAGTGCAAAATGGATTTGCCTTTCGTAAATAAACCCCAATGTGCAGTAAAAGTATGGCAATTTACATTATATTTACACAGAAAAAAAAATTACACAGAAAAGCATATTAACAATATGATTTACGGTACAAGTATGGAGTTAGTCTGGCTATACATGAGTCTGAAACAAACTGACCTGATTTGCCCATCTATACATTTGATAAGAATGGAGGAATCCTTCCTGCTGGGTCATTGTACTCTGACAGTATGGAGACTTCCAC
This sequence comes from Rana kukunoris, assembly GCA_029574335.1. Lineage (NCBI taxonomy): Eukaryota > Metazoa > Chordata > Amphibia > Anura > Ranidae > Rana > Rana kukunoris. The sequence continues at coordinate 618,635,888 of CM056049.1, read as the reverse complement.
CTGGAGATCAGCAGAGTGGATTAACAGAATGTCAGGATGGTTTAACAGCAGTCAGTTGGTAGATTGACTTCTGTTTAACCACAGTGGCCACATACAGATTGAAATTCATCTGGTCCCTGCTGAGTGTTGGAAGAACAACATGTAATGTAAAGTTGCTTTATAATGTGAACTATATATATATATATATATATATATATATATATATATATATATGCATTATACCTATCTATACCAGTAGGTGACACTGCAGTATTATAGTGTGTATTCTCTGTGGTAATGTAATCACAGGATGTACCTTCTGTATCTAATGCACACGATCACTTTTTGTGATGTAAAAAAACATTGTTTTATCTCACGAAACAAACAAGGATTTTTAAAATTCATTTTAAAAAACGACATTGCCTACACACCATCATTTTTTGAAAATGCTCTTGCAAAGCGCGGTTACGTACACCAAGTTCGACATTGAAGCTCCAGTCTCATAACTTTCTTCTGATCATGCGCTCACACACGATCATTTTTTGTGAAACAAAAGATGACATTCTGAAAAACAACATAAAAAATTGAAGCATGTTCGAATTTTTTTTTGGTCGTTTTTCAGAACACATAAAACAATGTTTTGCCCATACACAATGTTTTTTAAAACGTTGTTTTATTTCATCACAAAAAACGACCGTGTGTACGCGGCATAAGTGTGTACTTGTATTCTCTTGTTTCCTGTAAGGCCGCGTACACACGATCAAATCTGTCTGCTGGAAACGGTCTGCCAGACCGTCCCAGCAGACAGATTCAATCGTGTGTACGGGCGAGCCGACGGATTTGGCCAGCCGACAGATTTGAAAGCATGCTTTCAAATCTGTCGGCTGGGAACCCGTCCGCCCGACATGTCTGCTGGTTAGTACGCTAACCAGCAGACATGTCTTCTCGCACACGCGTCGAATGGTTTCGACGCATTCGCGGAAGTGTTTTACTTCCTGGTGCGGTGACGTGGCGGCGTCAACGTCACCGCCACGTCAGCGCGCCGTCTGCCGACGGGGATTTTGGTTTGATCGTGTGTACACGATCAAACCAATACGTCCCCAGCAGACAGATTTGTTGAAATCGGTCTGTCCGACCGATTTGAACAAATCTGTCTGCTCGTGTGTATGGGGCCTCAGAGATGCATTGCTAATACTCCATGAAAGTAAAGCTATCCTCTGCTGCATACAACAAGCTTCCTGTGCATGATTTCAATAACCTGCTAATACTGAGCTGGCTGAATTTCAGTCCATACATGGCCAGCTTTAACAAAGAAAAAAGACTAAAACACCAAAAACCAATAAAACAGATACTGGTAAATAGTGATATCATAATCAACAATATTATCATATGAGAATAGCAGCTGCAGTGTAAAATTGGTGTAAACAATTATAACACGAAAGAAAGAAAGACCACACCTGGCAGCCAGTAAAAAACAGCCAGTAAATGCCAGTAAAAGTAAAAGGTTGCCAGTAAAAAATATGGCTGTGATGCTCGGCTTGGTCCAGAGCTGGCTGAGACCATACCAGTGCCCGCTACAGTGTGATCGGGTGGCTCTGGTGGAGGCGGTGTCTTAGCATGTCGTGCGATGTCATGGTGCAATGGTGCCAAGCCGTAGTGGCCAGAGCCTCGGTTGCAAGTCTTTGGTATGGAAGCAATGCAGGCTGGGACTGGGACCATCAGTGCTGTTTAGACTGGAGGGACCACTGGGCTTGGAGAGAGACTGTCACTAGGACTTTTCGTGTCGGGGACATCTGATCATCTGTGCTGCTGCACACTGCTGTCAGTGTCACTGTGAGAGTCAATTTCATATGTGTATGTGCCCATTCTAATTTCTTGCCCTCCTGTCTACTGTTCCTGAGCTACTTACTATATCGAAAATAATATAAATGGCCCGGATTCACAAAGCACTTACGCCGACGTATATCCAGATACACCACGTAAGTACAGATATGCGCCGTCGTATCTGTGCACCGTACCCACAAACTAAGATACGCCTTAAAACTGACTTCATCCGACCGACGTAACTTGCCTACGCCGGCGTAGAGTGGGCGCATATTTACGCTGGATGCATGTGGCTTTCCCATTGATTTGTATTCAAATATGCAAATGAGGGAGATACGCCGATTCACAAACATACTTGCGCTAGGCGCATGATTTAATCGGTTTGCGTAAGTTTTACGTTCGGTGTAAAGTTCTTCCCCATAGATGAGGCGCAGACCATGCAAAGGTATGAACCAGGGAACACAAGTCTACGTATTTTACGTTGGACATCTGTGAATATGGTCCGATGTGGGTCTGGCTGGGCGTAGGTTACGTTCAAGGCGTACACAGTGATCCGGCGTACCTTAGGCAGTTGTTCATGCGCAGTTCATTTTAAGTACTTGTCTGGCGCCTGGCCCATCATTTGCATGGGATCACGCTTCATTAACATGGATCACACCCACTTCCAGCCCACTTCCACCTACTTCCACTTATGCTGGCTTACGCTGGCTTACGCCTATGAATAAACGCTACGCCTGTAGCTTGTGCTTGGAACAATCATGAAGATATCGAAATCCCAAGTAAAGTGCTGGTGCTTAAAATATTGAAAAGAAAAATCTGTGCTCCTTATGTGCTTTAGATATGGTGCCCCCCTTATAGATGTGCACTCACCCCTTGGACTGGACCAACTGTCGCTAGTTAGGTCAAATGCGCCTTCATTACGATGGCAACGATGGCAGCCGATCCCATGGACGGATCGGCCTGGGGGGGGGGGGGGGGGGGGGACACAGGCTCCCTGGACAGATAAGTGTTGACTTAAAAAAAAAATTAGACTAAACTATTGCAAAGCAACATATCTGTGGTCAACATGTTGTAATCAATAGTAGCCAATATTGATGAGCGGAATACGCCATATTCGATTTCGCGATATTTCGCGAATATTTCGAAGAATATTCGCGAATATTCGTTAATATCGAATATTCGTGATATTTTATAAAAAAAAAAAAAGAAATTGCTAATTTTCGCGAATGCGATTTTTTTTTGTTTATAAAATATCACGAATATTCGATATTTACGAATATTCGATATATTTTATAAAAAAAAAAATAGCGAAATTTTGCATATGCGAAAGCGAAAATGATTGCGAAATTTCGCTTTTTTTTTTTTGATAAAATATCACGAATATTCGATATTTACGAATATTCGTTATATTTTATAAAAAAAAAAATAGCGAAATTTTGCATATGCGAAAGCGAAAATGATTGTGAAATTTCGCTTTTTTTTTTTTTGATAAAATATCACGAATATTCGATATTTACGAATATTCGTTATATTTTACAAAATATTGCGAAATTTTGCGAATGCGAAATTGATTGCGAAATTGATTGCGAAATTTATTGCGAAATTTGAAAAATACGAATATTCGAAATAGCGAATATTCGCCGCGATATTCGAGTTATTTGCGAATACTCGAATATGCAATATTGATAAAAGGAGCTACTATTGGCAATAATGGGTCATACACACTAATATATAAAATTATATAAATTTATTACAAAATTAATTAGAACCTCCCAAGCCTAAAAATGGTGGCTGAATGGGCCAATAACATATAGGTCTCAAGAGTGACAAACAATAGTACATTAATGAGCAACCAGCTCACTGTGTACGTGTTGGTTACCAACACACAAGGACAAATACAAACATACAACAAAATTTTTTTTTCCTTCCACACAGAGTGGTCCATTTTTTGGTCCACTCCGTGTGTGTCCGTCGGCTCAGCAGGGATCCCTGCTCAGCTGTCGGCGGACAGGGCGGTCCCCGCACACTGTGCAGGGACCGCCCCGTCTCTCCTCCGCTCTCCCCTATGGGTAATCGGATGAAAACGGACAGTTTGTCCGTATTCATCCGATCCGTTCCGCCGGACGGAAGAAAAATAGGGTTTTCTTCCGTCCGAAAAACCAGATCCAGACGGACGCGGATCATTGCGGACGTTAGCGGATGCATCATCCGCTAACGGACGCGACCCCATAGGCGTCCATTACAAGTCCGTAAACGGACTTGTAAAAACGGACGAACGGAGGCGGACATGTGAAAGGGGCCTTACACATCAGTCCTGTTTGAGGAACCATGTTAAATGCTTTTGCAAAATCCAAGTATACCATGTCTGCAGCCACCTCTCTGTCCAAGGTTTTACTTACCTCTTCTTAAAAAGAAATCAGGTTTGTTTGACAACTTCTATCTTTCATGAATCCATGCTGTCTGTTGCTTAAAATATATATTTTTATCTGCTCTCAATATCTTCCTGTCTATAGAAGTTAAACAAACAGATCTATAGTTACTTGGTAAAGACTTTGGCCCAGATTCAGATAGAATTAGACTATCGTAGAGTATCAGAAATACACTACGCCGCCGTTTTTTACCTGGCTCTACGTGGAATCCAGGTAGATTTTGTCCAGTAAGCGACGGCGGCGTAGTGTATTTCTCCCGTCGCAATCCATCTGCGCGAGTAGGGAGCGTGAAACATTTAAAATAGGCGCGTTCCCGCGGCGATCGAACTGCGCATGCTCCATTCGCAAATTTCCCGCCGTGCATTGCGCGAAATCACGTCGTTACGTCATTTTTTCTTGAGTAGCGTCGTTTACGGAGATTCCTATTCCCGAACGAGTTACGTAAAAAAAAAAAAAAAAAATTTGACGCGGGAACGACGGCCATACTTAACATGGGCTACGCACCGTTAGACCAGGAAAAAGCTGGTCTAACAGTACGTATAAAAAAATAGACGAAAGCGATTGCGAAGACCGCTCGTATCTTCGTGGATCGCCGTAAAAACTCATTTGCATATCCCGACGCATGAAAACGATGCGAACTCCTCCCAGCGGCCGCAAAAATATCGCAGCGTAGATCCGAAGGCTTACGAAGACGTAAGCCTCTCGGATCGAAGCCCGAAGCCGCCGTATCATGGTTTGAGGATTCAAACTAGTGATACGGCACTCGAAATTTGAAATTACTCCTGTCTAACACCAGTTAGACAGGCGTAATTGCTCTGTGAATCTGGGCCAATGATCTCTTTTTAATAGGTGTGAATGGGGCCTGAAAGTCAAATTGGTGTTTTTACACAAAAACAATAAGGTTCCATTCTCATCTACATATTTCCAGACGCATGGCGAACTTCTTAGAAAACACACGCTTAGCCATGTGTTTTGGAAACACAATGAAAACATGCATCACACTTGCATTGCTGTTAAAAGCTAATAGTCATGCGAAAAACATGCTGTAATTGCACCAAAAAAAAGCACCGTGCTCCACGGCAAAAAAGTTCTGGAGCTTCTTTGGGGCATTTGTCATGCCCTATGCATGATGAGCAGAAATGATCCAAAATGCCCCCAAAAAAACATGTGCAGGAACATGAGTTTCTACTATGTGGTCATGTGAATGGTCTCTATCCACTCCCTCTTATGTACTTGTATAAAGATGGCCATGCACTATGCAGTCTGATTGTACAATTTCTTAAAAGCGGAGTTCCAACCAAATATGGAACTTCCGCTTAATCCACTCCTCGCCCCCTTACATGCAACATTTGGATTTTTTTGGGGGGGGTAAGTGGGGGCTTCAGGAGGAGTGGGACTTCCTGTCCAACTTACTCCTTCCGCCCAGGGACCGCTTAGGCGATACGTCATATCGCCCACGACAGCCCCTCCCTGTAGGCATTCGCCTGGGAAATGTGAAAGGTCCCAGGCGATCGCCTGTCCAATCAGGTAGCGCAACACCGCTCACGCATGCGCAGTGAGTGCCCGGCCGTGACGCCAAAAGCTGTCACAGCCGGGTGCCCACAGTTAGGATGGAGGCGCCGGCAGAGAGGGGGGGAGGAGCGGAGCTCTGGGCGTTGCATCGCTGGACAGTGGAACAGGTAAGTGTATGTTTATTAAAAGCCAGCAGCTATGCTTTTTGTAGCTGCTGACTTTTAATAAACATAAAAAACCATAAACATAAAAAAAGGCTGTAACTCCGCTTTAATTTGAAACTGTACAATCAAACTATGGAATAGGGGGACCCACCTGAACAATCTATTCAATGTGTATCAAATCAGACACAGCCTTGCACTACAAAAGCTGATAGTAGATCTGAGATTGTACAGTCAGATTTAAATTTGTATAGCCACCTTACCAGAGGAAGTAGAAAAGTGGGTGGAAATAAAACAAGAGGTGGTATAGTAATGAGGGAGGTGGAGGCAGTGCATGATTGGAGATGATCTACAGGAAGTGATGGAAGCAAAAAGCATTTAAAAAAATTCAAATAGACAGGTGAAACTGCAAATATGCCAAAGCTGGGAAAAGTGAGAGATAAGCGCATTAGGATGGCTGGGGCATTAGAAATTCTATTTATTATGAAAAGTGAAATTCTGCCCTAAAAGGTGAACTTAACACCACCTCCCAGTGACCTTTTAATGTCCAGGAGGCAGTGTTGTGTCTGTATCACGTGACTGCTCTAATTAGCTTTCAAAGAGGTCACATGATTGGGAGCCCACACTGGTGGTTCCCAATCAGAAGCACAAGCTACCACCCTGGAACATATATTCGTGGATACAAATCAGCCGACAATACCTACATTGGTGTGGACTCTATTGTCCAATGCTCTTTAAGTAGTGCATTTGTCTCTAACTTGGATGCACCCTATATTCCTCTACCATGAATGCGAAGTGCAACGTCCCAATTAAATTTATGGCCACCGACCATAGATAACATGTAACTACGCCCACGATGCCTACACCCATTAGTTAACATACTATACTCTGTCTCCATACAGCTACTTTAAGCAATTCTGGAAGACACTTTGAACAAAGCTTTTTTCGGTTTACTATACCACTGACTATGCTCATCTTTTGGATGCATTCATCGTGAGACCACATGTAATACAACAAACTGTTTTTCTGTCATACTACCTCCTCAAAAATTCTTTCAATATCGTCCTGAAGAAGCCCCACGGCGAAACGCATAGGCGACTTTTAAGGATTGCTAGTATTGGCTGCTACTTTTATGGTTATATTTTTATGATTATGTATTTTTTCTTTACAATTGTGTAATATTCCATGTAATTAAGTTTCTTTTAAACATACTTCCACGTGGCCTCAAAGTCCGACCATCAATATCTACCTGTAGTTATTGTTCTTTTTTCTTTCCCAATCAGAAGGCTTGATCGAGCTGTCGGTGACAGAGATTGCAAATTGAAACATTGCGATCGGCTGGCTGGGCCAAGAGATAATCTGATGGAATAGGATGGCTGCTCCCTACTATTCCATGATGGCTGCCTCTGGAGAACATCCTGTATCATTGGGGTTGTGCCTCCCCCACACTTTCCTCTTCTACTCAATCAGGCAGCCAAGTCAAGTCAGTGATCTCATCATCATCATCCCCTTCATCCTCATCGTCACTGGAGCCAACTTGGCAATACACTGCGGCTGAGGGAACATGACTGCCATTTTGTTGTTTATGTGTTCTCCCCTCTCTGTAGGCTCATGGTCCTGCCGTACTAAACCTTAGGACCAAATTCAGAATTTCAGAATCAAGTAATGCCTGTGCATCCTCAATAAACAAGTGGCAGACGTTGTGTTTAAATAATTTATCTGACTCCTCCGTGCATGATGCTGGGCTATGGCAGATGTAGCTGTGGAAAAGGAGGCAGAACAGGCTTCCCTGGCAGCTGTGGTGGACTGCAAACTAGTGTCAGCTTGGGTGACAGAGGATGAGGATGGTTTACTAAACAGAGGCAAATGTTCCCTGCCTGAGGATAGACCACTAAAGTGGTGTTTGGTGCACTTTAAATTTAGAACTGCTGCTGAAATTGAAATTGAAATTGAAAAACTGTAAAAAAAAAAAAAAAAAAACTGCGACTGACAATTTAAATAAAGGTGACAGGCGGGGGACCAAAAAAGAAAAAAAAAATGTAGCAACCATAAAAAATGTGTATACAGCACTAAATGTAATGTGATGCTGTTAAACACTGCACTGCACTTGCATTACACTATACTCACACTACACTATACTCAAACTACACTGACACACTATACAGTACTCAATTACACACTACATTAAACACTACACTAACAGGATACACTCAGAGTCACAATAAAACACTAACTAGCTAGTAGCTAACAGAGTCCTGTTCTATCTATCTCCACTCCTACAGCACAAGGCAAAAGGTTTCTGTGGAAAGGAACCTTTTATAATGTGGGGTGGGACTAGTCATCATGACTTTGTCCAATCAGGGCTCTGACAGTGCTCTGTGCCCTGATTGGGCAAAGCCTTGCATCTAACCAGCAGTCAGGTGCATTGTGTCATCCAATTAGGTCCCCAGAATGCACTTTAGTGATATGCTAATTCTTATACCAGTTTTTGCAGTATTTTATTAACACTATGTTTTACATACAGACAGTTTTATGTGATTATTTACTTCAAATAACCTCAAAACTCAAATAGCCCCCAACTTCATTGTGATGTTTATAGTATTGCAATGTCACAAGCACATTTAAAACACAATAGGATTGATTTACTAAAACTGGAGAGTGCACAATTTGGTGCAGATGTGCATGGTAGCCAATCAGCTTCTAACTTCAGCTTGTTCGGTTAAGCCTTGGAGAGAAAAAAATAAATGAAAAGCCAATTGGTTTCTATACAGATCTTCACCAGATTTTGCACTCTCCAGTTTTCGTAAATCAACCCCAATGTATAGCTATATAGCACAGAAATATTTTAATCCTTAAACCAGAATAGTGACAAAGTTGAACAGTTCTCTTATAGCACAATGTTAACCAATGTAGAATGCTAATTATGTGTTGCTATGGATACTTGCTTTAACAAGACAGTATAATCTAGATGTAGGCCTTCAGCTATTGTACAATTTAGAATATATTTCATGGATTTTCTCAAAGACTAATTTTGGAAAGTTTGCTAAAAATATAAATTTGCCTTTCGGCACAAATGAGATAATCAAAAGTTCTCTCCGTCAAATGTATTCAATAAGAATAGCTTAATGGAGAATTATTTTGTGATGCATATGTTAGCTATAAAAGCATTTAATAGAATTGTATATAAATGGGCGTAGTTATTAATTGTGATTTTATACATTTGTTTAATGCACTTTAAACTTTCAGTCATGTAGCAGCCTATTAAAAAAAATTATTGGCACCACAAAACACATGCATGGCAAGTTATACTTATCAGATGTGTTGTTATTACTGATTTATTTCTAAACGTGCAAGATCCTGGGTTGTAATTCTTATTAGTGCTTTGCTATTTAGATGAACTGAAACAAGCAACACATCCAAGTGAAGTATCAGGACCTCTGAATTGCACACTTGTGCAGTTACTCACACACCTATTATGCCCTGTACACACGATCGGTTCATCCGATGAAAACGGTCTGATGGATTTTTTCATCAGATATCCGATGAAGCTGACTTTCATCAGTCTTCCCTACACACCATCAGTTAAAAAAACGATCGTGTCAGAACGCGGTGACGTAAAACACAACAACGTGCTGAGAAAAATGAAGAACAATGCTTCCGAGCATACGTCGACTTGATTCTAAGCATGCGTTGATTTTTAACCAATGGATTTCCCCACACACGATCGTTTTTTCTATCGTTTTTTTAACCATCAGATCATTTTAAAACAGGTTCTACGTTTTTACCGATGGGAAAAAAACTGATGGGGCCCACAAACGATCGGTCCATCTGATGAAAACGGTCCATCAGACTGATCGTGTGTACGCGGCATTAGAGAATCAAAAAAAAAAGATGTAATCTCCAAAGTATGTGCCACTAAATGAAACTAGCAATGGCAATTGCCAAGCTAACTTCAACAGGATTTTTTTTTTTTTTTAAAGTGGAGTTTCACCCATTTTTTTTATGTTTGTCGGTGCTGCATGCCCTAATCTCATAGTGTTCAGAATGGACAATTTTTATTTATTTTGTTGCTTGTAAATACCTTTAATTTGTAGTCCTTCATTACTTCCTCCTCCTTATTAGCCTAGGCTATTAAGTCACAAGGCTATTTGCAAGGGTTTCTGGGATAGGCATCATGTTTCCTAGTAGTCCTTGCAAACCTGACTGAAACCTATTACATTGCTTGTGCAGCACTGAGCATGTGCGAGATATGCAAGCTGAAATCCAGGAAGTCATACAGCCTGGCTTCATGATGCCCACTCTAAATGCTGTAACAACCTAACAAAACTGACCTTAGTTTACAGACTAACTTTACTAGAATACATTAAGCTTGTGTATTACAGGGGTATTTATATTTAAAAAGTGAAATTGTGGGTGGAACTCCCCTTTAAGTAAGATTCTGTTACTAAAATGTTCTATAGGTATTTTTAGCAACTGTTATCTAATAGTTTGATGCATGGTATTCAAATACACAACTAAATTGATTGCCAAACCAGAGTGCCGTTAAAAGGTGAACAGCAGTTAAAGTGTAAGTCCACATCAAATGAAATACTCCTTGCCCAGTTAATTACATACATTGCAAGAATTTATGCAATCATCTTTACAGTCCCACCTGCTATTGTATGTATTGAAGCTTATCCAAATAATCCACTCACTACCTACATCCAGTAGTCAAATCACACCTGAGTTCTGAGTGGGAGGAGAAGGGTCTACCTGTTAGTCATATGAAAAGTCCCAGTGTTGTAATAAGACAAAAACAATTGCATACAGCAATGAACCAATCATATTATCAGAAAAATGTCACTGCTTGGCTAAGTTATTCTATATAAAATGCCATTGATATACAACTCTGTTTTAAAGTCCATTTAATGCTTTGTGGTGCATCAATGCATGTTATGTCACGCACTATTGTGTGTTTCATTAAGGCATAAAAAAAAAGGAATAGACTGGCAAAGCACCAAGGAAGTCTTTCCATTGCAATTTCAAATTTAATGCAATGTAGCACCCTCTACTCCACCCAAAAAGGTAGGTGCTAGAATAGGATTAAGAGAGTAGGTACATTTAGGAAGGCCTGACTGGCAGCCAGGCCTGTTCATTTTAGTTTACTATATGTGGTCTGGGAGTGGCTCAACGTTAGCATCTGGTGACTCACAGGCAGCGTCACTGAGACCTCGCTCTTTCTTCTAGAGGATTTTAGAAGGAGAGGAGAGGTGGAGCTGCCTGCAGTGTTCTAAGGAGCCCTTACTAATCTCCAACCTGGATTGGCCGGGGGAGTCAGCCCAGCTGGGGAGAAGTTGTTCAGAAGGAAGAACTGAAGATGGAATATTAGGCTGTCAGGGCCTGGAGGGAGTTCCCCAGTCAGGGGGGGGGGTGACCTTGGTGCAGGATGAAGTATCAAGTATATGCAATTGTAAAGCCACAAACCGATTTGGTCATATAGGGAAAGTAAAAAAGTGATTGAAAACAACTATCAACTGTTCAGGTTATCGATCCTTGTTACACACTACACTAAATTATTTTGCATTGTGTGAACACATTTTAAAACAGCAGCAAAGGTGTCAGCAAGCCTTAAAAGTAAAAAGATTGCACCTAAAGTACTAGTACCTTATTTATAAACAAAATGCTATGAATGAGGGTGGTAGGAGAGTTAAAAATTGCACTACACTTGCATCTGCATATGTTCCCATAAATGATTCACTCAAGAGTGAAACAAAGAAGTAAAACATTTTTAAATAAGTTATTTTAAATGCATGCATATATCATAACAAGATTTATCACTTGGCTTAGAATTAGCCTAAGCATCACCTACATTTCTGCCTTGTAATGATGAACTTGTAGTAATAGAAATACTATATGCAATTTTAAAACCTGCCATCTTCTTAATAGATAATATCCATTCTGGTATGTTATTAACATTAATATTAAACATCTAGGCCATTAATCTTCCCTTGACTTCCACCATGGGTTCTTTTTGTTAATGTTTTATAGCTCACAGGCATCAGTAACTACTCATATGAGACAGACAACATGATGGCTAGTTATTCTGTACAAGAGCACATTTATGTAAATATGTGAAATGTGACCACATGATTTACTGATACTATAAAGTCCTGTCACATTGATACATGTGAATGGAGACAAGAATTTCCTAGTGCCATCCACAATTACTAAACAATTCTTCTGTTCTTCTAATAGATATTATTATTATGTTCAAGTAACTTGGCTTTTTAGATCAGGAAAATCACTGGATGAATCCCGCCAATATAAAATATGCTTGTTAATTACACTGTTAAGTACACTGTAAGTCAGCGGTGCCCAACCAGTGGCCCGGGGGCCACATGTGGCCCGCGGAGCCCTCTGATGTGGCCCGCGACCTCCAGCTTTGGGATGGAATAAAATAGAATAGAATACTGTTATTAAAGGTACATTTATTACTAAAATCACAGGGCGAGATACGCAAGAAATCTAATTTTTTTGGACCGGCGTAATTTCGATAGACCGGCGTATCCGTCCGAGCAAAACTGCGCTAGACACACCATTGATTTGCTATTCAAATATGCAAATGAGGGAGTTACGAGGATCCACAAAAGAACGTTGGTGCAGCGCAGGCTACGCGCTGTGCGCAACAGCTGCACATCCTCTCTAAAATTAGACCATATAAAAGGTGGAATAAAATTAGACAATCCGTCTACATGTCAGCTAAAGCAACACTGTTAGTGAGGAGCTGAGCAGTCACACTTGCTGGACAACAAACTTTATGCCAACATGCCAGGGGCATCCTTGCTTATAGCTATACTAATGACTTTAGATGAGCAAAGAAGGAGGAGGGCACGGAGGAGGGCACGGGAGAGGATATACCGCACACGCATAGACCACTTTGGCATGAGTGATTCTGAGGTGTATCGCATCTTCAGATTCACCCCTGCTGCCATCATGGAATTAACCATAACCCTGCAGGATGACATCACCAGCCCAACACACCGCTCACATGCAGTGCAGCCACTGATCAAGGTCCTGGCAACACTCCATTTCCTTGCCAGTGGCTCTTTTCAAAGAACAAGTGGAGTGGTGGCTGGGATGTCACAATCCTCCATGAGCAGATGTGTGCACCAGGTTATCCCTGCAATCCTCAGACGCATGGCCAACCAAATCATCAAACCAACCACTGAGGACCTGCGGCTGAAGGCAATGACAGATTTCTACCGAATTGCCAGATTCCCACGCACCCTGGGGGCCATTGATTGCACACATGTGGCACTCCAGCCCCCCCATGAGACAGAGCACAAATACCGCAATCGGAAGCATTGGCATTCCATCAACGTACAGGTGATAGTCGATGCCCAAGGCCTCATATGGCACGTCCGTGCCAAACACCCCGGGTCCAGCCATGACAGCTACATATACAATCAGAGCCCCATCCCAATGGAATTCGAACAGAACGTGTATGGGGACACCTGGCAGGTTGGTGAGTGACATGGGTGGCAGGCATGACTGTCCCCCCCATGATGCACACATCACAAGGGGCACATGCATGACTAACATCCTCCTGTCTTTTCCCTTACAGGTGACTCTGCATATGCACTGGAACCCCATCTCATGACTCCTATCCGGAACCCCCAAACCCCAGGAGAGGAAAGATACAATGAAGCCCACGCCCAAACACGTGCAGTGGTGGAGCGCACCTTTGGCCTCCTGAAGTCACGTTTCCGATGCCTGGATAAGTCTGGGGGGACCCTGTTGTATTCCCCAAACTTTGTGTGCCAGATCATCGGTGCATGTTGCATGCTGCACAACTTCACAGTAAGAAAGGGCCTGCGGATTGACATACGTGATGACCTGACCCCTGAACCAGACATTCCCCCCCTAACCGAGGCTACCCCGTCTTCTGAGGGAAGAGCAGCTAGGAGACAGCTCACATTAGGCATCTTTGCAGGCTAAACACACACATTAATCATGGCACAATGAGAATGCATGCATGCACACCACTGTGGTCCCTAGCACAGACACATCACATCCTCATCAAATTGGATTAGCACAAGCCCACCATGCTGGACTTGTGAGCAGCAACGCCACGCCACGGCTCCAATTATGTCACTGTACATTCATACACCATTCACACAGACCTGGGGATCACTTCTCCCTGGTCCTGGGGAACCCTTCTCCACCACAAATGAGGATGACACCCCTTTTCCGGCAGGAATGTCACCCCCACATTCTGAAATCATTCACAACACAAAAATAAAATAAAAAATTGTCCAGCAAAAAAAAAAAAAAATTCCAGCAAAAAAAAAAAAGCAAAAAAAAAAAAAAAGACCTGAAAAAAAAAGTCCAGAAAAAAAAAAAGGGGGGAAACCAAATTAATGCCGCTGGCGTGACCCACGCCTGGGGTGCCCACGGCCACGGCCCCGACTCCTCAAGGGAGACTCATGGGGAGGGGGGGGGGTAATCCGGGGAAGGAGGAGCAGCCCCTGGTCTCTGCCCACCTGGCGGCCTGCCCTCCAAGGCCACGGCAATTCTGTTCAGGCCAGCACTTAGTGTTGCCGTATTGGCCTGGATAGCCTGGGTGAGGGCCCTCACATCCTGCCCAACGTCTGCTGTAGTAGTCTGCAGTTCGTTTGGGCAGTATGTAAGAGCCAGGGAGTGGCAGTCCAGGTCCCCAAGCATATCCTTTATGGAGGACAGGCTCTCCTCCAAAGTCTGGCTGACCTGTCCCAGATGGTGGGTCTGAAGGGCCTGGTCCCTTCTCAGATTGGCGGGCAGAACCTCGGCCACCCCCTGGTCTTCTGGGACGACTTCCTGCCTCCAGCTGATGCTTGTGGCCGGGGAGAAGGTGAGGCCCTTGGGAGGGGAGCACTGTTGGGGGAGGAGTGGAAGGGGCTGCCCCTTATGGAGGGCTGGCTGCTGCCAGCCAGAGGGGAAGACTCCTCCAAAAACAACAATCCACTGGCTGACATGACATCCTCCTCCTCCTCCAACTCCTCCTCCTCCAACTCCTCCGAGGACTCCGGCCTTGTCGGGGGGTCCTCAGCAGGCTGGTGTCCCGGGGATGGTGCAGTCAGGCCAGATGGTCCAGCAGCATCCTGCACATCTGTGGATGACACAAAACATTCACAGGTTGGAGGATCCACACCATTGCCACATATTCCTTTCCCCCCCCTCCCCCACACAAGCTACACACCAGATAGGAAAAAAAAACCTTACCTGGCATCACGGCCTCCTGACTGGAGTCATAGCCAGGCAGGCCCTCCACTTGTTGTCTATTAAAGGTGTGGGCCACCGCACGCTCCTCCACTGTCAGCCTAACAGGGCATGGTGGGCCCCCTCCAGTGCCCCTGGCATGGGCTGCCATTTTGGCCAGCTTCCCACGGACCACACGCCGGAGGTCATTGATTTTCTTTACGATCCCCTCGTGTGTCCGGGTCTCCCCCCCCCCAATGCATTTACCTGGTCCGTAATGGTCTGCAAAATCTCCTTCTTCCTGGCCGGGGTGGTGTTGGCACTCTCCGGGCCATGAAGGAAACGCCCATAGTGGGTAAGGGCCCGGGCAATAATTTGTTTCTCCCCCAAAGAAAAAATTCTCTTCTGCTTCCTCTCAGTCATACTCATACAACAACTCTCTCCCAAACAATCACCAAAAATCACACACAAAAACAAGCAGGAAAAATCAAGCAAAAAAACAAACAAGCAAAATCTATCAACCAAAAAGTCTCACAACCAGTCACCAAAAGACACTATTAAATATATTCTACAAAACACTAGATCAAACAGTCAACAAATATCACAAAGACAAGTCACAACGCCACAAACAACAGAACAAAAGCACCTTGCTGTATAGGAAGGGATACAAAGGGATGTACTTTTGCAAATAAAGGACGTTTGTGTCTATTTAAGCTGTCTGCGTAGTTCACTAAGTTGCCAAGGTCCACTTCCAATTTCACTGATTGTGCCGTTCCCGAGTTGTGAGCATGCGCACAGAGGTGCTGACCATGGTCTGCTTCATGTGCGCATGCGCGATCTGGCCGGCCCTTCATTTGCATGGGGTCACGGCTCATTTCAATAAAACACGCCCAAGTCCATCCCAATTTGAATTACTCCGCCTTAAGCCTCGGAATTTACGTTACACCGGCGCTAATTTCTGCGCAAATACTACGAGGATACGGTGATTGCGCCTCTGCATTGCGCCGGTCTAACGTAAAGGAGGTGCGCTGCGCTGGTCAAAATATGCGTTAATGTACGTGAATCTGGCCTTAACTTTCTATGCTTAGAAGCGCCCTATGGTGTTATTTTTTTTTTAAAAAGCAGCAGCACACTAACAAGGTTATCATTATTAATATTGAAAGCATCATATCCAGAGGTTCCCAATGTTAGATGGACAGAACTGTGCAATGCAAAAGAGTCTTACTCCTATTGTATACAGATGACTACACAATGCTGATATCAAGAGATATTCAGGCACTAATGCTTATTGATAATAAATGTGATGGTATTTCATGTGAAATGACTCTCACCTTGCAGCCATTTTATCCCTGTGCTGTAGCAGTTACTGATACAGTGGGGAATTTTACATTTTACAGTCCCCACGATAGATAAACTCACTTGCCCTTGAAAGAAGTAGGTAAACAATAGAAGGAAGTTTTCAATTCTTTACCTGAACTTGGTAGGTAGGACAAGAATATGAATACCAAAAAACTCACAAAGTGCTTCCTACAGTTCCTTGGCTAGCAGTAGTTGAATAAGTCTCAGCATTCAAAAACATCACACTTCTGCTGCATATTTCCAATAATGACTGTATAAAAAAAATATCTTCTTAGGCCCACATGGCCTTTCTCCTCAGTGAAGGGCAATAGTCTTCAGTCTCAAATTCCAGCCATAGGGCCTATAACTAGGCATACAGCCCCAGCAATATAAAAGACACGCTCTCCCTGGTAGGATGAATGGAAAAAGAACACCACATCTCAGGAGAAATGGTTAACAAATGACTCCACTCCACAAGCTGGGATAACAACAAAAATACTGCCTCCCTATTTTGTCAAACCTAGATCCAACCCACAGATGATAAGGTCACCAGGGGTTGCCAAGGTGACAAAACAGTCAGGACTAAGGAGTAAGTAAGGCAATACAAATAATCACTGGATACAATGCTATGATAGACAAACTTCAAAGTAATAGTAAAACAAAGCCCCTCAAGGATTCTTGGGCACACACCCCTACCAGTGTTGCCAACGTCCGTATTTTTAAGGACAGTTCGTAAAAACAAGCACTTTTTCCCCCCATTTGTAAATGTCCGTGGTTGCGGAAATGTGCCAGTAAAAATAGCCAAGATTGGTTCGGCTTGGAACTGCATATGGAGATTGGAGGCAGGGGGTAATGGTGGCTGCAGTGGCACTGCAGAGGGGGATGGAAGCAGGGGGAGATTGGAGGCGGGGGAGATTGGAGGCAGGGGGTGATTGGAGGCAGGGGGTGATTGGAGGCACCGTAAAGAGTGGGGAATGGATACAGGGGTTGTTGGTGGCCCCGCGGAGGGGGGTGGAAGCAGGGAACGATGCAGGCAGGGGTGATTGGAGGCAGGGGGCTTGGGGGAGATTGGAGGCAGGGGGAGATTGTGGCACCACAGAGGGGGGTGAAGGTAGGGGGTGTTGGTGGCAGAGGGGGATGGAGGCAGGGGGTAATGTGACTAAATAATTTGCCCTTATTATATCGAAAATAACAAAAATATGTTTTTTTACCTTAATATATACCTTAAATCACATTGCTATTTGCCTAGCGTACTTGTTTGTAGCCTAAATACTGAAATTTGCACCTAAAAATGTAATTTAGTAACTTTTTTGAAATGCCAGTAAAAACCTGGCTGCGCCAGTAAAAATTGAATATCACATGTGCGAATAACACTATCACAATCTCACAGGTGACACTCCAAGTGATCATATAAATAATCAAATATCCAAAGAGCAGTGAAAAACCACAATAAATTTATGTATTCAGTCTACCAAAGACAATCAGTGCTCAAGATGGAGATCACATGTAATTGTATTCAAGTGGGTGACACAAATTCTCCCCTGGATCTCCCAAAGATGTGCTCTCACCTGCTAATATAAAACAAAAACAAAAGATTGCAATCTCTCAGCGCCGTACACACGGCAGAGAACCTCGACGGGCAGAACACATCGTTCCGCCCGTCGAGGTTCTCTCCCGGCCGTCGAATTCGGCGACCCGCCCGTCGGGAATGGCAACCAGCCATTCTTCCAGGCGGGCCGTCGAGGAAATAGAGAGCGTGCTCTCTATTTCGGCTCGACGGGCTTCCCGACGGGAAGCTCGCTGAGACCGTACACACGGCCGAGGTCCTCGCTGGAATGTGCATTCCAGCGAGGTTCTCGCTGATTTTCAGCGAGAACCTCGGCCGTGTGTACGGCGCCTCAGACATGTCTGCAGTTTGAATGCATTTCTATGCTAACCATTATGGACATACAGACTACGGGCCAGATTCAGGTAGGACTTACGCCGACGTATCTCGAGATACGCCGACGTAAGTCCAAATGTGCGCTGTTCTATCTTTACGGCGATTCCCGACACTAGAAACATCGAAAAAATAGGCTTCCTACGCCCAACGTAACTTGCCTACGCCGGCGTATCGTGGGCGCATATTTACACTGGCCGCAAGGGGCGCTTCCATTAATTTACATGTTGAATATGCAAATGACCGAGATACGCTGATTCACGAACGTACTTGCGCCTGTCGCTGTAATAGACGTAAGGCATACGTCCGTCATAAAGTTATTTCACCATATAGGTGGCGCAACCCATTCAAAGGTATGGACGTCGGAACAGCCGACGGTTTTTACGTCGTTTACGTAGTGCTATGTGAATAGGGCATGGTGTAGGTTACATTCACGTCGTAGGCATTGATCCAACGTATCTTAGGGAGTATATGCGACGTGATTCTGAGCATGCAAGCGCATGCGCCATTTAATCGGCCATTCATTTGCATGGGGTCACACTTAATTTAAATAGATGACGCCCACCTCCTTCCTACGTTGAATTAGGCGGGCCTATGCTGGCCAATTTACGCTACGCCGCCGCAACTTATGGAGCAAGTGCTTTGTGAATACTGCACTTGCCTCTCTAAGTTACGTCGGCGTAGCGTATATTCGATACGCTACGCCCGCCTAAAGAAGCGCAAAGCTACCTGAATCTGGCCCTACATGTCCATAATGGACATTTATGGACAGATGCAAAAATTATCCAAGAATGTATGTAATTATTATTTATGGGACTGACATGAAATTACATCTTCATAAAATAAATAATGATTTAAGATTTTCAAATATGTACATTTTTAGCATTGGGTATTGTGTTATTTTACTTGTGGGGTTGATATTGATGCATATATGTTTGTTTTAATGTAACTATATATTTAAGGTATATAAAATAATGAGGAGGGCACTACTTTAGAACTTCAAAAATTCTAATCTTTAGCTAACTAGAAGTAAGGAGTTGAGTACAATTTACAATAAATGCTGAATTCCCAAATAGATTAACCTGTGATTTCTGGAGGTGCAACACATTTATTGCTAATATATAAATGTATTATTAATATACAGGATTTATATAGCTCCAACAGCTTGTGCAGCTCATTACATTTTTTTTAGATATACATGTATGTGAGATTTTGATCATTCCAATTTAAATAATCATATAAATGCTCTAACATTTTAACAGCTATGACTTTGGCCATGAATGGCTTGAATTAATAAGCTTAGGTACTGTTTTTTATCCAATTAAATGTGAAATAAAGAAGTGATCAATGAACCAATGTTTCATGCTGCTGTCTTTGGAGCTGCTGTTTAGAACTATGGGAAAAGTATAGCCATGCACAACCCCTTTTCAGCATTCAAATATAGCTGTGTATAATAAGCTGATCTCTATTTTCTTAGTCATTGATTTTATATTTTGCAAGGTTTAGTATACATGAACTTCAAAAAGTCAAGGGCAATACTCTTTAATCTGCTTTAGGGGGAGAAAAATCAGTTGAAATGCAGCACCAACCGACAAGCTGTTTAGCAAAAACCAAAGCCTACGTTGGCAATAAATTGCTTCAGCACAAATTGTATTGCTTGTCAACACAAGTTCAGACTGAATTTTTATTTGTTTACTATCGGCATACAGAGGTTGTGCTTCCTGCTTAGTGGTGCAGCCCAGTGACAGCGTGTAGCTGTTTATCTTTTCCCAAAAGAAAGCTATGAACAGAGGGCCAGATTCACAAAGCACTTACTCCGGAGTATCACGAGTTAGGCACGCGTAAGTCTAAAAATGCACACACTTATCTATGCACTGTATCCCCAAAACGATATATGCCTGAAATCCACATTTTTTAGACCGTCGTAATTTGGATAGACCGGCGCAGCGTGCGTACAAAACTGCACTAGACACACCATTGATTTGCTATGCAAATATGCAAATGAGGGAGATACGCCGATCCACAAAAGTAAGTTTGTGCGGTGCAATCTACACGATGTGCTTATCAGCTGCACGGCCAGTCTAAAATTAGACCATATAAAAGCTTGCTTAAAATTAGAAAATCCGTCTACATGTCAGCAAAAGCAACACCATTAGGGCCGAGCTGAACAGCCACACTTGCAGGACATTAATCTGTATGCCAACATGCCAGGGGCATCCTTGCTCAAAGCTATACTACTGACTTTAGATGAGCGCAGAAGGAGGAGGGCACGGAGGAGGGCACGGGAGAGGATCTTTGTCAGGTATATCCGTGGGGTGAGCCCAATGGTAATAGGCCCCCCTTTTGGCTGGAATTAGGGTGCAATTGGAGAGATACCCTGTGTTAATAGGAGGGTAGATGTTGGTTCCTCAGCTTCCACTAATTTCAGTGAAATTGAGTAAAGGTGGATTAATTAGGTCAGGAGCCTGTGCAGGCCAGCAGGCCCAAAGATTGCTAAAGTAAAATGATCATATGCTTCTATAAGGATGCCAGTTGTGACCGATGCACCCTAAACCATATAAAACAAAGAAAAAATGTGTCTCTAGAGTCAGTTGATTACACTAGTAACCACACTAGTAGGGATTCCTACCTATTAGACTCTAGAGACACATTTTTGTCTTTGTTTTATATGGTTTAGGGTGCATCGGTCACAACTGGCATCCTTATAGCAGCATAGGATCATTTTACTTTAGCAATCTTTGGGCCTGCTGGCCTGCACAGGCTCCTGACCTAATTAATCCACCTTTACTCAATTTCACTGAAATTAGTGGAAGCTGAGGAACCAACATCTACCCTCCTATTAACACAGGGTATATCTCCAATTGCACCCTAATTCCAGCCAAAAGGGGGGCCTATTATCATTGGGCTCACCCCATGGATATACCCGACAAAGTTATTAATTTAGCAGTGCCATTTCCCTTTCTACTATCCATATTTATATTAGCTCCCCACATAGGGATCCTACTGGGAGGCAGCAGCTACTTTATTCACCATAGCGCGGACTCCCCTGTTCTTACACGGGAGAGGATCTGCCGACCGACACTGGGCAAGGTACTGGCAACACTCCAATTCCTTGCCAGTGGCTCTTTTCACCCTAATGGGTAAATTCTGTTTAGTATATATTTTATAATAATTAATATAATAAATATATATTTTATTTTTTTTAACTAATATAAATTTACTAATTTTAATATTATTATAATTAGCTTATTTAATATTATATATATATATATATATATATATATATATATATATATATATATATATATATATATATATATACACACCGACACGACACAATCCTCCACCCTCCAAACTGCAAAAGACAATGGAATAAAAGCACCTTGCTTCAGGAAGGGAACAAAATTGGATGTACTTTTGCAATGGAAGGGCATTTCTCTCGGTCTATTTAAGCACTGTGCATAGCTCACTAAGTCTGACGTGCCTAGTTCCTATCTAACTGATTGCACCGTGCCGAGTTCTGAGCATGCTCAGAGAGGTGCTGACCATAGTCTGCTTCATGTGCACATGCCCAGTCTGGCCGGCCCTTCATTTGCATGGGGTCACGGCTCATTTCAATGGAACACGCCCACGTCCTTCCCACTTTGAATTACACTGCCTTACGCCCCGGAATTTACATTGCACCGGTGCAAATTTAGCCAAAAATACTACGAGGATACGGTACTTGCGCCTCAAAATTAAGCCGGTTCAACTTAAAGGAGTTGCACTACGCCGGTCCAAAAATGCGCCGATGTACGTGAATCTGGCCCAAAGTGTAGAAAACAGACTTTGATTAAAAATAATAAACTATTTATGCCAGAATAGGAAGTATTTGGTTTATTGAATTTACAGTATAAGGAAGGAATTGTTTTCCAACCCACTACCCGTTGGCAGCTCAGTATTATACCCTTTACCTGAATTTATATGGAACACAAGTCAATAAAGGAAGCAATGCATTAGTATAATCTCTTCCTAGAAGAGAATAAAGCACCCCTGCACAAGTGGATATACCCAAGACCTATGACATTGAAAATGTAAGTTTTTGAACAGGGATCTGTTGATGCCTCAAAAAAAAAAAAACAAGGTCCAAGTATACACATCTTGTAAATAATCTAACCATATCTAACATCATTTCATAAAAACCTCACATGAATGCTAAACTTATCTTAATGAGTTAGCAACTTTAGGTGATTCTAGGCACATAGTTGTTGATTTACTAAAACGGGAGAGCTTCCAATCAGCTTCCATGTTTTTAGTCAAAGCTTAACTGAACAAGCTGAATTTAGAAACGGATTGGCTTCCATGCATTAGCTGCACCAGATTTTGTCTTTCCAGTCTTAGTAAATCATCTCCACAGTTTATTTGTGCAAATGGAAGCTGACAAATCCAGCTAATGGAACATTTTTGCTTGAAACTCATCTGGTGACCATGGCATATATAATATACTGTAAACCTTTAACCACTTCAGCCCTGGAAGAATTTACCTCCTTCCTGACCGGGCTATTTTTTGCGATACGGCACTGCGTCACTTTAACTGACAATTTTCGGTCGTGCAATGTTGTACTCAACAAAATGAATGTCCTTTTTTCCCCAAAAATAGAGCTTTTTTTTGGTGGTATTTGATCACCTTTGCGCTTTTTATTTTTTTGTGCTATAAATAAAAGAGTGTACATTTTTGAAAAAAAAAAATATTTTTTACCTTTTGCTATAATAAATATCCCAATTTTTTCCCTCGGTTTAGTATATGTAATCTTCTACATATTGTTGGTAAAAAATTGAAATAAGCATATATTCATTGGTTTGCTCAAAAAATATAGCACCTACAAAATAGGTTATTGATTTATGGCATTTTTATTATTCTTATAGCCAACCTCAATGCTCTGTCTAACTTGGCGACTATGTGGAAGATGAGGTTTAATGTTGATAAATGTAAAGTTATGCCCTTGAGGGCTAAGAATATGCATGCATCATACATACTAGGGGGAGTACAACTGGGGGAATCCGTAGTGAAGGATCTGGGGGTTTTGGTAGATCATAAGCTCAATAATAACATGCAATGCCAAGCTGCAGTTTCCAAAGCGAGCAAAGTCCTTTCTTGTATTAAGAGAGGTATGGACTCCAGAGAGAGATATAAGTTTGCCCCTGTACAAATCATTAGTAAGACTTCATCTGAAATATGCAGTTCAGTTTTGGGCACCAGTTCTCAAAAAGGATATTGGGGAACTGGGGAGAGTGCAGAGAAGGGCAACCAAACTGATGAGAGGCATGGAGAAGCTCAGCTATGAGGAAAGATTAGAGGAACTGAATTTATTCACTCTTGAGAAGAGATTAAGGGGGGAAATGATCAATATGTACAAATATATAAGGGGTCCATATAGTGAACTTGGTGTTGAGTTATTCAGTTTACTGTCAACAGAAAAGACAAGGGGACACTCTTTATGTCCAGAGGAAAAGAGATTTCATACATGACAGTTGGTGACTCATGGTTGTTAAGGATGCAGGTGACGTGCTTCCCACCCCGCTGCTTAACAACCAGCTATTTCTTCACTTAGAATTCAAATTGATCAATCATTTTTCGACCAATCCAAATTGTAATTGTTCTGAAAAGTTGGAATTCGTTAGAAAACGAATAAAAAAAATATTTTTTTACGGATTTCTACAAAATTTGTTACTATTTTACTCAGAGATTCGGAAACATACGGATCTCAAAATCACCCAAAATTTGTCTGAATTTATATTATAAATTATAAATATATTATATTATATGTGTCTAGTAATTTCAATGATAATAAGAATTGCATTACAGTAAAACAATCTGTATGTGTATATAGCTGCTTGCACGTGTGATGTGAAACTATTTAGAAATAAATTCTGCGCTTGCATAATCTATATAAAAACATGAGTATGTATGTGAACAAAAAAATGAAAAATTTAATATCACATGTGCGAATAACACTATCACAATCCAACAGGTGACACACCAAGTGATCATATAAATAATCAAATATCCAAAGAGCAGTGACAAACCACAATACATTTATGTATTCAGTCTACCAAAGACAATCAGTGCTCAATATGGAGATCACATGTAATTGTATTCAAGTGGGTGACACAAATTCTCCCCTGGATCTCCCAAAGATGTGCTCTCACCTTCTAATATGACCCTTACTACAAAGGTCAAATTTGCATGAAAAGTACAGAACTCCTAAATC
Organism: Rana kukunoris; assembly: GCA_029574335.1. Taxonomy (NCBI): domain Eukaryota; kingdom Metazoa; phylum Chordata; class Amphibia; order Anura; family Ranidae; genus Rana; species Rana kukunoris. Next base: position 618,611,239 of record CM056049.1, on the reverse strand, counting down.
AGCTAGGTTGGCTTACAGCAAACTGTTTAGGATCTTTTCCCCCAATAGCTCCTCTTAATTCTCAATATAAACTTCAGGCTCAAAAAAGAAGAAACTCTATAGTGTAAGTGGAGTACACATTTTATAGTAATGTTCTCTTATACTAAATGCATCAGTCATTTTGTAAAGGATATTTTCTTATATTTTTAGCAGAAATTGTTTGTTTTATTCTGTGATGTACTGTACAGTATATGTAAGTGAAGCACATACACTTTCATTGGCTATATTAATATACTACCCAAGTATATTTTTAATAGGGCTGGGTAAATTAAAGATTAATTCCTCGATTAATCTTTCATTTTTTTTGATCGATCAAAATTCTTTAGGGGAAGGGGGGCAAAAATAACCATTGTTTTCCTGTCCTAAGCAGTTTTGTGCAGACAAACTGTTCTGTTCCGTGCGAAAGACTGTTCGGTTCTTCAGGGTATATTGTCAATAAAATGCGATCATGTCTGCTTCCAGAAAATGTAAACACTCTGGTATGTCTGTGTGACTGGCTAAAGTGATGCCTACTTGCCTACTATAAAGTGACTCACAGTCAATATACTAGATACGTTTTATAATTAAAGTTAAACAAACTTTCTACATTTTTCTTAAAGTTTAATAAGAAAAAAATACTTGCGTCAGTGTAAATTAACTAGTGTTGGGTGATTGTATATAGTTTATACCACATTAACCACTAATGCAGTGTTGCAATGCAACAAGATCAGCTAAAAGTAGTTGGATCTGTATGTGCTTTATAATTAATCGAAATTAGTCGATTAATCGATTTAAAAAAAATCAATTAATCAAACACAAAAATTTTAATCAGTAACAGCCCTAATTTTTAATAATGAAGTAAAATTACTGTCAATGCCTTTCTGTGCATTTACATAGAAGTGAGAAGAATTTGTGATTCCCATAAAACAAAAAAAAAGATTGAAATCTCTCAGACATGTCTGCAGTTTGAATGCATTTCTATGCTAACCATTATTTTACTTGTCTAAAGCTGAATTTCAGCTTTACCTTATTTGTGTAGCTATGTTATAACTTTCTTTTTGACTAGGGCACATTGGGATTGATTTGCTAAAAGCAAATAGGCTGTGCACTTTGCAAAGTGCAGTTGCATTCTGCAAGTGCAGCTGCTCTAGAGTTTAGTAAATTAGCAGAAGTTTTGCTGACTTCTATCATCCAATCATATACAAGCAAAAATGTATTATTTAAAAAAAAATGTTCTTACACATGATTGGATATTCTGTGAAAAGTGAAGCTTGACCTCATTTACTAATCTGTGGAGCACCTGCAAAGTGAGTGGCCTATTTGCCTTTAGTAAATCAGCCACGTTGTGTAGTGTAGAAACTGCCTGTTTCCTATTAGCAAGTGAATAAATTCCTAGGCATAAGACGATCTGTGTTATCCAGGATTGTCCTCTTAAGCCTGGCAGTCTGTAGCCCACCCCTACCGAACAGGGTTGCCAACCGTCAGTAAATTTACAAACAGTTTGTAAAATTTGTCATTTTTGCATCTGTCCATAAATGTCCATTACGGACATCCAGACTACACGTCCATAATGGACATTTATGTTGCAAAAATTACGGAGTTTGTAAATTTACTGAAAGTTGGCAACCCTGCTACCGAATATCTGTGCTGTCAATTTAACCCCCCTGGCGGTATTCCCGAGTCTGACTCGGGGTTAGATTTCTGTGCTGCGATCGGTAACCCAGAGTCAGACTCGGGCTCGCCTCGCTGAATCCACAGGCATGGTTTACTTACCTTGTTCCTGGATCCAGCGATGCATCCATGCTGTGTGAGCGAGCGGGTGCTCACTCGATTCACACAGTGTCCCCGTGTGCCGCCAAGCTCCGTTCCCTGCGACGTTATGACGCACGGAGGCGGAGAAACGGCGCCATATTCAAAAAAGTAAACAAACACTATACATACAGTATACTGTAATCTTATAGATTACAGTACTGTATGTAAAAAATACACCCCCCCTTTGTCCCTAGTGGTCTGCCCAGTGCCCTGCATGTCCTTTTATATTATAAAAACTCGTCTTTCTCCCTGCAAACTGTAGATTGTCCATAGCAAACCAAAAGTGTCCCTTTATGTCAAAAATGGTTTTAGATCAGCTAAAAAACAGTGATAATAAATCATAATCACTTGCAGAATTTAGCGATAGTGATTTGTGGGGGAATTTGTCATTAAAATAAAAAAAAGTAATGACAGCGACAATTCTGCAAATTTCAGTGATTTTGATTTGATTACATTATTGAATAATTTTTACTATAATTATATTATTATTTGTTATAATTATTTATAATTATTATATTATATATATATATATTTTTGAAATGTCATACCCGGGATGCCTATTAGACTTTGGTCAGATTTAAGTGAGTTATTCCTAAGAATTACAAGCCTACAGTATAAAACGCCAAATTTCCTTGCAAATAATGGTACCGCTTTTTAGCACCTAAAATCTGAAAGAATCATATCGTCAGGGAGGTTAAGCATCCTTAGCAGGGTGCTGTACATGACTTACTGTATTGTTCACACATAGTCATTATCCACAGCAGGCTGCATGTAAATGCAGTCCACCTAGGAACACCCATCTTAAAAGCTTTATCCTAGCAGTGCACAGTTGCAAGCCTAGCTTGCCCATCAACATTTTGAAAATTTTTATAAATCGTACCAGGAGCAAAAATGCATCAAGACTGAGGGCATTTGAAAGGTGAAGATAGGGATCTGTAATCCATGCAGGAAGTCATGTACAGCAGTGGTCATCAACCCTGTCCTCAGGGCCCACTAACAGGCCAGGTTTGCAAGATAACTGAAATACATCACAGGTGCTATCATTTGCTGCTCAGTGATTTCAGTATTCTAGTCTGCATCTCCACAAGGTAATACATAAAACCTGGCCTGTTAGTGGCCCCCGAGGACAGGGTTGATGACCACTGATGTAAAGCGCCTTTCTAGGTCCTCACATCTGCTGTAATAGGTATCAAAAGTGATGCCATATTTTAAAAATGGTGCATGGTAAAACATGTTTTTTCCTGCTTTATTAGAGGGTAATGGGATTATTGAGTTTATAATTTGCACTGATTATATTATTTACTGATTAGGGTTTAGATTTAAGGTTGGTGAGATGTATCTCTCTATTTGTCCTGGGGACAATTATTACCTAGACAGAAAGTGAAATGAAATCCAAAGTTCTAAAGTTGCCTCCAAAACCAAAATAATGACAATCTCTTCCAATGGGTAGGAGACACCTTTTATGGTGGTACTAAGGATGTTTACTTTCACACTGATTTGTCTCTGAGATAGAAAGTAAAGGGAAATCTCATCAATGGAAAACAGTAATAAAAAAAAAAAACTGACAGGTTTCCCAATGCTATCCAGTTTGGGATAGAGGTACACTTTACACACACACACATCTGCGGTACACTTATACCCACACACCCACAGAGGTACACTTATACCCACATGTTAAAGTGTACCTCTATCCCAAACTGCATAGCATTGGGAAACCTGTCAGTTTGTGTTTTTTTACTGTTTTCAATTGATGAGATTTCCCTCTACTTTCATAAGGTAGAAAAACACTTTGTCAAATCGTAGATAATGAGTGATTTCTATTTCTGCTTATTCCTATAACATAACTTAGTTCTGCCGCATGCTTTGATTATTTCAACAGGATATTCTTAGTTGTGGTAGAAAAATTCATGTAACCACTTAACAACTTCTACTAACTGTACATGTCATATAATAATGTATATATTTATTTAGTGCATCGGCTAAACCTATATTAAAACTGAAAATTGATGACTTTTCCTGTAAATGATGAAAGACAAGGGTTTCTCAAAAATACAGCTGCTGTACTGTCTTGGCAAGAGACCATGCTAAAGATAAAAAAGCACTGTCACTCTATCAAGTGGGTTGTCAAATTTTATAAGATATTATCCTTTTCAAGAGGGAATATTACCAGGAGAATAGATCACAACCCTACTAAATAATTCAAGAGCATAAAATGAAACAAAGGAGTTTAAAAAATAATGGTGTATTTTATTGCAAGCTTAGCAATTTAACCACAGAAAATGCTTCATAAAATTTCAAGAGAAATTTGGGCATATTGCCATTGGCCTTTTTGTGTGACATATACAGTAACAGTAGATGTCCATTCATAATATATTAAATATAAATGACAATATACATATACTTGCAAAGTCCCAGTTTGATTGCCTTTTCTTTAAACATAAATGTTATAATTAATAATACAGGGCCAGATTCAGGTAGAATTAGATTCCCGCAGAGTATCAGAGATACTCTACGCCGCCGTACTTTACCTGGCTCTACGAGGAATTCAGAGAGATTTTGGCCCGTAAGGCACGGCGGCGTAGTGTATTTCTCCCGGCGGAATCAAACTACGCGATTAGGGGGCGTGAGGCATTTAAATTAGGCGTGTTCCCGCGGCGATCGAACTGCGCATGCTCCGTTCAGAAATTTCCCGCCGTGCATTGCGCGAAATCACGTTGTTACGTAATTTTTTTTTGAGTAGCGTCGTTTACGGACATTCCTATTCCCGGACGACTTACGCAAAAAAAAAAAAAAAAAATGAAAGTCGACACGGGAACGACGGCCATACTTAACATGGGCCGCGTAACGTTAGACCAGCTAATAGCTGGTTTAACTTTACGTAGCGAAAAAATGACGTACGCGATTGCGAACGGCGCTCGTAACTTCGTGGATCACCGGAAAAAGCTAATTTGCATACCCCAACGCTGAAAACGACGCAAACTCCACCCAGTGGCCGCAAAAAGATTGCAGCGTAGATCCGAAGGCGTACGAAGACGTAAGCCTGTCAGATCGAAGCCCAACGCCGCCGTATCATGGTTTGAGGATTCAAACTGGTGATACAGCGCGCGTAATTTGAAAGTACTCCTGTCTAACACCAGTTAGACAGGTGTAATCGCTCTGTGAATCTGGCCCACAGTCTTTATTTAAATGGGCAACATGAAATTTAATTGTACAATAAATGTATAATTTTATTATTCTATCCATCAGTTAGTGACACAAGAAGGCAATCTTTAAGTAATACATTTTTTTCCTTGTTAAAGGTTGTGGCAGGGTGCTGCATATCCAACTGTTATACACAAACTGGAGTAAAAAAACCCTCACATATTACTTTTGGTGTGACATTGAGGAAATGTTGATGATTTTGTTACAATCATTTGGCTGCTGGAAACTTGGAAATCACAGTCATTATAGAGTATAGATGGATGGAAAGTTACCAAAATTAGGATTCCAAAACAAGTGGAGCTCCATTTATTCCAATACATAAAAAACACAAAATAAGTCAGGAGAAACTCTGTCATATGACCTGTCATGTTATCAGTCTCTGCTCCAATCTGAGTAGCAGGGTAGAAAACTCTTTGGAAAATCACAGGCTCCACACTGTGGTCTGCCTTTCTTGAATAACTAGTGTAGTGCACCCTCTAAAGAGCCGCAGATAAACTGAATCCTCCCCACCCCCGCACAGCCAGGCAAACCACATTTTCACTGGCACTCCAGAGACAGAGAACAGTCCATGACTTTGTTTTTGTTATTTATTGAGGGTTAATAATTTGGATTCAGCAAAACTTCAACAACTTTAGGGACATTCTTCCTATATACAGTCTCTATATACAGCTCCAACTTTTCCCTCACACTTGATTGTTCCAGCTATGTTACTCTGTCATGATTTAACAGTCTATCTAGCAATGGCCCATTACAAGCAGGGACTCGCAGCCCCTATATGTGTAAAACAGTGGAGTGACACAACTTGTAATTTCACATCACTTCCTCCCTGTGGTCAGTGGTTCTTGCATCACCTCCTCAGGTACTGCCAACCCACCTGACTGTGGATGCACCTTTCAGTAGCCCTCCTGGCTGACTCTCTCACCAGCCCACTCGGCTGACTCTCAGGAGATCTCCTGGGGAAAGATGAAGACTTAAGCACACCACTGTCTTCAGCGAAAACTGGCTACATGTAGAAGTCTCACCCCTTGTACATCTGCAGTAGTGCTGATATACTCACACTGTCCTCTCGCTTGCACCCATGCCTCCAGAAAGGGCTTCCTCCTTATGTTGTGTCAGGGCCACTGACAGCCTCATCAGCACTATATCTCCATCTTCCACCCAACTGCCCTGCTGGTATTTCTTATGCCTATTTATGAGGCAAGCTCTGTCTCTTGCCAGCCCACTACTGGAGATTGGGCCAAGGCCTCAAATATTCTAGGCAGCTACTCATAACTTCCTGCCTACTACCTCTAGAACATTCTACAATGCTCCAGAAATATTGGAGGCACCAGAGCAGCTGTCCGAAGGAGTCATCCAGCCCTGACACACAGAACCCTCTTCCTTTTTTTGACACATGCAACGTACCCATTTATATTGGTGTATTTATACATGTGTGAATATATATATATGTATATATATATATATATATATATGCTATGTGGATGTTTTCTTGGCTGGGGTGGGGTTCCTTGCCTCAGCTCCTGAACAGACAACTAATTTGGGGTCCCATATCCCTCGATGCTAGCCAAGTACAGTGCTTCAGCCAACCTGTGAGTATAGATTTCTCTCTCCCATGAGGTCTTTTCTCCCTTTTGGGGTAGAACATATTAACTAATACTACATATACATTTGTAATTACAGTTTATTTCTGTACCCAATTCCTGACGAATGGCATATAGCCATGAAACGTGTCGAGTTTCCTTGGGGGGCTCAGTCAAGTCTGGCTCATTAACCTCCCTGGCGGTATGATTCTTTCAGATTTTAGGTGCTGAAAGCGGTATCATTATTTGCAAGGAAATTTGGCGTTTTATACTGTAGGCTTGTAATTCTTAGGAATAACTCACTTAAATCTGACCAAACAAGAGTCTAATAGGCATCCCGGGTATGACATTTAAAAAAAAAAATATATATAAATTATAATATAATAATAATAAATAATTATAACAAATAATAATATAATTATAATAAAAATCACTGAAATTTGCATAGTTGCAGAATTGTCACTGTCATTTTTTTTTTTATGACGAATTTCCCCACAAATCGCTATCGCTCAATTCTGCAAGTGATTCTGATTTATTATCGCTGTTTTTTAGCTGCTCTAAAACCATTTTTGACATAAAGGGACACTTTTGGTTGCTATGGGAAATCAACAGTTTGCAGGTAGAGGGAAAACCACTAGGGACAAGGGGGGGTGTATTTTTTACATACAGTACTGTAATCTATAAGATTACAGTATACTGTATGTAATGTGTTTGTTTACTTTTTTGAATATTGTGCCGTTCTCCGCCCCCGTGCGTCGTAACGTCGCAGAGAACGGAGATCGGCGGCACACGGGGACACTGTATGAATCGAGCGGGGACCCACTCGCTTACACAGCGCAGATGCATCACTGGATCCAGGAACAAGGTAAGTAAACCAAGCCTGTGGATTCAGCGAGGCGAGCCCAAGTCAGACTCGGGGTTACCGATCACAGCACAGAAATCTAACCCCGAGTCAGACTCGGGAATACCGCCAGGGGGGTTAAATAATCACTGGCCCATCTATATCTTTTATACATTCAAAATTAATTGAGCACTATGTAACTATTAATGTGTATCTATCTTTTTTTCTGTTTTTACAGCAGCTCTGTTGCATATGGTGTACCAATGCCTGCTAATATGAAATACTTTTATTCCATTTTATCAATATTCATTACCTCTCTGTGCCGACAAGCTGACATATATGTATCTATTATGTTTATGCCGTGTGTGCATGTGTATGTATATATACAGTATGCAAATATATTTTTTACTTGTTTCATACCATTATTACAAATAAATAATGTTTACTAACCAATCTCCCTTCACAAGTCAATTGCCTCATTTAAAGTCCCACATTCCTTTATTTTACGTACTTGAACCAGGGATGGAGTTACATTTATTGTGCCTCATTTAAATTCCCAAACTTCCCCCTCTCGACTCACTGAACCCTAACCTAAATTCACAGTTTAGACTTAGCCCTAAGCTAAGTAAATTTACCTACTCTAACAAAACCTACACTACTTCTAGCACACAATAGAGGGTGCTACACTAGCAAAATGTAGACCACAGTGTGAATTAACACTGTAGTATCCAAAAGCAAGCAGATAACGGTATCAGATCTCTGCAATAAATAGGGCCATTAGTGTGAAAAGTGCTATAAGGATTTCTGGGCAACTTTAAATGTTAAGTGTTTTAACGATATTATAATTCATCTTGATGAACAAAAGCAAAAATGTGAGAAAAATGTTCTAAGAGGGGAGCATTTACATGGTGAACTTGAATAGAAGTTTTGGGAAGGTCAAAAGAACTTAAAGCAGAACTGCAGTCTGCTCACATAATTTGTAATAAAAACATCTTTGCCATTCTGAAGCTTTCCCCCCATCCACTTTGCATATTATTTTATATATACTGTAAATCTGTACTTGCCAAATATGCTGCAGAAAATTTCCTCCACTAAGTATGGCTGCAGCTATTTTAACTGTGGGCAGCTGAAGCTGTTGCCTGTTCACTTCCTGGTGTTACACAGACACACAGAGTTTGGCAAACTTTTCTAAAATTTGAATGCTGAAATCAAACCCCATTGCCATAAAAGTGGCAGCAGACATACGTTTGGTATAATTTTTTTGCAGGCTCAGTGCTTTTTAGTAAAAGTAATTACTGCACTGCATTGTAAAGTTGTTTCCCCCACCCCCAGCACTTGTCATGATTTCTGGGCTCTCCTGTTCCTTTAGGGGGGCCAGGACCACAGTAAATGTTTGCAGGATGAAGAGCAAAAGCAGATTGAGGAACATCTATTATCACTGATTCTGAAAGTTCTCAGCTCTAAGCAATTTTTAATATTTTACTCATGCATAATAAAATGCAAATTTTGAATATGTAAAAAAAAAACATTACATATTTTCTGAAAGTACAGACCCTGTAGAATAAAATATTGTTAGCAGCAGTTTTTATGTCACACGGTATTTGTGTTGTTGTTAAATACAATCTATATTTTCATGCTGTGTTATACAATACACTTAAATAATTTTAGTGCACACAAACAGAATATATATATATTTTTTTTGGGTAAAATATTAATTCAATTTGGGGATGTATTCCCCTGAAACATACAGTATGCCATCATGGCAACCGGCAATGTAAGGTGTGCTGATTAGTGAAAGGCTCACACCACTAGTGTGGTCTTATCTGTGCATATTTGTTTTTAATTATTATTTGTTAAATAAAAGTTTTTATTGTGCTAGTCGTGTTTCCCTGGTGTTCCCTTTCTGTTTCCCTGCAAAAATCCTGCTTTCCCTGTTTTCCTGTTTGTATCCTGCATTCCCTTATTCTGTCTAGCGGGTACAGCTGCATATGTACTAGTGACCATCAAGATTATATGTGAATGACTAAAAGACATGCAAAAAATCATGGAGGGTGGAGAAGATTTTCCACCAAAGTACATGACCATGGACCACTTAGGCTTTGCGGAAGGGGGTACGCCCCAGAAACGTGTCAGCCGTCCAGATGTCTGAGATTCCAATGGCAGGTGCCACGAGGTCCAGTCTACCTGTCTGAAAAGCACTTACCTAAGTTTTCCTTGTGAGTAGGACCATTGCTTTTATTCTGTTTTTAATAAAAATATAAGTGGTAATGCACTAGCTTGGTGCGCCCTCCCTTCTTTTTTTTCTTCCTTTAGCTATATGAACACCTTTTGTTCTGAGGAGGGCTGCAAGACTCTAGACTTTGCCGTGAGACTACACTACATTACCCGGGTTTGGCAAAACACAAGAGCGCAGGAGAATTTTGTTTTACTGTAATAAATTGTATACATTTTTAAACCATTTGGTGTTCATACAAGAGGAAAGCTACAGCGCTGACCAACAGCGAATAAACGTAAACAGTGAAAATCTTAAACTAAATTAGATGCTGCTCAAATCTGTTATGTGCTGATGGCAGATCGAAAATGGCCGCTAGTTTATGTTTCATACACGATGTGTAATGTACATTGCGATCTTTTTGTTATCATTTCTGTTGGCTGTTGGTATGAGGCTTTCTCATGCTAACATGATCAATTCCATTTATAATTAATGATTTTAGCGGCATATCCGTTTTTCGACGGAAGATCGAAAATGACCGGCATATCCGGTTTTCGACGGAAGATCGAAAATGGCCGCAAGTCTATTTCCGCTTTATACATATAAAAGCAAGTATCCGATAGGCCCTTGGTAACCTCTGATGAAGTCACGTGACGTGACGCAACGCGTAAGGTCAACCGGAAGTGACGTGACACCCTGACCGTCCGACCGGAAGTGCCGTTGTTGGCGTTTTTTTACCAGTTTTTTTGTTTGTAAGTGAATTTACCCATTAAACTGGTTTCAGTTTTTACATAATTCACAATGAGAGCTTCATTTTTTTCACTCTATGCATGTGCTTAATCCACGGCAAGCGGACCCTGATTATGCCTGGATGCGGACAGAATTATCTATCCAAGACGGAATTCAACAACATCATCGAGGATTGAGTTGAGGCCCCTTTCTCTCTGTTGGGAGGTAAGCGCTCTGTGAGCACAGTTATCTTTGAAGACGTCTCAGGATTTTTACGATTGCTTAAAGGGATAGAAGCTATTGAATTGTTCGACACAATCATTGTCAATATTCACTTTTTTGGACTGGTTTCTGCGTCCATCACTATGCAGTTGTGATTTATCACTACCACTGGACTTTTTGCCTTTAGGGGCGCAATTTGCGCCTTTTAGTTTAGTTTAGGTTTTGCGCTCATCACCTTCTATTTCACATTTGGTGTTCATGTCACCTTTAAAGTCTTGTCCCATAGGGGGGTATTTTCTTATTTTCACACAATTGGGAGGTGGTGACAGAACACCGGGATCTGTTGATGGAATCTTTCTCTTATCGGTACACAGGGTCATTTATAAACTAAGTTGAGTTTAGAAGCATGTTTTGAAAAAGAAAAAAAAATGCATTCAGGATGGATGTTCAGAGGTATTTTTGACTATTTGCAATTCGTCTGTCTGGAAGGTTGTCCATCGGTCAAAAATCCATGCATGCTCGGAAGCATTGAACTTCATTTTTCTCAGCACGTTGTAGTGTTTTACATCACGTTGGACACGGCTGGATTTTTGACCGATGATGTGTAGTCAAGACTGATGAAAGTCAGCTTGATCAGATATCAGATGAAAAAATCCATCGGATTAGAATCCATCAGATATTCGATCGTGTGTACAGGGCTTTAGACTTTATCTCAACTATGTGTAGTCAAGAAATGCATACAAAATATGGAAATCAAAGTTTCTATACTGAAATATTTCAACCATTATTGTGCAAGTGACTATTTGCATTAAAACTTGCCATAGATGTTCAATACTTTTTGTTTCTGTAATAATGAATTGGTAATACACCTTGTGATGGCATTTTATTAAGTTATTTTACATTAGGAAGAGGCATTGCTTTTTATTAAATACAATTAAACACTCTTCATTCAGAGTGACCCAGTTAGTTTAAATGAAAAAGACAAAATTACATTAACCTTAAACTTTATCATTCCTAATCTTATAAATGTTGATAGAGGATAAAAGAATTGACTAAAACTCCCCACCCTGATTCTTTGGACTTAAGCCCTGTACACACGATCGGTTTGTCTGACGAAAATGGACCGATGGACCGTTTTCATTGGACAAACCGATCGTTTGTGGGCCCCATCGGGTTGTTTTCCTTCGGTGAAAAAAAAATAGAACAGGTTTTAAATTTGTCCTATGGATAAAAAAACAATAGAAAAAAAACATTGTCTGTGTGGAAGTCTATTGGTCAAAAATCCATGCATGCTCAGAATCAAGTCGACGCATGCTCAGAAGCATTGAACTTCATTTTTCTCAGCATGTCGTAGTGTTTTAAGTCACTGCGTTTGGACACGGTCGGATTTTTGACCGATGGTGTGTAGGCAAGACTGATGAAAGTCAGCTTCGTCGGATATCCAACGAAAAAATCCATCGGATTAGATTCCATCAGATATCCGATCGGGTGCAGGGCTTAAGATGTAGCCCACATGAAAAAATGGTAATATAGTCATGTTCCACATTTTTTCCTTCTTGCTCTTAATTTACGCATATGCTTTTTTAATGAGCTGTACATTTGTTTTAGAGAACAAAGTATTTTTTTATTGTTTTTAATATTCTAATTATACCTGTGAGGTCACAGCTGGTATATTGGTCACATATTCAGTCTTGTTTGTGCCCAGTTGGCAGTGGAGATTGGAGCAATCAGAAACAGATGGGATTGGATCTGCAAAAAGATTCAGAGGGTGGCTGTAAAAGGGAGGATGTTTATTAACATGTCCGCAGCATTAGGAATTGTGCTTGGGGGTTGTTATTATACACATTGTATATGAGAAGGGATTAATAAGAAGTGGTGAAATATATATTGTAATGGCCTTCATTTATAGGACGGACCGTTTTCATCGGACCAGGCTGAAGTGGTCTAATGGTCTGATTTGTGTACACACCATCGGACCAAAAATCTGATCAGACCAGAACGCGGTGACGTAGAACACAATGATGTGCTGAAAAAACAAAGTTCAATGCTTCCAAGCATGCGTCGACTTGATTCTGAGCATGCGCAGGTTTTTGGTCCGATGCTTTTGCGTACTAACCATCGAATCTGTCCGACGGACAGGTGAGTGTATTTTGGAGAGGAGGTTGAGGTGGCAAGTGGAAAATGATTGGATGTGGGGCCAATAGGTGAGTTCAGAGTCCAGGATAACACCTAGCACCCTGGCATACAAGGATGAGTTGATGGTTAGGCCATTCATCTTGACAGAGACACAAGGGGAAGAGGCAGGTGGGGGGGGGGGATAGGCTTGGTTTTGGACAGTTTGAGTTTGAGGAAGTGGTGTGACATCCAGTCTGATATGTCTGTTAGTAAATTAGAAATGTGTGAGGAGACTGATGAAGTGAACCTGAATGGTAGGGAGATAGATTTGGATGTTGTCAAGGTATAAATGATATTGAAAGCCATGGGAGGCTATCAGCTGACCCAAGGAGGAGGTGTAGATTGAGAATAGGAGTGGTCCAAGAACAGAACCTTGGGGACCCTGACAGAGAAAGGAAGAGGAGAGAAGGAAGTAGAATTGTAAGTGACACTGAAGGTGCAGTGGGATGGGTAGGATGAGAGTCAGTAAAGAGCAAAGCCACGGAGACCAAAGAAGTAATGTTTTTTTTTTGAGGAGGGGGTGGTCAACCGTATCAAAGGCAGCTGAAAGGTCTAGAAAGGTCTAGAAGTAGGAGTACAGAATGGTGTCCATGGGTTATCGAATTCTTTTAAGAAGGGATGGATTTTTTTGTTGAGTGGGGTGCAGCTCTAAAAGTGAATGGCAGACACATGCCACTACAGTGCAGCATATCAAATAATAGACTTACTGGATGCTGACTTTAACCACTTCAATACCAGGCTTTTATACCACCTCCATACTGGGCCTATTCTGGCACTTCTCTCCTACACGTAAAAATCATCATTCTTTTGCTAGAAAATTACGCAGAACCCCCAAACATTATATATGTTTTTTTAGCAGACACCCTAGGGAATAACACGACGGCCATTGCAACGTTTTATCTTGCACGGTATCTGCACAATAATTTTTCAAACACCCTTTTTTTGGAAAAAAAATTGTTTCCTGAATTAAAAAAATAACAAAACAGTAAAGTTAGCCAATTTGAAAGATTATGTTACACTGAGTAAATAGATACCCAACATGTCACGCTTTAATTATGCGCACACTCATGGAATGGCGCCAAACTTCGGTACTTAAAAATCTCCATAGGCAACGCTTTAATTTTTTTTTACAGGTTACCAGTTTAGATTTACAGAGGAGTTCTAGTGCTAGATTTGTTGCTGGCACTCTAGCGCACGCGGCGATACCTCACATATGTGGTTTAAACTGCGTTTACATATGTCGGCGGGGACAGGGGCATTTTAATTTAATTTTTTTATATTTTATTTCTTTTTTGACTTATTTTTTATTTATTTTTTTACACTTTTTTTTTTTAATTCACTTTTATTCCTATTACAAGGAATGTAAACATCCCTTGTAATAGGAAATGTGTGTGACAGGTCCTCTTTAAGGAGAGATGCGGGGTCAATAAGACTCTAGATCTCTCCTCCAGGCTGGAAACCATGAGATTGGTGAAAAAAAAAAGAGAGCCCGGAGAAGCACCGGATGGCGGCGGGAGGGGGGATGTCCCCTCCCGCGGCCTGTAAGAACGATCAAGCAGCGGAACCGCCACTATGATCGTTATTATGTCGTGCAGAATCGCTGGCTGAACAAGAGGATATCTGAATGATGCCTCTGGCAGCAGGCATCATTCAGATATTCACCCGCAAAGCCCAGGACGTCATTTGACGTCCACCCAGGATGGGAGATCCCATCTGTGGACGTCAATTGACAATGGGCTGGTATTGAAGTGGTTAAGAAAACAAGAGAGTCTTTCTGTTTATTTAATCAATTTTTGCCAACCTAAATTTAATGTAATGGTGTAAATATTCAAATATACAATTTTAATCTCTTTTAGAAATAAATGTAAAACCAGAATGAATATAAGTGATACAAGGATGCTCAGATAGACGTAACTTATGAGTTTCAATGACTATGGCGTTATAATGAGTGACAATTGATTTTGCTTTTCTAATGTGTATGGGTTGGCTCATTCTTTTATTGCTAAAATTAAGCACATACAATTGTTGCTTTGGCAGTAAAATCATAGCATAGATCATTTAGATATGCAGAACAGCCACTCTACTAAATTAAATATGTTAAATGAAAATATGACTGAAATGACTGCAACCTATAATACAGAAAGTGTCATCAATGGTATTGTGTACATATTGTAAGTGCAACTCCATTGACAGCTGATGGATAAATGAACTTTAGCATATTAGAAATTAAGCTGGGTGACCTTGCTATTTTTAAGGCACATTTTCAGAATAACATTTTATATTTTACACAATTAGGCTGTGCAAGAAGAGGGACTAACATGAGTTAAATAGTATACAGTTTGATGCAATTGTGGCCTTGGATTTAACTTGATTGGCCAAACTTTGATAGTTGACGACACTAATAGTACATTTAATATTTTTTAACTAATTTCTCTCACCACCTGAAGGCTGACAAACTTTATTTTTAGGCCTGGGAGAATGCCAGCCACAAAATCCAAATGGTTGCTTTTTGGTTCTCACCATTATCCAGTTTAATTCATCAGTTGAATCAGCATTTTTAGGCTGCTGTTCCTTAAGATTTATGTGACATCCTGCCATTGTAACATTATTGCTTGCCTATATGCAATCGTGCTCTCCACTAGTTGCTTTACTGGGTGGCTCTTAGGGCAGCTTAACGCAATGTGGCTGTTACAAATTACTGCCTCTGAGTTTCTTAAAGTACAAGGCAATAGCTGGTTTAAATCAGCTAAGAACATTCCAAGTGCACCACAACAAAATATGTTTATTTTGCTTTTTATTAACAGATGGATAAATAACCAATGGCGCCCACACACGATCGGTTTGGCCCGATGAAAACGGTCCATCAGACCGTTCTCATAAGTTTAACAAATCGTGTGTACGCGGCCTTGGTTGAGTTTTAAATAACTTTGACTCTGTTGTCTATTAATTCTTCTTCCATATCCTCTCTGCAGATTATTGCCCTCCAACTCCAGGATTTTTCTGGTATCTTACCAATGGTGCAAGTAAGTTTTTACAACAGCAATACTTGTTACACATTGGATATACTTGCAATACCCCACTGTTTAACTACAAATATAAAATCAAAGGGAATATTTAGGGTGCACTATGTCTTTTTACCTTCAGAAGTCTGTCAAATCCCAAATATAGTACTATGTTCAGTCCTAGTCAGTAAACTAGGTTTGTTTACACCTGAGCTCGCTGTATAAACATTAGTGGGAAAAATGTTGTATCCCTCCCCATTTAAGAATGAGTTAATTTAGTTAACTTAAATGAAGCTACTAATTAAGATTTTTTTTAAGGCCGACTGAATAATAAAATAAGCTTTAAAAGAGAAGTTCACCTTTAAAAAAAAAAAAATGTACAGTGGACTGTAAATGAATGATGTGGCTAGGCGGGCAGAGCCAGCATATACCAGCAAATGCTACACATACAAATCTTTACTAATGATTCAACAAGAAGACTTAAGAGTCTTTTGATTATCTTATGCATTTTACAACTACACAGTGCTTAATCAAGTGCTGTTTAACATGAAATTCATAAGAGGGTCGAGAGATGTGTTATTCCCTCTTCATGTATGTGGCATTATTAGGGCAGACTAGCAACCAGTGGAACTGAAGCAGGAACAGTTGAGCCAATCTGTAGCAGTAGTAGATTGATTATTTCTTAATAAGGTGTAACATCTCAATTTGCCTAATGTTGACAATGTCAGATATTCTGAAAAAAAATATATACACTGTTTAAAAAAAATTAAAGGAACACTTTGAAAACATATCAGATCTCAATGGGGAAAAATATAATTCTGGAGGTCTATACTAATATGGACTGGGTAATGTGTTAAGAATGAAAGGATACCACATTGTTTGATGGAAATGAAAACAATCAACTTACAGAGGGCTGAATTCAAAGACACCCCAAAAATACTCATCTTTTCTGACTGTTTTTCACTAGTTTTGCATTTGGCTAGGGTCAATGTCACTACTGGTAGCATGAGACAATACCTGGACCCTATAGAGGTTGCACATTCAGTCCAACTCTTCCAGGATGGCACATTAATAGGTGCCACTGCCAGAAGGTTTTGCTGTGTCTCCCAACACAGTCTCAAGAGCATGGAGGAGATTCCAGGAGACAGGCAGATACTCTAGGAGAGCTAGACAGTTCCGTAGAAGGTCTTTAAATCATCAGCAGGACTAGTATATGCTCCTTTGTGCAAAGAGGAACAGGATGAGCACTTTTTAGAGCCCTACAAAATGGCCTCCAGCAGGCCACTGGTCAGAATTAGGGATGAGGTCCGCGTTCGATACGAACGCATGCTCGACTCGAACATTGTCTGTTCGTACGTTCGACAAAATTCGAAATTCGAAAATGGGGCGTTCGCGCCAAATTCGAGTGACGCGCAACGGCCCATAATTCACTGCGGCATTGCGCGCTGATGATTGCCCAAACATGCACTATGACCCTGCATGCTTGGCCAATCACAGTGTGCAAAAAACGGAGAGCCATAATTGGTCAAAGCAAGGGTGGCTTTGGCCAATTATGGCTCAGGGCTTTAGCACACGCCCCACACTATATAAGGCCGCCTGCTGGGCGGCCTCGTGTAGAGTGTTGCGGTTGTTAATGAGAGCAGTCAGAGAGACAGAGAGATAGTCTTTTTATATAGCTAGATAGAGCAGGCAGGCAGGCAGGCTAGTCAGTTTAGCTTAATTTACAGTGGGTAGAGGATATATATACATCCCTAGGAGTTGTACATATATTTATACACTGTATAGCTTAGCTAGATCAGCTATTCCTAATTTACTGGCAGGCAGGTGATTGTGCTATTTAAAGACGTTATCACAGGTATAGACACCCAGCAGGTACACTATTTAAAGGAATTTTTCATTTTTTTATTTTTTATTTAAGCATCATTAAAATCACTGCTCCTGGAGCAGTGATTTTAATAATGTTAAAATAAAAAAAAAAAGATAATGAAAAAATTCCTTTAAATATTGTACCTGCTGGGTGTCTATAGTTTGCCTGTGAAAGCGCCTTTGAGAACCTGGTTCTTGCCCGAAGGAACATGTATCAATGGAAAAAAGTTTTAAAAACTGTCTTTTTTTCAGGAGTCCTGCTCCTGAAAAAACATTTTTTTAAACTTTTTTCCATTGATACATGTTCCCTGGGGCAAGTCCCAGGTTCTCAAAGACGTTTTCCAACAACAACTTGAATATTGGTCTTTAAAATGGTCGTTTTTGAATTTGAACGTTCGAGTCCCATAGACTTCAATGGGGTTCTAAATGTTTGCGCGAACGGTCGGTCTGTTCGACGGTTCTGGTGCGAACCGAACGCGGGGGTGTTCGGCTCATCCCTAGTCAGAATGTCTCTGACCAAACAATCAGAAACAGACTTCATGAGGGAGGCCTGAGGGCCCAACATCCTCTAGTGGGCCCTATGCTCACTGCAAGGCACCATAGAGCTCGATTGGAATTTGCCATTAAACACCAGAATTGACAGGTCCGCTACTGGTGCCCTGTGCTTTTAACAGATGAGAGCAGGTTCAGCCTGAAAGAGTCTGAAGAAGCTGTGGAAAATGTTATGCTGCCTGTAACTTTATTCAGCATGACCGGTTTGGTGGTGGGTCAGTGATGGTCTGGGGAATCATATCCATGGAGGCACGCACAGACCTCTACAGGCTAGAAAATGGCACCCTGACTGCCATTTGGTATTGGGATTAAATTCTTAGACACATTGTCAGACCCTATGCTGGTGCAGTGGGTCCTGGGCTCCTCCTGGTGCACGACAATGCTCGGCCTCATGTGGCAGAGTATGCACCCAGTTCCTGGAGGATGAAGGAACTGATACGACTGAATAGCCCCCACACTCACCTGACCTAAATCCAAGAGTATAACTCTGGGACATTATCTATCCAATGCTGCCAGGTTGCACATCATTCTGTTAGGAGCTCAGTGATTTCCTGGTCCAGATCTAGGAGGAAATACCCCAGGACACCATTCGTTGTCTCATTAGGGGCATAATGTTGTCAAGCATGCATACAAGCACATACTGTACAAAGAACCATTTTGACTTGCTGCATAATTTTTTCACTTTTGATTTTTGGGGTGTCTTTGAACTCAGCCTTCTGTAGGTTGATCATTTTCATTTCCATCAAACAATGTGACATTCTTTCGTTCTTAACACATACCCAGTCCATATCAGTATAGATATCCATCATAATATTTTTCCCCATTGAGATCTGATGTGTTTTAGGAGTAGTGTATACAGTGGATAAAAAAAGTCTACACACTCCTGTTAAAATGTCAGGTTTCTGTGATGTAAAAAAAACAAGACAATGATAAAGCATTCAGAACTTTTTCCACCTATATGTGACCTATAAACTGTACAACTTAATTGAAAAACAAACTGAAAACTAAAGTAAAAATAAAAATCTCAAATAATGTTGTTTCATAAGTGTGCACACCCTCTTATAACTGGGGATGAAGCTACGGTGCTCATAAGTTTACATACCCTGGCAGAATTTATGATTTATTTCCTATTTTTCAGAGAATATGAATGATAATACAAAAACGTTTCACTCATGGTTAGTGCTTGGATGAAGCCATTTATTATCAATCAACTGTGTTTACTCTTTTTAAATCATAATGCCAACAGAAACTACCCAAATTACCC
Source organism: Rana kukunoris (assembly GCA_029574335.1). Lineage (NCBI taxonomy): Eukaryota > Metazoa > Chordata > Amphibia > Anura > Ranidae > Rana > Rana kukunoris. The sequence goes on along the minus strand of CM056049.1, from coordinate 618,591,765 downwards.
TGATCAAAAGTTTACATACCCCAGTTTTAATACAGTGTATTGCCCCTTTTAACCTTAATGACAACTTGAAGTCTTTTGTGGTATTTGTGGATGAAGCTCTTAATCTTCTCAGATGGTAAAGCTGCACATTTCTCTTGGAAAAGCCTCCAATTCCTGTAAATTATTGGACTGTCTTGCATGAACTGCACGTTTGCGATCTCCCCAGAGATGGCTCAATGATATTGAGGTCAGGAAACTGAGATCATTCTGCTGTAGCCAATGACAGGTCAACTTGGCCTTGTGTTTTGGATCATTGTCATGTTGGAATATCCAAGTACGTCCCATGAGCAGCTTCCCGGCTGAGGAATGCAAATGTTCCTCCAGTATTTTTTGATAACATACTGCATTCATCTTGCCAACAATTTTGACCAAATTCATTGTGGCTTTGTAGCTGACACATCCCCAAAACTTCAGCGATCCACCTCTATATCTTTCATCATAGGTTTTGTTGACTCCCCTCTAAATGTAGCGTTTATGGTTGTGGCCAAAAAGCATCAGAGGGATCTCATTGTTAAAAGGTATCAGTCATGAGAAGGGTACAAAAGAATTTCCAAGACATTATATAAACCATGGAACACAGTGACGACAGTCATCATCAAGTAGAGAAAATATGGCACAACAGTGACATTATCAAGAACTGAACATCTTTCCAAAATTGATGAAAAGACAAGAAGAAAACTGGTCAGGGAGGCTGCCAAGAAGCCTACAGCAACATTAAAGGAGCTGCATGAATATATGGCAAGTACTGGCTCTGTGGTACATGTGACAAGAAGCTTTATTTTACATATTCTTCATATGCCTGGGCTATGGGGTAGAGTGGCAAGATGGAAGTCTTTTCTCACCAAGAAAAACATCCAAGCCCAGTTAAATTTTGCAAAAATGCATTTGAAGTCTCGCAAATGCATGTGGAAAAATGTGTTATGGTCTGATAAAACCAAGGTTGAACTTTTTGGCCATAATTTGAAAAGATATGTTTGGCATGAAAACACTGCACATCACAAAAATAACTTTATACCCACAGTGAAGCATGGTGGTGGCAGCACCATGCTTTAGGGCTATTTTACTTCAGCTGGAACAGGGGCCTTAGTCAAGGTAGAGGGAATTATGAACAGTTCCAAACACCTGTCAATATTGGCACAAAACTTCCAGGTTTCTGCTAGAAAGCTGAACATGAAGAGGAACTTCATCTTCCAGCATGACAAGGACCCAAAGCATACATCCAAATCAACAAAGGAATGGCTTCACCAGAAGAAGAATACAGTTTTGGAAAGGCCCTGCCAGAGCCCGGACCTGAATCCCATTGGAAATTTGTGGGTGATCTGAAGGAGATGCCCTTGCAATCTAACAGATTTGGAGTGTTATTGCAATGAAGAGTGCAATGAAGATTGGCAAGTCAATACATGCCATGCTGATAGACTCATACCCAAAAAGACTTATGCCGCGTACACACGGTCACTTTTAATCATGGAAAAAAAAATGTTAAAAATGAAGCATGCTCGAATTTTTTTTTGTCATTTGTCAGAAGATCCCGCGCATGCTCAGAAGCAAGTTATGAGACAGAGCTTGAATTTAACTTCCCCTTAAGGCCTCGTACACACGAGGCAATAGATTTGTTCAAAACGGTCTGTCCGACCGATTTGAACAAATCTGTCTGTTTGGATTTTGGTTTGCTCGCGTGTACACACGAGCAAACCAAAATCCCCGCCAGCAGACGGCGCGCTGACGTGTCTGTAAAGGGGCGGTGGCGGTGACGTTGACGCCGCCATGTCCCCGCACCAGGAAGTAAAACACTTCCGCGCATGCGCTGAATCCATTCGGCGCCGGTGTGAGACGACATGTCTGCTGATAAGTGTACTAACCAGCAGACATGTCGGGCGGACGGGTTCCCACCCGATAGATTTCAAAGCATGCTTTGAAATCTGTCGGGTGGCCAAATCCGTCGGCTCGCCCGTACACACGATAGAATCTGTCTGCTGGGACGGTCTAGCAGACCGTTTCCAGCAGACAGATTTGATCGTGTGTACGAGGCCTTAGAGTGCCGTTGTACGTGTTGTACATCACCACGCTTTGCTCATCATTTTTATGAAAAACGATGGTGTGTGGGCAACGTCATTTTTAATGATAAAGTTGGAAAAACTTTGGGCCAGATTCACAGAGCGATTACGCCGGCATTACATGAGATGTGCGGCGTAAGTCTAAATTTGCGCATGCATTTCGATGCGCCGCATCCCCAAAACGATATACGCAAAAAATCTACTTTTTTTTGACTGGAGTAATTTCAATAGACAGGCGCATCCGTCCGCGCAAAACTGCGCTAGACACACCATTGATTTGCTATTCAAATATGCAAATGAGGGAGTTACGGGGATCCACAAAAGAACGTTGGTGCAGCGCAGGCTACGCGCTGTGCGAAACAGCTGCACATCCTGTCTAAAATTAGACCATATAAAAGGTGGTATAAAATTAGACAATCCGTCTACATGTCAGCTAAAGCAACACTGTAAGTGAGGAGCTGAGCAGTCACACTTGCTGCCCAACAAACTGTATGCCAACATGTCAGTGGCATCCGTGCTCATAGCTATACTACTGACTTTAGATGAGCAAAGAAGGAGGAGGGCACGGAGGAGGGCACGGAGGAGGGCACGGGAGAGGATTTTTTTTTTTTACAAAAAAATTTCTTTGCTTTTATAAACATTTTTATACATACATACATATATACATCAATACATAACATACCTACAAATTACAAACACGGTCTCACTATCTTTCAATAGCCCTTTAAAACCTTGATGGATATAATAATCTAATCTGATACAAGCCCCTCACTCTTCACTTGATATATCACACACGCATAGACATCTTTGGCATGAGTGATTCTGAGGTGTCTCACATCTTCAGATTCACCCCTCATGCCATCCTGGAATTAACCACAAACGTGCAGGAGGACATCACCAGCCCAACACATGACACCACCCATGACACCCATGACAGCTACATATACAATCATAGCCCCATCCCCACAGATTTTGAAAAGAACATGTATGGGGACAGCTGGCTGGTTGGTGAGTGACATGGGTGGCAGGCATGACTGTCCCCCCCATGATGCTGAAATCACAAGGGGCACATGCACTACTAACATCCTCCTGTCTTATCCCTTCAGGGTGACTCTGCATATGCACTGGGACCCCATCTCATGACTCCTATATGGAACCCCCCATGGTACCCTCTTGTATTCCCCAAACTTTGTATGCCAGATCATCGGTGCATGTTGCATGCTGCACAACTTCGCAGTGAGAAAGGGCCTGGAGATTGACATAAGTGATGACCTGAACCCTGAACCAGACAATCCCCCCCTAAGCGAGGCTACCCCGTCTTCTGAGGGAAGAGCAGCTAGGAGCCAGCTCACATTAGGCATCTTTGCACGTTAAACACACACATTAATCATGGCACAATGAGAATGCATGCATGCACACCACTGTGGTCCCTAGCACAGACACATCACATCCTCATCACATTGGATTGGCACAAGCCCACCATGCAGGACTTGTGAGCAGCAACGCCACGCCACGGCTCCAATTATGTCACTGTACATTCATACACCATTCACACGGACCTGGGGATCACTTTTCCACCACAAATGAGGGTGACACCAAAATAAAAATTGAACAGCAAAAATAAAAAATGCCCAGCAAAAATATAATTTAAACAAAATAACAACAAAGAAAACACATAAAAGACAAAAATCACTCTCAAAACAGTCCCCAAATATCTCAAAGACACGTCACAAACAAACGCTAATAAACAACAGAACAAAAGCACCTTGCTGTATAGGAAGGGATACAAAGGGATGTACTTTTGCAAAGGAAGTGCGTTTGTGTCTGTCTATTTATGCTGTCTGCGTAGGTCACAAAGTTGCCCGGGTCCACTTCCAATTTCACTGATTGCGCCGTCCCCTGAGTTGTGAGCATGCGCACAGAGGTGCTGATAATGGTCTGCCTCATGTGCGCATGCGCGATCCGGCCGGCCCTTCATTTGCATGGGGTCACGGCTCATTTCAATGCAACACGCCCACGTCCTTCCCAATTTGAATTACTCCGCCTTACGCCTCTGAAATTATGTTGCACAGGCGCTAATTTCTGCGCAAATCAAACGAGAATACGGTGATTGCGCCGCTACATTGCGGCGGTCTAACGTAAAGGAGGTGCGCTACGCCAGTCAAAAAATGCGCCGATGTATGTGAATCTGGCCCTTTGTTTTTTTCTATGCCAAAAAGTGATCGTGTGTACGCGGCTCGAGGATTGCTAAGGTTGTTTAAACTTCTCGACAGGTTTGATGGTTAGTACACAAAATCATCGGACCAAAAACCCGCGCAAGCTCAGAATCAAGTCGACGCATGCTTGGAAGCATTGAACTTTGTTTTTTCATCACGTTGTTGTGTTCTATGTCACTGTGTTCTGGTCCGATGGGATTTTGGTCCGATGGTGTGTACGTACATTAGACCAACGGACCACTTCAGCGTGGTCCGATGAAAACGGTCCGTCGGACAAGTTTTATCGGACATGTCTGATCGTGTGTACGCGGCCTTAAACAAATTAACTAGTTTTATGATTAAGGACATTTACAATGCATTCAAGCTACTCCTCTATGTTTATGAGATCTTCAGAGCTCACCAATGTTATATAGTGGAGAAGACAACATCTGTTTACCCAGGTGAAGGAAAGTCAAATTCTTGTATATCACTGACAATGGCAATTTTTTTATGGTTCCAAGGATATCGGGAAAAGTCTACTTTAAGTCTTTTGAGAGTTTTTTTTAGGTAATGGCAGAATATGGTTAACTTTTCAGTATTTTATAAAACTTGAAACTCTTGGAACATTTTAGAAAAGACTACACAAAGAAACTGGCCAATTCATATATCTATCCATGATAAAATATCATAGTGCCTAAATAAAATGTTAAATGTCATAGGATTTATTGATATTGCTACAGCTGTTTTTTTGTAATCATTTTTGTTAGAAATATCTGTGCTTTATAATTTAGACATACCCAGGTAATAGATTACGTGTACAAATTATTCTCTGTGTATCATTAATATTTTAATTATGAATCACTATATACAGTACGAATCTGCACATTCTTGTAGCTAAGATTTCATGTGTAGGTAATATATCAAAAGATTAATAGTCGTAAATGGTCACCAGACCCTCAAAACAGTTTATGCATTTTAGCTAAAATAACATTGTTAAATCTTTATACAATAAAAATTTGTATCCTGTAAAGATTATTTACTATAAAGGGAAGGACACTCACTGAAGATCCAGAGACTCATCATCTGACACACTTCACTACACTAAAGCTGCGTACACATGATCAGTCCATCCGATGAAGCCGACTGATGGTCCGTCGCGTCCACACACCATTGGTTAAATAACAGATCGTGTCAGAACGCGGACACGTAAACCACGTACGATGGCACTATAAAGGGGAAGGCCAAAGCCTTTGGTGCCACCCTTGGGGCTGCTTTTGCTGATTCCATGTTACCGCGTGTTAGTAAAAGTTTGGTTAGAGCCGATTTGCGCTTTTCAGTCTCCATGTTTTGCAGATCTTTTTCTCGGTTCAGTTTGTGCTTGTAGGTTCGTATCTGTTTTTCAGTGCTTGCAGTCAGGTTGTATCTGTTTTGCAGTGCGTTCCTGTCCGCTCGATTTCTGTTTTTCAGTTCGTTCTTTACAGGCCTTGCTGTACTTGGTTGCTTTCTGTTTTAAGTGTTCTGCCATCATACAAGTGATACAGAAGGTCTACATTAAGGTAAGTTGTCTCCTTTCACATCACAATCTATATATGTCTTAAATGTATGCTAATGTCTTGTATTTCTTGCATCATTCCCTAATTACCATGAATGTAATATGCTGTGAATGTCCCCTTTGTCCCCCTGCATGTTGTAAGCTTTGACTGATCCTTTTTTTGCCTACATGCATATTTATCTTCACTAACCTGTCCAGCATGCTATCCTAGGCCCAAACACACCTAGCCTAGTCTGTTTACAACTATTTTTTTGTCTGCTCCATTGTAGTTCTGCCCCCCCCCCTTAAAATGTGTCCCAATGTATATTTTCTCAGTCCTTTTTGGCAGAGTGCTAGAGGGTTTATTTTTCTGGGCCCAGACTCCTCTAGAAATCCCCCCCTAAAATGTTTAGTGGCCCATCAGAGGGGTGAGTAGTCTGATAAGTGGGCCTATTTTAGTTCTGGCATGAAATACTCACTCCACTAATAAATGATATACTGATGTTGGACAAGGATGTCTTTTGTACTGTGATTGCAATGTTTATGTGCCAAAGTACTCATTTTTATTTTTGTTTGACTCCACAGTTCCCTTGCACGCCACAGGAATGGCAGACTGTGGCTTCCCAATTGGCCCAGCGGTAGGACTTCTCTAACTGCAGAGGGGCAATAGATTGAAAACATGTCCGCATAGTGGTGCCACCCCGTTCGGGGTAATACTATTTCAACTACAAAGGTTTTCATAGTATTGTGTTGATGGTGGTGGTGTCGGCACAGTACAAGTTTTTGTATGTGGACGTGGGGAAGAACGGCAGAGTCTTTTCGCAGATGGGGTTTGCCCACCGTCTCCAGGCTGGTGGCCTGGCCCTTCCACGGGATGAAGACAATGTGGGCAATGTGTTTTTTGTCACAGATGAAGCTTTCGGGCTTGGACTACACCTCATGAGGCCGTTTCCCCAGAGGACTCTCACCCCAGAGAGGAGTGTTTTTAATTTCCGGCTGGCCAGAGCCTGGAGGGTTGTCGAGAATGCCTTCGGGATAATGGCCAGACGATTCCGCCTGTTCCAGACAGCCATCCACATGGCAGACTATAAACTGAACACTGTCATTTTACCTGCTGCATTTTTCCAAATTTTTGGCACAGGCATTCAGAGACATACCTTTCAAACATTGGGCCTGAGGCCAGACAATCATCTGATAACCTGACTGGCCTGGACACTGGCCGTACTGGATTTGCCCCCCGAACTGCTCGAGAGTCCCGTGATATATACGTGGAGTACTACACTGCTAGGGGGACCATTGCTATGCCAGAAGCGCATGTCCCAGCTGGAGGAAGAGTGTCTGCAGGTTAATAGGGAGGCAGCTTCCATCATGAGGGCCCCATTAACCCTGTTGGGGACTACAGCTCCTACCTTGCTGACCAGCTGCAAAATATGGAGGAGCACCTGGCAGAGGATCTTTTTGCATCTGTGATTCAGAGGGGAAGAATGGGCCTGCTGACTGAGACCACACAACTCACTGACTGCCCCAGTCTCCTCCTCCTCCTTCTGCCACATTCTCCCCACCTGCAAGGGGCCGTGAAAGGGAGGCTGCAAGGAAGCTTGGGGTTATGTATGACATCTGCTACTGCTTCAGATTTATGGGATTTGGGGAGCACATTGTGACCCCAATTAGAGGTTATTGATTTTGATTATGGTTATCATGGTGGAATGAGCCTTTGGGCTCCAAAGTCTACATAGATTTGGCTGAGTGCTCAGTTGTTGCCTTTCATGTTTAATTGTTTGTACCAGAATAAATGAAGATTTATTTAAGTTGAATACTTGTCTATTGTGTTTTTCTGGTAAATAGCCATCAAACATTTCCGAAATACAATGTGTAATTAACAAAGGACACAACCTCCTTGAGGGGGGGGGGAAATGTTGTGATAACTTGATAACAAAATCAAAAATGAAATTTCTGATAACTTAAGAAAAAAAATCTCCAAAAAAAAATGTGGAGTACAAAAAATTATTTTGGAGATCTGGCTTTATAAAAAAAAAGAAAAACATTCATGAGATCACAAGCAAAAAATAAAAGAAGTCAGTATGGGAGAACTCTGTCTAAATAGCATCAGCAAAACAAGGTGTTTATTCTAGCAATAGAACGAAGAAAAGAATGTGCTGCAATAAAGAGGCACTAATTTTAAAAATGTAGAATGTGCCATCTCCAAAACGAACACTAGTTTTACCAGAACAAGCGCTCCTGTCCCCTAATTTAGTGTGAGCATGCGTGGATTTTTAACTGATGGTTGGTGCCTACTAACGATCGGTTTTGACCTATCGGTTAGAAATCCATCGGTTAAATTTAAAGCAAGTTGGCTTTTTTTTAACCGATGGTTAAATAACCGATGGCGCCCACACACGATCGGTTTTGACCGATGAAAACGGTCCATCAGACCATTCTCATCGGTTTAACAGATCGTGTGTACGCGGCCTGACACTAGGACACACATCTTCAACATAGCTAGATGTCATTTTGGGGAGAAAACTTATTGATTGTCAGACATTTTAAGGACCTGGTAAGCAGCCATTTTAAAGACTACATTCACTTTTTAAGGATAAATATATTTTTTCTATTTGTCTTGATAATTCTATTCATTTTTTGGGTGCAACAATTGTGTACTGGCTGGTTTGCTACCTATTAGATCTCCTAAGACACTGTGAATTGGTCATTTTAGTTTTCTGTATTGGTATAATTCAGATGGACTACACCCAGGAATTTGACTGCAGCGGGTTTGTGGGCTGAGTGGTCAAATGTAGATTATTATCTGCCAAATGTAATAAAACTAGTTAGGGTATCTATGAAGGGGAACTAAATAATTGAGATCATATAAAAATATGCTATAAAAGGGTACATTTTAGAAATTCTTGTTCAATAATTTTATTGAAAACAAAAAACTGGGTACATCACAGGAAACAATTTGACTTATATAATCTGTTATGCAAACAAAATATAGTAAACAATATACATTAAGTGCAAGGCTGATGATAGCACAAAGATAAATATAAGTTGGAGCAGAAAGTTAAACCATAAGCAGAACTATGCAAATGAATGAACCCAACTAGCAGGGACAATTGCAATTAAAGCTCCTTAGTAGCAAAAGAACAAAGCAGCTTATCGAACTTACATAGTTGAAATTATTTAGAAAAGGAAGAAAGCAAAAGAAAAGTGAGAAGAGGAGAAGGAGACCAGGGGATCTGGTAGGAACAGTGATTAAGCAACAGTAATTTCTAAGTCATCAATGGGTAGAGACATGGGTATACAATCAAGGTTCCAATAATGATTGATCAAAATCCCATAGCAAGTAATTGTCCACCCATGGCTGCCAAAACTTAAGATGTTTAGGGATAAAATCCAGTGGCCTTCATTCTGCTATGGATCATGAACTGTGTTTTTCTATGCTTCATCTCAAGAAAACAAAGATTGGGTGTTTTCCACACCTTAGCGATAGTTTGTATCAAGGCAGTGGACAGCATACAAAACACCTCAGCACAGAAGGTCACCACAACAGGGTAAACCAGACAACCAGATGTGCAAATTAGTTCCTATATCCATACAACCTCAAAAGCATTGTGGGGGGGTAAGTTGGAAGAATTTAGTTAAAACTTCCCATTAGGTACCATCAGCTGAGGACTTTGTAATTGATTTCCAGGGCTAGGCTCTTCACTGAGGAAGACTTAGTGAATTGCCATATGTCAGCCCAAACCGCTGGTCCAGCAGGACACTGAGGTCTGAGGCCCAGCAGGCAGCATATATAGGGGGTGCAGAAGTAGGAGGGGAAGACAAGTACAAATATAATTTAGATTAAAAATGTAGATGCACAAACTCCACTAATATTTGACCAAATCTGTAAATAAAATTCAACACACTAAATTATATACAAAATTATATACTTTTGAAAAAAAACTTTGTATATAAATGTGCAAAAATAACAAACACAACTCTATCACATATATTGTGCAAAATAGAGAACATAAAGTGCAAAATTATTACTAAAGGTTCATAAATGTGAAAGGTAACATATTTGATGCAGCCCCTTCACCACTACTTCCACTTCAATCACCATGAAAATGACTTGTGCAATTAACCAAAATGATCAAATTCCAAAAGTTCCAAATATCAGTGCTGATCAACCGCCACCTCTTAGCTGCTATTTATTTCATTTTGTTTTGATCACTTTATTTTCAATTTATTAGTTTAAACACATTTTTTTCACTAAGCACAGGGGTTTATGCATAACAACTATAATTTGGACATTAGGCCTGGGGGCCCTAGGGTCTGTAGAGCAAATATGTCCAAATAAGGTTTGTGATTGTAAATCAATAAGGCCTTTAACATAGGAGGAGTAAAAGTTAGATATCTGGAGATATCTGAATATTTCCGAATTCAGTCATTTATATTACTCCTGTAGGAAGCAAAGGTATTAAAGGAGGAGGCTGTAATGGTGAAAGGAGGCAGGGGCTGTGCAAGCTGCATAAACAGACAAATGTCTCAAAAAAGATAATAGTGTCCCAGAGTAACAAGTAGTGGAGTGTTCTACAGGTAAATCATCAGTTTACACTCCCTGGAGGTAAGTGAATTGAAATTGTCAAACGCAAGGGGGTCACAGTCAGGAGTTTATAAACTAAACCACAGGGGGACTTTTACCATGGTGTGATATCGGGCAATATGCGTTAGTTGGGCAGCATATTATTTTGCAAAGTTTGGTAGTCTTAAGCAATCTTGCCGCTTAGAGCACATCAAGACTGTCCTAGTTAAGCAGGGTTTAATAGACCCCCAATATAAAATCATTAACTTGACATTGCAAAATGCATATGTAATGAGGAGGTACTGCCACTGGGGGTACTGGGAGCAACAGTACAGCATTTTTGGACGAAGGGTCATCTTAACTGCCATTATTAATCCCATCAAGGATATATGAAAGGAAGACCAGCGGATCAGAATTGAAGTCAAGTGGGCAAAGATCACAGGATAATTGATCTCAAAAAGTCCAGAAAAAGGAAAAATAAATTTAGAGAGAAACTCTGAGTAGTAATTGCATACAAAATGGAATAGACCAGGAAAAACATCCAGGTTTGACTACCCAAAAGTACCAATCTATCTCCACAAGACACAAAAATATAAAGAGATGCCTGAAAACAAGCCTGTAGAATAGGGGTGACCAATATAGGTGACAGACACATTCACCAGGGAGGGGCAGGGGAGTGAAAGAGGAAAAAGGACAGGAGGTAAGGGGGAATGGGGACAGGGGGAGGAGGGAAAGTTGGAAAGGGGGTAAGACACGGAGGTAGAAGTGCCTGAGGGAGTTACCATCTATGTAGATCACATACAGCTACAATATTAAGCACAACAGGGGTTGCCTACTTAAGCAGTAAAGGGAGCTATGAGGTCCTGGCCTAATCTTCTGATTTGGAAAAACACAAACAACCAGGCAGGTAAACAGGTAAATAAACCAAGTAATAATTAACTGAGCACTATGATTGAATCAAAAAGAAGAAATGCCACATAACATGTGGTTACTGGTTACATGATAAACAGTTGTCCAGAGAGCCTTAAAGCAGCAAATAGGTTATCCCAAACATATGACATGTTGTAATAGGTGTCTGTCATAGCTTAATATGTAAGAAACAAATGGTTAGCACAAAATAAAAATAATTGGGGAATTAATACCCCATCCTTGAAAAATGGCTAAAACAATAAAAAACTGTAATAACTGTGGTGACGATCTCACACGTGTGAGAGAATGGAATAGTTAAATATGAGAAACTTGCAAGAGATGAGAACAGTCATCCAGGTGTGAAGACTCTCTGCAATTGACAGCATTATCCTGGCTGGCGAGCTGGGGTGCATTTATTCTTGGGAGTCAACTTATTGAGAGTATGCTGTGGAGTGATAGAGCATGGACCAGAGGTCTTCTGTTTATAGGTTCAAGGCAACTGCGTCTGGGCTGGGTTGTCAGTTGGAGATCAATTAGAAGTTGGTGCAAGTGGTCCGGAGTTATATTGTTTTCCATTGTAATTGAATTGCATGGCAAATGGAAAAGACAAGCAATAACGTAGCTGGTGTTGGTTAAGAACACAGAGCTGCAGTCTCATCACTCTTTATTTTGCAAGAGAGGTCAAGTCAGAGAAAATTTGGTAGGAATTGCCATGGAAGAAAATAGTATCTTTGGCTCCGGCGGCTGCCATGAGCTATTCCTTTCTGCAATAAAAATGAAATTCTACTATTATGTTCCTGGTAGGGGCCATTAGGGACCTGTTTAATCAACGCATGGTGGACTCTGTCCATTTCTAAATGCTCTATAAGGAGCCACGGTATGAGCTCCTGGAATAGAACAGTTGCTGTAGATTCAAGGGCCCAGATTCACATACAATTAGATTCGCGTAGAGTATCAGAAATACTCTACGCCGCCGTATTTCACCTGGCTCTACGTGGAATCCCGGTAGATTTTGTCCAGTAAACTATGGCGGCGTAGTGTATTTCTCCCGGCGCAAGCCATCTACGCGAGTAGGGGGCGTGAAGCATTTAAAATAGGCGCGTTCCCGCAGCGATCGAACTGCGCATGCTCCATTCAGAAATTTCCCGCCATGCATTGCGCGAAATCATGTCGTTACGTCATTCGTTGTTTGAGTAGCGTCGTTTACGGACATTCCTATTCCCGAACGAGTTACGTAAAAAAAAAAAAAAAAAATTAAATTCGACGCGGGAACGACGGTCATACTTAAAATGGGCTACGCACCGTTAGACCAGCAAATAGCTGGTCTAACAGTACGTAGCAAAAAAATGACGTAAGCGATTGCGAAGACCACTCGTATCTTCGTGGATCGCCGTAAAAAGTCATTTGCATATCCCGACGCTGAAAATGACGCGGACTCCTCCCAGCGGCCGCAAAAATATCGCAGCGTAGATCCGAAGGCTTACGAAGACGTAAGCCTCTCGGATCGAAGCCCGAAGCCGCCGTATCATGGTTTGAGGATTCAAACTAGTGATACGACGCGCAAAATTTGAAATTACTCCTGTCTAACACCAGTTAGACAGGCGTAATCGCTCTGTGAATCTGGGCCATGGTCTTCAATGGGCAGCCCTCCAAAGCGCAGGTTAGATCTACAAGATCTGTTTTCTGCATCTTCTAGGTGGAATAGAAGTGCTTCAACAATCTGAGCTTGTTCTCACACAATTATTTCCTTGTCATCTATGCAGGTCCCTAAATCTGCAGTGCGCTAGCCTAGTTCCCTAATCTCACGAGAAAGGCAGTCAGTTATGTGCTTTGATCCAGAATGCAAAGCTTTCTGGAGCAAGGATTAAATTTGCTTCAACAAGTCATGTTGTGTGAGGCCTGACAGAGGCAAGTCAGGGCTGCTACTCACATGAGAAGCTGTATTATCATTCTCAGTGGCATCCAGGATGGGCGGTTGTTGTGCAGAGGTTGAAGAGTGCTGAGGAGAAGGTGCAGCCGCCATCTGAGAAGAAGAACAGGCCAGTGCCTCCCAGATGGCCTTCAGCTTATGCTTGACTTTGGAGCTGGTGGAAACCAATTAATCTCTCTCTGTCAGACGACTGAAACGTGGTGGTAAGTCATCTCTGGCTTGTTAGAAAGGTGCTGTGCCTTAAGAATCTCACATGGCGTGCGGAGCACTAATGAAGCATGTTCACTCAGCTAAGCAGCACGCATGCGCCCCCCCCCCCCCAATTTTTTTCATTTATTGCAACATATTAGTATTTGTTCAATTCCCAATATGACTGTTATTTGTGGTGTTTGTAAAGCGACTTTTGTGTTTTATAGTGCATGGTCGATACTAACACTCAAGTAATTTTTGTACTGGAGGCACTGTTGTTCATTGAACAATTAAACAATAGATATAGCTGACTAAAATAATCTTTCAACATCATTGAGAGGCGCAACAAGTACATTTAGCAACAAGGTTAAAAAATACAACAACCCAAAGGGGATGTCAAAAAGGACATTTAACAAAGTGCTTTAAAACACTAAGGCCGTGTACACAGGATCGAATTTATCTGCTGAAAACAGTCCGACGGACCGTTTCAGCAGACAAATTCGATCGTGTGTACAGGCGGACAGACAGGTTTTTCCAGCAAAAAGATTTTAAAGCATGCTTTAAAATCTGTCTGCTGGGAACCCGTCCGTCCGACATGTCTGCTGGTTAGTACACTAACCAGCAGACATATCTGTCCGCACATGCGTCGAATGGATTCGACGCATGCGCGGAAGTGTTTTACTTCCTGGTGACGGTGACGTGGCGGCGTCAACGTCACCACCACGTCACTGCCGGCGGGGAGTTTGGTTTGATCGTGTGTACACGATCAAACCAATCTATCCCAGCAGACAAATCCGATCAAAACGGTCTGTCAGACCGATTTGATCGGATTTATTTCATGGTGTGTACGTGGCCTAACACTTGCTACACAACACAATAATTGTATATACAAGGGAGACAATCAGCGCAAACCAATAAAATGAAATGAGCACAGATAATTGCAATCTGAACACTTATAGGTAATCACAAAGCCTACAATAGATATACACAATAAATGGTAAGTGCAGTGTTGGGAAAAAGTCCATTCAACAGGCAAAGAGGAACTAGGAAAGTCCCAAAGATGAACAACAAGATCCCTTGTGAAGAAAGATGAGATGTAATCCCCTCATGATATAAGTGTGACAGGGTCCTCCACCAAAGAAACTAGTTGCGCTTGCCAGATAAGTCGGGGCACTATTTCTCCCACTGACACAAATGATGGGACACTATTCCTCCCAATGATACCAATGATGGGAGACTATTCCTCCCACTGATACCAATGATGTGGCACTATTACTCCCACTGACACAAATGATGGGACACTATTCCTGCCAATGATACCAATGATGGGACACTATTCCTCACACTGATACCAATGATGCGGCACTATTTCTCCCACTGACACTAATGGTGGGACACTATTCCTCCCAATGATACCAATGACGGGGCACTATTTCTCCCACTGACACAAATGAAGGGACACTATTCCTGCCAATGATGGGGCACTATTTCTCCCACTGACACAAATGATGGGACACTATTCCTGCCAATGATATCAATGATGGGACACTATTCTGGTGCAATTAGATTTGTGAAGTAGGACTGACTCCTAACTAATTCTCTCCCTATGAGCACAATCAGAAACCTTTCCCTACAGTAGCTAATGCAGAGTATGTTACAGGAACATATGCAGTGCTGGTGCAATATGCAGAGTATCTGACATGAACATATGCAGTGCTGGTGCAATATGCAGAGTATCTGACAGAAACATATGCAATGCAGCTGCAATTAGGTTTGTGAAGTAGGACTGACTCCTATATATTTCTCTGCCTATAAGCACAATCAGGAACCTTCACCCTAAATTATCTAATGCAGAGTATCTAACAGGAAAATATGCAGTGCAGCTGCAATTAGATTTGCGAAGTAGAACAGACTTCTATCTAATTCTCTCCCTATAAGAACATCAGGAACCTTTCCCTACAGTAGCTAATGTAGATCGCTGAGTATTGTAATTCGATTTCTGAAGCAGCACAATCCTATCTAAATCTGTCCCTGAGAGCAGCAGCAGCCTTTCCCTACCCTAGCTAAAGCAGAGTGATGAGCTGTGCTGTGTGCCTCTAGCTTATATAGAGGCTGGGTCCTGCTCCCCCGCCCTCCGTCCTCCGCCTGATGCATGGCGTGCGTGCTGGCGCTGTTGAGGAGACCTGTCGGCTCCGGCGTGATCAATTGAAAGAGGGAGCTAGGCGCTGTGAGAAAGAGAAAGGAGCTGAGGAGACTGGAGACGGGGAGAAGGAGCGAGGAGCAGGTTGGGAGACTGTGTTGGTGAAGCCCCAAAATCAGATTAGGTGGCGGTGTGAGCGGCGAGCTGTGGGGAGGGTCTATTCCAGCCCCCCAAGTTTCTCAAGCCACCAAGTGCCTTAGAGAGACGCGGGAGGAGCGTATACCATAAAGCTTAAAGCTAAAAAACTAAGGTGGAAAGTGGAGGGGAGGTATGTGTGCAGCTAGAGCCAGAGATACACGTACATCTCGGAGGACCGCATTGTTAAACACAGCCACCCAACCTAACAGGCCATCTGGAGATCCAGAGCTACTTTTCCAAAAATGGAGAAAGGGGGCGAACAGGGTCAGTGCCAGGAGAGCCCGCAGACACCAAGACAGAACATCATCCCAAGGCTAGAGGTGCGGGCAGATGTGGAGACATTGCAGACAGCCCCTCAAAGCCCCCGGGTGACTAATACAGGTGGGAGGGATCCCCCCGCTAGATCGAGCGAAGGGGAGAAGAATGAGCTCGAGACCTTAAAATCCCTGATACAGGCATTACCAACAAAAGAGGACATTACTATACTAATTACGAAAATAGAGGAAGCTCACGGCAGAGAAATGGAAGAGGTTAAAGGGGAAGTCCAGGATCTGGAAAAACGCACGACAATGAATGAAAGTACCTCCAAGGACCTCATACTGCGTGTGACGACATTGGAACAGGAAAAAATTAAGCAATCAGAGGTGATCAACTCCCTACAGCTACAACTGGAGGAAATCCAAGACAGAAATAGACGGAATAATCTTCGCATACGAGGTATCCCTGAAGCAGCAGTCCCAGAAGCCCTAGAAGACCTCCAAGAGACGGTAAAAAATATTTTTCTGGTATTATTGAAAGATGCTTTACCTTTAAATCTGGAGATGGACAGAGTGCATAGGGCCCTGGGCCCCAAGCCCAAAGATAGCTCTCGGCCTCGAGATGTGATATGTAGACTGCACTACTTTAGACAAAAAGAGGCAATATTGAGGAAATCCTGGGACATGGGGACTATAGAATTTAATGGAGCTCAGTTGAAGATACTCCCAGGCCTATCAAGCGCTACTCTGCAACGGAGAGCTATGTTACGTCCCATATTAGATCGAATAAGGGAAATAGGGGGAACATACAGATGGAGGTATCCCATATCAGTACTAATCAGGAAACAAGACACAGGTACATTTTGGCTGCGCTCCAAGAATGACTTGCCGGAACTTTTTTCCTTTTTGGGGATCAACCCTTTTGAGGTTGTGGATTGGAGACAGCCAATCTTGAGGAATAATTAAAAATTGAGGACTTGCTGGCTGCCCCTCTCTTCCCCCCCCCCCGTTTTTTTTTCCCTTCCTTCTTTTTTTTGGACCTTTGAGAGAGATTGGACTTTTTTTTTTTTGCTTCTCCTTTTGGTGCCTTTCTTTGTTGAGCTCTCTCCTCCTTTTGTCTTTTTTGGCCTTACCTCCTCAGGACTTTTTAAAAAACCCTGAGTGTTGTAGACCGTGCGAGGAGTCTGCAGAGTGTGTGGGGAATTGAGGGGGGTGGGGGGGGGGGGATTGGGTGGGATTGGGGAGGAGGTGGGGGGGGGGGGAATGGGGATTAGACGGGGGGAACAAGATAGGGAAGTGGGAAGCAAGGGGTGGGGTTATAAGGGGGGTATAATGGGGGGTAATATAATTACACTACACATCATAATGGATAATTAGATAATATACACTTACACAAGGGTTAGGGAGGTTTAGGGGGTGGGAATTAAAGCGAGAGCCCTATGGGCATAATAAACAGAAGGGCACCACATAAGCCACAGAAGACACTAAATAGGTTAGCTACGACTCACTGTTCACAGTTCACAGCCCACAGTATTAGAGCAGGTAGGCTCTCACAGTAATATATACACACATTGGGGGGGTAGGATGGGAGAGGGGTAGGGAGGGGGGGAGGAGGGGGGGGGGGAGTCCCCCGACACTAAGCAGGCTTATAGATAACCTAAGTATAAGGATCAATAAAATTTATTTGGAATTATTAAAGCACTATAAATGTATTATGAATATGTACGAGAAATCATACCAGGGGAGATTAGTTGGATAAGGCACGGATGGAGACGTACTAGGTATGATCTCTTAGAATGTATTATAAAATTAGCTTCCCTTTTCTCCTGGGGTAGAGGGGGGGTCTGTGTACTGAACCCCCCCGACCCCCACTGTCAATAAGTCAGGGGAAGCGGAGGGTTGGGTTGGGTGGGGCGGGAGGGTGGGTTTTTTTTTTTTTCTTGTTCCTTTTTCTTCCGTGTGTTTTTTTTTTCTTTCTCTCCTTCTCCCTCCTCTCTCCTCTTTTCGCTGCGGCGCACTCCCCTCCCTCCCTCACTTGCTCTCCTCGCCTCCCGGCTCCAGGGGGAGAGGGGGGGGAGAGGGGGAAGGGAAGGCCCCGGGTTGCAAGATGGGGGGTATAAGGATTACCACTTTCAACGTCAAGGGACTAAACACCCAGAAAAAAGGAGAATGCTCCTTAGTGAACTCAAAAAAATGCGCTCAGACGTGGCCTTTGTCCAAGAAACCCATCTTAGAGCCAGTCGGTTACCCTATCTACAAAATAGATTCTTCCCCTGTGCCTACCACTCCTTTAGCCCAACATCTAAATCTAAAGGAGTGGCTATATTAATATCCAACCAGATCGCCTGGGCACTAACGGAAAAAAAACAGATAGAAAGAAAATGGAAGGTATATATTCTTAAAAGGTACCTTAGGAGACGAGAAAGTAACATTAGCTACGATATATACACCTAATACGTATCAAGATACCTTCCTAATTAAAGTATTGTCTAAATTAGACAAATTTGTAGAAGGGAAGTTGATCCTAGGAGGAGATATCAACATGATACTGGACCCCAAATTAGATACATCTCTAGGATCTTCCTCCCTATCGGGAAAATCTAGGAGGCGCGTTCTACAAAAGTTAAAAGAAATGCATCTGGTTGATGCTTGGAGGATATTCCATGGAGAGGAGAGAGACTATACCTTCTATTCCAATCCACATAAAAGGTATTCCCGGTTGGATTATTTTTTGATCCCTCATTATTTACTGACAGGAGTTGAGGAAGTAAACATTGGGGAATATAACTTGGTCAGACCACGCCCCCCCAGTGGCAATTGACATAACAATATCAGGCAAGGCTCTCTCCACGGGGTATCGTTGGCGTCTGAATGAAAGCCTACTACAGACCCCAGAGGTTAAAGAGGCAGTAGAAAAGGAACTAGGAGAATACTTTCGGATCAACGATACCCCGGGGAACGACCCAAGTATGGTGTGGGAGGCCCACAAGGCGGTGATGAGGGAACTATTAATAAAGCATGGGGCAAGAATAAAAAGAATGCGAGCAAGTCAGGTTAGGAAACTAACGATAGACATCCAAACCTTGGAAATGCAACATAAGGGTATACAGTCAATAAGCGTAGGAGAAGAACTAGGACATAAAAGGAGGGAGTTAGCTGACCTACTAAGGTATAAAGCTAAAGCGATTATTCAAGTAGGTAGAAGGATAACATATGAACTAGGGGATAAGTGCGGTAAAGTCTTAGCAGGGAAATTAAAAGACACTAGGAATACTGTGTATATACCACATATTAAGGGTAAGAACGGTCAGGTAAGGTCACTCCCTAAAGATATAGCACAGAGATTCAGAGAATACTATTCCTCCCTATACAACTTAGAACAAATAGATATCCCTAGAGGAAGGATAGAGGATTATCTATCCTCAGTAGTGTTGCTCACGAATATTGCATATATTCGAGTATTCGCGAATAACGCGAATATCGCGGCGAATATTCGCTATTTCGAATATTCGTATTTTTTCAATTTTTTTTTAGAACAGATCACATCCTAGAGATCCCCATCGACGTCTAAAAGCATTGCTGGTATGATTAGAGACCTTGGGCCGAGTAGCTGCAACAGCGCTCATTTTATATTCCCGAAAAAATCGCAATGCGATTATTCGGCAATAGCGATATCGCGCGATTATTTTGTATTGTAATATATCACGAAATATTCTGAGCCAATCAGAGTGCTCCATTCCGCATTTCTCAAAATTTCGCAATTATTTTATATTGTAATATATCACGAATATTCTGAGCCAATCAGAGTGCTCCATTCCGCATTTCTCGAAATTTCGCAATTATTTTATATTGTAATTATATCACGAATATTCTGAGCCAATCAGAGTGCTCCTTCCGCATTTCTCGAATATTCGCAATTATTTTATATTGTAATATATCACGAATATTCTGAGCCAATCAGAGTGCTCCTTCCGCATTTCTCGAATATTCGCAATTATTGTGTATTGTAATATATCACGAATATTCTGAGCCAATCAGAGTGCTCCTTCCGCATTTGCCGAATATTCGCAATTATTGTGTATTGTAATATATCACGAATATTCTGAGCCAATCAGAGTGCTCCATTCCGCATTTCTCGAATATTCGCAATTATTTTATATTGTAATATATCACGAATATTCTGAGCCAATCAGAGTGCTCCATTCCGCATTTTCTCGAATATTCGCAATTATTTTATATTGTAATATATCACAAATATTCTGAGCCAATCAGAGTGCTCCATTCCGCATTTCTCGAATATTCGCAATTATTTTATATTGTAATATATCACGAATATTCTGAGCCAATCAGAGTGCTCCATTCCGCATTTCTCGAATATTCGCAATTATTGTGTATTGTAATATATCACAAATATTCTGAGCCAATCAGAGTGCTCCTTCCGCATTTGCCGAATATTCGCAAATTATTGTGTATTGTAATATATCACGAATATTCTGAGCCAATCAGAGTGCTCCATTCCGCATTTCTCGAATATTCGCAATTATTTTATATTGTAATATATCACGAATATTCTGAGCCAATCAGAGTGCTCCATTCCGCATTTCTCGAATATTCGCAATTATTTTATATTGTAATATATCACGAATATTCTAAGCCAATCAGAGTGCTCCATTCCGCATTTCTCGAATATTCGCAATTATTTTATATTGTAATATATCACGAATATTCTGAGCCAATCAGAGTGCTCCATTCCGCATTTCTCGAATATTCGCAATTATTTTATATTGTAATATATCACGAATATTCTGAGCCAATCAGAGTGCTCCATTCCGCATTTCTCGAATATTCGCAATTATTTTATATTGTAATATATCATGAATATTCTGAGCAATCAGAGTGCTCCATTCCGCATTTCTCGAATATTCGCAATTATTTTATATTGTAATATATCACGAATATTCTGAGCCAATCAGAGTGCTCCATTCCGCATTTCTCGAAATTTCGCATTCGCATTCGCAATTCGCAATTCGCATTCGCATTCGCGATAGCGAAAATTCGCAATGATTTCATTTCCAAAATATATCACGAATATTCGTATTTAGCGAATATATCTCGAATATTCGACTATATATTCGAGATATATCGCGAAATCGAATATGGCATATTCTGCTCAACACTAATCCTCAGCACATCTTAAAAGACTACCCTCAACTGAAAGGGAGAACCTGGACAGACCCATCTCAATGGAGGAACTCCAAGGAGTTATGAAAATGGTGAAAAAAGGGAAAGCTCCAGGTCCAGATGGGTTCTCTATACAATATTACCAGCATTTCTACCTCGCTTTGGGACCGTATATGATTAGGATGTTCAATGAGATCGGCCGATCTACCGCACTCCGCCCGGAAGCCCTCATGGCACATATTGCGGTGATTCTCAAAGAAGGGAAGGACCCGGCGGAGTGCGGTAGCTATCGCCCGATCTCATTGTTGAACACAGATCTAAAACCTTTTCACTAAATTAATAGCAGCCCGATTACAGCCCCTCTTGACACAGCTAATACATCTAGATCAGGTGGGCTTTATCCCGACCCGGGAAGCCAGGGACAATACCATCAAAGTGCTGAACCTGGTACACTGGGCAAGAGAAACCAAAACACCTTCAATCTTTCTGAGCACAGACGCCTAAAAGGCCTTCGACCGAGTCAATTGGAAGTTTATGGCAGGAGTATTAAGACACATTGGACTGGGAGAACATATGTATAGATGGATTATGGGGGTATATACTACACCTCAAGCACTAATCAAGGTAAACGGGATCCTCTCAGAGCCCATTAAAATATTGAATGGAACAAGACAGGGGTGCCCATTGTCCCCGCTATTATACGTTTTGACACTGGAACCTCTGTTGAATAGGATAAGGCAAAATCCGAGAGTCGGGGATTAGATATAGGGGACAGAGAATATAAAATTTCTGCATTTGCAGATAATATGCTGTTCACCATATCTCACCCCCGGGAATCACTACAGAACCTGATGAGAGAAATAGAGGAGTATGGGGAACTAGCAAATTTAAAAATTAACTATGAGAAATCAGAAGCAATGAGTGTGGAATTACCGGGGGGCCTACAACAAATTCTAAAACCCAGCTTTAAATTTAAGTGGGTTAAGACCTCTCTGAAATATTTGGGGATACATATCCCGCCAAAACTAGGTAACATTTTTGAAGCAAATTTCCCTCCATTGATGAATATAATTAAGGATACATTGAGGAAATGGCAGAGGGGATTTCATTCTTGGTTTGGGAGATGTAATGCTATCAAGATGAGCATACTCCCTAGAATACTATATTTGTTTCAAACAATACCAATTAAGATCCCCCCTGCCTTTTTACTTCAAGTAAACAGGCTTCTTTTCAAGTTTATTTGGTCTAAGAAAAAACCCAGGGTCAGTAGGAGTAGAATGTCTTTACCTAAGAGTAACGGAGGCTTAGCAATACCAGATGTAACTAAGTATTATCAAGCGGTCCATATGGGTAGGATTATAGAATAGGGTAGGAGTACAGGATCAAAGCTATGGGTAGACCTCGAACAAGAAATCAGTCAAGTCCCACTGCATAGAGCACTCTGGTGCTATCAAGCACTGCCGAAACAATTAAAAAATCATCCAATCATAGGGACGACGCTAGCAATAGGCCATAAGATATGCCAGTTAGGTAAACATACCTCAAGATATTCCCCCCTGTATCCAGTACTAGGAAACCCACGCTTCTCACCAGGTATGGAGAAAGGAGCCTACAGGAATCTAAGAGAGAGGGGCCTTATACAGACAGTAAATTTCTCAGAACGAGACAGATGGCCAACTGTAGCCGAATTGGTACTCCCGGAAGGAAGATATGGGATTAAAAATTGGCAAGCTATACAATTGTGTCACTTTCTGAACTCCTTGGGACCAATAAGTAGATACAAAAGGGAATTAACACAATTTGAAAGATACTGTGAGGACCAGGAACCCCCAGATAAACTACTGTCTAGGATGTATAGGCTAGGAATAACACCTTTAGAAGGCCAGGAGATACCATCTATAAGAGAATGGGCCACAGATATGGAGAGACATTTCTCACAAACTCAGCAGCAAAAAATAATTAACTTAACCATGAAAACATCAATAAGCACTAGGCTCCAAGAATTAAATTATAAAATATTAAATAGATGGTACTATACACCAGAGAAACTGAGTAGGGTGTACCCGGGAACCTTAGACACCTGTTGGAGATGTAAGAAAGACAGGGGAACCATATACCATCTATTCTGGACCTGTCCAAAGATTAGGAAATACTGGCAGGAAGTAATAAGGATAACCCAAAAATTTACAACATATCAAATGCAGGATGACCCAGCTTTCTGTCTGTTGCACCTAACACAGATTCCAATAAAAATATATAAGAAATCGATCATATGTCATATGATCAACAAAGCTAAGGCGGGGATAACTCAAAATTGGAAAAAAAAAACAACCCCCTACGATAACCGACTGGCTCTATAGGGTGAGGAATATTTGCGCAATAGAAGACGTGGTTTTATCAGCCCAAGATAGAAAGGAACAATATAATATGACCTGGGGAGCATGGAACACATTTATGTACTCAGAAGAGGGGAGGAAGTTGATGGGAGGGGAGTGGAGGAACGGGATAGAGCAAGGCCCTAAGAAACCGGATGGGGAGCTCTGTCCCACAGGAGGGGAGAGGAGGGAGAGGGTGGGTGAGGGAGAAGACCCCCCTTTTTTTTTTTTTTTACTTTGGGGGTAGGGGAGGGCAGGGGGGGGAAGAAGGGAATAAAAAAGTAAAAAGAGATACGGTAACACAAGAGAATACGGGAATTATAAATGGAATCAGGGACAGGGGGAGGTTGGGGTAAAAAGGACAATTTAAGATGGACAATAGGGAAAGACTGGAGAAAATAGGGGAATATAACACCCTACTAAATAGAGGGGGAACTGAAACCTGGAGGAGAAACTTTAGGGCTTTGCAGCTAGGTGAACCCCAGACGTAAAACAATTAGCCTCCATTCACCCCTACCCTGCCACCTCTAAGTTTCTTTCCTAGCCCTAACAAATATAAGGGGCTACGAGACAATAAGTGACTGTTCTGTATATATGTTTTGTTATAATGTGATGAATAAGAAATTTCTGTTGTAAAACCAATATTTCCTAAATAAAAAAAGAAGGATTAAATATAAAAAAAAAAAAAGGCTGGGTCACATGCTCGGTCACATGCTGCACTGGCCAATCACAGCCATGCCATTAGTAGGCATGGCTGTGATGGCTTCTAGGTCACACAAGTAAAACAAATGCTGATTGGCTACCCTGCAGCGTGCCGTTATATACCCCAACACCTAACCCGAAACCCGAACTTACAGTAAATTGTTCGGGGTCCGGGTCCAAAAAAAACTAAAGTCCGGAACGAACCCGAACTTTACAGAAGAACTCAAGCATGATAACTCATGCTTGGTAATGCAGTTATTAAAAAACTTGTTATAAATTAAAAACAGATAAGTTACCTTTTAACTGCAATTGATAAAATTCAGTTTTTTTTATTTTGTTACTTAAAGTTGTGTTCAAGGAACAGTCAAATCTTCAGTTGCAGGGAACTATTTCTATGTAAAGATTACAATTCTCTGCAGCCAGCTATGTGATCCAAACATCCCTAGCAATCAGCATGGCCTAATATTTGTCCTCCGATGCAGCAGCAGAACAACTTGGACAAGAACACACACACTGGACAGTAAAATAGGGTCAGCCCCATAATAAGTCACCAGCTCTCACGTCATGTCAGAATGCTCTCCCTTAGTACATATGCACTGTGGCAGAGCTTGACTGACTCCTAGAACTGGAGCTTTGGAGCTTTCATACTCTGGTGAGTATGTATGCATAGGATATTACAGAAGGCTGATGTAAGGATAAATGCAAGTGTATGCACTAGCTGAATTTTCAACTCTATCTAATGATTTATTTTATGCATATCTAACGCTATTACTGGTAATTGATTTGAATAAATTGATTACATTGTTTAATAATGCCTAGAGTTCATTTCCAAATATTATTAAAGGTAAAGATGTGTTCACAAGATTAAAAAGTTCACAAAAAAAGCATAACGAGCATACAAATAAAAAACAGACATTTGAGCTTGATTTATGAGCAATTATATTCCACTGTAAACATATTCTTATTCCACATCAGACACAACATTATAATTAATCATATTAATTCACGTTTGTCATATTAGGAAAAACATTATTCTAATGTTAAACCCTGCATGATATGGTCACTGAATGATATGATTTTGAATCATGTTTGTGAATCATAGCTCATTACAAATATAGGGCCAGATTCAGGTAGATGCGCGCATCTTTTCGCCAGCGGAGCGCAACGCATATACGCTGCGCTGACGCAAACTAGCAAGTGAAGTACAGTATTCACCAAGCGCATGGCCGTTACTTTGCGACGGAGTAACGAAGATGCGTTGGCGCAACCCGACGCAAGTGGAAGTGGGTGTGATCATATGTAAATGATGGGCGGAGCCCAGCGCAGAGGCTTACGTTCAGCGCATCATCCACGGAGCATGCACAGTGAGTGAGGCTTCACTCGGCCCCCTGTGCGCATGCTCACAACTTCCGTCGGCACCACTTCACGGGAAACGTCAGCGCAATGTGTTCCGTTGCGCGTATAAAAGCGCCAGCGGAAGCGCCATTCCGGCGCAAAAGTATTTCCGTTTCCCCCCACCCCAGGGAAGTTACTTTTGCACAGAGATGGCTGCTCCCGCTACCCCCAAAGAGAGGAGAAACTTGAATTTCAATGCCCAGGAGGTCTCTGTGGTAATCTCCGCTATGGAGACTTATAATGACTTTCTCCACGGAAAGAAAAGTCGGAGGACCAGCTGGGAGAGGAAGCAGGCCATCCTGGACACCATTGCTGGCAGGGTGAATGTGTTGGGGTACTCCACCCGGACTGCTGGTGATATCCAGAAGAAAATTAACGACCTGCGGCACAAGGTCCGTGGCAAGGTGGCCACCATCTGGAGGCATGAAAGGGGCACGGGTGGTGGACCCCCATGTGCGGTCAGCCTGACCACAGAGGAGGAGGTGGTCGCCCGCTGCCTGGACAAGGAGCAGTTGGAGGGGGTCCCTGGATATGACTCCATGGAGGAAGGCTCCAGGACAGGTAAGTGTTTTTTATCCCCTATTTCAGGGGTCTCCAAGCATTCTAAACAAAGGGCCAGTTTATTGTCCTTCAGACTCTTGGAGGGCCGGACTTTGGCCAGCAGAAGTGAACATTTTCCTGGAATCAGTGGGAGTAAACATCTGGTATTAGGGGGGAGGAATAGTGCCCCATTGCTGGTATCATAGGGAGGAATAGTGCCCCATTAGTGGTGTCAGTGGGAGAAATGGTGCTCCATTATCGTTGTCAGATGGCAGAATAGAGTGTCGTATCAGTGGGAGGGATAGAGCTCCAAGGGCCGGACAAAGGCAAGCAAAGGGCCGCATCCGGCCCTCGGGCCGCAGTTTGGAGACACCTGCCCTATTTGGTGTGTTGCATGTGGGGGGGGAGGGTACATGTGCCAAGTGTGTGGGACCACCAACATGTATCTGCTTTGTGTCATCCACAGATGACGGAGCTGGGCCATCATCTGTTGCCGGCCATTCCACCCCAACCCCCCAACGGGATCCTGAGGACGAGCCCCTGGGTGCTGAAGACACCGAGGTGGAGGAGAGTGCCCACACCACTTCTGCAGAGATGGTTGAGGAGGAGCCTGTTCCTCAGCAGGAGTTTATTTTGGTTTTGTCAGAGTCCTCCCCTCTGTCATCCACTCACCCATCCTCGGTAGCCCCTCAAGGGCGACTACATCCCCACAGGGACAACCTTCTCCTGGCCCCAGGAAGGCAACATGGAAGACCAGGGGGGTGTCTGATCTAGTCCAGGACCAGGTGGCGATGGACCACGCCAGGCAAACCCAGAAGATGGGGGAGATTGCTGGCCACTTGGACCGGCTCGCTGACAGCCTGGGCTCCGTGTCGCAGCTGCCCAGTGGTGTGCAGGACGTTGTGACCAGCCTGGGGGAGGTGCAGGCTGATGTACGGCACCTCACAGCAGCCGTCCACGCCAACACAGCTGCCATCTGGGAAGAGGGGAGGCAGCGGCAGCGTGACCAGCGGCATAATGTCACCCGCCAGCTGAGAATTCAGGCCCAGACCAACCTCTATCTGAGCCGGATTGCCGTGGCCTTGGAGGGCATGCAGCCAACAGCTGCCATGAGTGGCCCACCCGGGGATCAGCCTCCTCCAGATGCCCCCCCACCCCCACCCACTCCCTCCAGGCAGCTGAGGAGCCCGAGATTGCCCACAAGGAGGAGCCCCCGTCATCCCAGATAAGGGTGTTTTTTTTTGGGTTAATTTTTCTTTTTTTTTTCTTGCTCAGGTTATGAGTTTATATTTTATTTTGTTACTCAAGTTATGAGATATTTATTTTATTTTTAACTGCACACGGTCAGGAGTGCAGGGGACAGTGTGAATGGTGTGTGGATGTGAGGGGGTGGCACTCCTGCCAGTAAGGGGTGTCACCCTCAGCCGTGGTGGAGAAGTTATCCCCACGGCTGTATGAATGACGTGTGAAAGGTGTATGAATGGACAGCGACATCATTGGGGCCTTGACGCTGGCGTTGCTGCTCCCAAGTCCTACATGCTGGACTTGGGCTAATCCAATGTGATGTGGATGTGGTGTGTGTGATCTAGGGACATCAGTGGTGTGCATGCATGCATTGTCTGTGTGATTAATGTTTTGGTTTAGTGTCCAAAGATGCCTACGGCGAGGACCCTCCTGACTGCTCTTCCATCAGCAGACTGGGTAGCCTCTGGCAGGTGGGGACTGTGTGGGTCGGGGGTCAGGTCATCACGTATGTCAATCTGCAGGCCTTTTCTCATAGCAAAGTTGTGCAGAATGCAACATGCACCGATGATCTGACACACAAAGGTAGGGGAATACAATAGGGCCCCCCCAGACTTATCCAGGCAGCGGAAACGGGACTTCAGGAGCCCAAATGTTTGCTCCACCACTGCATGGGTTTTGATGTGTGCTTCATTGTATTTTCTCTCTCCTCTGGTTTGGGGGTTCCGGAAAGGAGTCATTAGATGGGGTCCCAGTGCATATGCAGAGTCACCTGGAAGGGAAAAGACAGGAGGATGTTAGAAGTGCATGTGCCACTTGTGATGTGTGCATCATGGGAGGGGATAGTCATGCCTGCCACCCATGTCACTCACCAACCAGCCAGCTGTCCCCATACATGTTCTGCTCGAATTCTGCTGGGATAGGGCTCTGACGGTATATGAAGCTGTCATGGAAGCTGTGGACCCGGGGTGTTTGGCACGGACGTGCCATATGAGGCGTTGGGCATCGGCTATCACCTGTACGTTGATGGAGTGCCAATGCTTCCGATTGCGGTATATGTGCTCTGTGGCACTGGGGGGCTGAAGGGCCACATGTGTGCAATCAATGGTCCCCACAGTGCGTGGGAATCTGGCAATGCTGTATAAATCTGTCATTGCCTTCAGCCGCAGCTCCTCAGTGGTGGGTCTGATGAACTGGTTGGACATGCGTCTGAGGATTGCAGGGACAACCTGGTGCACACATCTGCTCATGGAGGATTGTGACATCCCAGCCACCACTCCACTTGTACGCTGGAATGATCCACTTGCGAGGAAATGAAGTGTTGCCAGTACCTTCACCAGTGGCTGCACTACTTGGGAGCGGTGTGTTGGGCTGGTGATGTCACCCTGCAGGGTTGTGGTTAGTTCAAGTATTGCATCAGGGCTGAATCTGAAGAGGCGATACACCTCCTCATCCCCCATGCCAAAGAGGCTCATGCGCGTGCGGTATATCCTCTCACGTGCCCGCCTCCTTCGTTCCGGGGGACCCAGTACTAGTGCTAGGACCGCGACTGCCCCTGGCATGTTGGCACACAGAGGTGTTGTCCTTGCACGTGTGGTTGTTCAGCTTGCTAGTTTCGTCGGTAACGCTGCTGCTGTAGCTGCTCTCCTGCTGACCTGTGGCCGTCTGGAGTAAAGATAAAGCAGCTATTTGTAGAAATAACTTTGCGCCGGACGGACGAGATACGTGCGGCGCATGTAGCCAGCGTATGGTGCTAATCCATTCGCGAATCGGGAAATCTCCCTCATTTGCATATTTGCAGGGGAAATCAATAGGCGCGGCTGATGCGCCAAGCGAAATTATGCGCTGACGATACTCTGGCGTCGGAAAGTTAAGCCGGTCGGGGAAAGCCCGTTTTCTGTGGCATCTAGTTTGGTGGGTACGGCCACATAGATACTACGGCGCATCTTCACAGTTACGCGGCGCATATCGAAATACTCCAGCGCAAGTCTTGCTGAATCTGGCCCATACTGTGTTATACATGGCACAATCTCATCTTTATTTTGCACCAAAAAATGTGTACTAACTAAAAATACTAAAAACGTACTAAAAATACACGGTCTCCATGTTTTTAATTACTCTTCAGGCCTAAAATAATTTTTTAAACATGTGTGCAAAAAACTAAAAAACGGCCCTGCTAGCTATAGAGTTAGAGGCCAAGCCCTTCTCCCTCCCCAACTTCCCACCGGCAGACAGAAGAGCCTTTGAAACTTAAAGTGCCTAGCCGACTGCTTGTAGTATTTCCTTTTTCATTTTCAGGGCAACATAGATTTTAGTTGGCTTTGTCCAGCCTTCTAGTTATGATGTTTTCTGGTCCCTTACAGTCCAGTCAATCCAGCTTGAAATTCTACTTGCTTAAAGTGGAGCTCCACCCTCTTTTTCAACTTTGTACCATCTGCTATTATACTGCCCTCTTAAAACGAATTGGCATTTATTTATTTTGTATTTTAAAAACTCACTGTGCTGTGCAGATGAGTTTATTTCCTCCGCCGCGGCCGCAGAGGCATCGCCGTGTCAATCACAGCTGCTTTGCCTTCTGAGAGATGTCCCCTCTTTCCTCTCCTGTGTGTATTTTTCGGAGCTTCCTGGCTGGGTGTGTTTTGGGCAGTGACGCTGTAACACGGCCCCGCCCCCCTAGACTGGCTCATGTGATAGTGGATAGAATCTGTGTTCAGCCAATCACACGGTCTAGGGGGGGCGGGACCGTGTTACAGCATCACCGCCCAAAACACACCCAGCCAGGCGCTCAGTCAGCAGTGATTGTGCTCTACGTGCCTAATAGGAGGACCGGATCCAGCAGGGGGCTGCAAATAGAAGACATTACCTTTTTATATTCCTCTATACAGGCGCTGATCGCTTGCAGGAGGTAAAGTAGAAGAATCAAGCATTCAGCGCCTGTATGGAGGAATATAGAAAGCTCATTTCCTCTATATGCAGCCACCCTGCTTCTCCTATCCACTTCTCCTTGAAGCCCCCCCAGTGTTCTCCTCCCCCACCACACTCTCCAGCCCCCCCACAGTGTTCTCCAGCCCTGCCACAGTGTTCTACTCCCCCACCACACTCTCCAGCCCCCCCACAGTGTTCTCCCCCACCACACTCTCCAGCCCCCCCATGCTCTCCACCCCTGTTCCCTCCCCCGTGCTGACCACCCCTGTTCTCCCCCAGTGGTCTCCACCCCTGATCCCCCCGCCCTGTGCTGTGCTCATTATGAGGGGTTCCCACCATCCCTGTGCTGTGCTCATTATGAGGGGTTACCACCATCCCTGTGCTGTGCTCATGAGGGGTTCCCACCATCCCTGTGCTACGCTCAATATGAGGGGTTCCCACCATCCCTGTGCTGTGCTCATTATGAGGGGTTCCCACCATCCCTGTGCTGTGCTCATTATGTCGGGGTTCCCACCATCCCTGTGCTGTGCTCATTATGTCGGGGTTCCCACCATCTCTGTGCTGTGCTCATTATGAGGGGTTCCCACCATCCATGTGCTGTGCTCATGAGGGGTTCCCACCATCCCTGTGCTGTGCTCAATATGAGGGGTTCCCACCATCCCTGTGCTGCGCTCAATGAGGGGTTCCCACCATCCATGTGCTGCGCTCATTATGTCAGGATTCCCACCATCCCTGTGCTGTGCTCATTATGTCGGGGTTCCCACCATCCCTGTGCTGTGCTCATTATGTCGGGGTTCCCACCATCACTGTGCTGTGCTCATGAGGAGTTCCCACCATCCCTGTGCTGTGCTCATTATGAGGGGTTCCCACCATCCCTGTGCTGTGCTCATGAAGGGTTCCCACCATCCCTGTGCTGTGCTCATGAGGGGTTCCCACCATCCCTGTGCTGCGCTCAATATGAGGGGCTCCCACCATCCCTGTGCTGCACTCATTATGTCAGGATTCCCACCATCCCTGTGCTGCGCTCAATATGATGGGTTCCCACCATCCATGTGCTGTGCTCATTATGGCAGGGTTTCCACCATCCCTGTGATGTGCTCATTATGAGGGGTTCCCACCATCCCTGTGCTATGCTCATGAAGGGTTCCCACCATCCCTGTGCTGCGCTCAATATCAGGGGTTCCCACCATCCCTGTGCTGCGCTCAATATGAGGAGTTCCCACCATCCCTGTGCTGCGCTCATTATGTCAGGATTCCCACCATCCCTGTGCTGCGCTCAATATGAGGGGTTCCCACCATCCCTGTGCTGCGCTTAATATGAGGGGTTCCCACCATCTCTGTGCTGTGCTCATTATGAGGGGTTCCCACCATCCCTGTGCTGTGCTCAATATGAGGGGTTCCCACCATCCCTGTGCTCATTATGAGGGGTTCCCACCATCCCTGTGCTGTGCTCATGAGGGGTTCCCACCATCCCTGTGCTGCGCTCATTATGTCAGGATTCCCACCATCCCTGTGCTGCGCTCAATATGAGGGGTTTCCACCATCCCTGTGCTGCGCTCAATATGAGGGGTTCCCACCATCCCTGTGCTGTGCTCATTATGAGAGGTTCCCACCATCCCTGTGCTGTGCTCATTATGAGGGGTTCCCACCATCCCTGTGCTGTGCTCATTATGAGGGGCTCCCACCATCCCTGTGCTGTGCTCATTATGTCGGGGTTCCCACCATCCCTGTGCTATGCTCATTATGTTGGGGTTCCCACCATCCCTGTGCTGTGCTCATTATGAGGGGTTCCCACCATCCCTGTGCTGTGCTGACTTCCTGGGTTTTTACACAGCACAGGGATGGTGCAAACCCTTCATAATGAGCACAGCACAGGGATGTTGGGAACCCCTCATGAACACAGCACAGGGATGGTGGGAACCCCTCATGAACACAACACAGGGATGGTGGGAACCCCTCATATTGAGCACAGCACAGGGATGGTGGGAACACCTCATATTGAGCACAGCACAGGGATGGTGGGAGCTCCTCATTATGAGCACAGCACAGGGATGGTGGGAACCCCTCATATTGAGCGCAGCACAGGGATGGTGGGAACCCCTCATATTGAGCACAGCACAGGGATGGTGGGAACCCCTCATATTGAGCGCAGCACATGGATGGTGGGAACGCCTCATATTGAGCACAGCACAGGGATGGTGGGAACCCCCGACATAATGAGCACAGCACAGGGATGGTGGGAACCCCTCATATTGAGCACAGCACAGGGATGGTGGGAACCCCTCATATTGAGCACAGCACAGGGATGGTGGGAACCCCTCATGAGCACATCACAGGGATGGTGGGAACCCCTCATATTGAGCGCAGCACAGGGATGGTGGGAACCCCTCATATTGAGCACAGCAGAGGGATGGTGGGAACCCCTCATGAGCACAGCACAGGGATGGTGGGAACCCCTCATGAGCACAGCACAGGGATGAGTTTTTAATTTCAATATTTTTTATTAGTTTTAACATTTTTAAACATGGATGACATGAATTGAGAGAAAATAAAAAAAATTGTTAAATACAAAGAAACACATCAGTGAGTTGGGTCATAGGGTGAGGAGGTATCTTATTCATACATCACATCATAAAGGCCATTTTTCATGTAGAACTGAGACAATATAACATCTCCAAACTCACCACATCTGAAATGGGATAGTACAACTGAAATGGTAAAAAAACAAGAAAAGGAACAGAAAAAGAGACAAAAAACAAACGAAGTAGCAGCCTGAAACTTGGACATCAGGAACATACGCAGTCAATCCTCCTTAGTGGGCAATGTATCTCCCGGTAAGAGCCAACTCATTTGGAGCCAGGGCCGGGTTGAACCCTATACCATTCGGTCCAAGGTACCCAAACTTTCTGAACTTCTGTATACTTTCCGACCCCTGAGGCAAATTGCTGCTCATATGAGCCATGGGCATTAACTATCTGGATAACTTCAGACAATGTAGGTCGAGGAGCGGTCTTCCAATGTCTGACCAAGGCTAGCCTAGCGGCTAGAAGAATGTGGGATAGAAGGGTCCTAGAGTGATAAGGGATATGATCCATACCCAAGGAGAGCAACGCCAGCCCAGGGGACAGGGTCAGATCAAGTTTGAGGACTTGTGCTACTAGGTTTTGGATTAGTTGCCAGTATTGCATTATCACTGGGCAGGACCATAGGATATGGAACAGTGTACCCGTTCCCCCGCACTCCCTCCAGCACCCGGGGGATATACCCTTGCCTATTTTGGACAGTCTGAATGGGGTGAGATACCACCTCAATAAGATTTTTTTAAATAGTTCCCAAAGATTAACACATTTGGTGGAGGAGTATGTTACCCTTAGGGCCGTCTGCCATTGATCAGCTGAATACACTGTATCAAATTCTTTCTCCCAGGCTTGCATATCAGAAGATTTGGCGAATGTCAACTTATCCTGTAAGTACGAGTAAAACACTGATATACCCTTAACATTCGTACGTTTCGTTGAGTAATATTGAGCTATATGCCACGGGAGGTGGGTATATAGGTCAGTCTGTCGTTTTAGTAGGTGTGAGATCTGCGCATACCGAAAGCTTTCAGTCGTGGGTATAGAGTACTCCAGTTGGAGAGCTCTAAATGTTTTAAGTGCAGGTCCCACATACAAATCTTCTATATCCAGTACCCCACCGAACTCCAACTCTCCACAGAGATATCAGGGATAATACAGGATATAGCAGTCAGTGGAAATCTCATAGGGATAAGTCTATATTGTGGGGAAATTTGCGAAGTCAGTATTCGCCATGCGTCAGTAGACGCTCTAATAGTCGGTCCTATGTCCGGGGGCGGGTTTGGGCGGAGGTTGCTCGTGATGAGATAATTGTAAAGATTCCGGCCCGGGACCTGCTGTTGTTCAAGAGCAGTCCACAGGGATGAAGCGGAGTTAGGAAACCAGCCTTTCAGCTGGGCTAAGATCGAGGCTGTATAGTAATCCTTGATGTGGACGTGGCCTATACCTCCCCCGCCCTTCTATGTTTGACAATTTTGCGGAATGCGCATCGCGCCCTTTTGCCCCCCCAAAGAAACTTGTTGAGAGTAGATTGCGCTGATAGGAAGAAGGAGGGTGGGACTGGGATGGGCAGAGTCCTAAAGACATATAGTAGCTGCGGGAGGGACCTGCATTTTGAAGGCGGCCAGACCCCGACCAGGATATATTCGAATTTCGCCAGAGCCTCTAATTTAGTATGTAACATTTGCAAAAACGGGGTGCAGTTTTCTCTCACCAAATCAGAGGGCGAAGATGTGAGAGTTATACCTAGGTATGAAATACCTTTCTCCTTCCATGTGAAAGGGAACTTTATGCTAAGGGCGTGTCTGGTCCGGGCAGGAATACCCAACCCTAAAATATGCGACTTGGTTTCATTGACTTTGTAATATGACACTGTCGAAAATAGTTGCAATACCTGGTGAGCCGAAGCCAGAGAGGACTCAACATCGGTGAGCATCAAAATGATGTCATCCGCAAAGAGGCTTATGGTATGGTGTACTCCTCCAACCATGAAGCCACTTATCTGGGGGTGAGTGCGTATGTAAGTTGCTAGGGGTTCCATAAGGAGATTAAATATAAGGGGGGACAAGGGCACCCCTGACGGGTTCCATTAGAAATATTGAATGCCGTGGAGAGCGTCCCCGATATATACACCTGGGCCGAGGGAGTCGTGTAGAGTGCCATAATAGCCGAGTAAATTCTGCCCTCGAACCCAAATTGGAAAGCACTTTGGCCAGATAATCCCAGTGGATTCTATCAAACGCCTTCTCTGCGTCCAAAGCTAGGAGCAGAGAAGGCGTTTTTGTTCGATTGGCCAGGTGTACGATATTAATTAGACGCCGGGTGGCGTCAGATGTCTGTCGGCCCCTTGTGAACCCCGATTGGTCCAGGTGTATCAATGACGGCAGCAAGTCCACCAGTCTATTGGCGAGGAGTTTGGCAAATAACTTTAAAATCGTTATTGAGCAGAGAAATGGGCCTAAAATTTTGGGGTGTGTGTCAGGGGTCCTTCCCAGGCTTCGGCAACGCTACAATCATAGCCTTAAGCATTTCAGATGGAAAGAAGGGACGAGGAGGCAGCTTGGTTAAAAATACCTGCTAAATATGGGACTAGTTATATTTTAAATGCCTTATAATACTCTCCGGTTGAAGCCATCAGGCCCAGGAGCTTTGTTGTTAGGAAGGGAATCTATTGCTTTGGCGATTTCAGTTTCCGAAAAGGGAGAATTTAAGTCTTCCAGTTGATCGGATGATAAATGGGGGAGTTCAATCTTGTTCAGAAAGTCTGATATAGCGGGCCCGTGGGTTGAATTGTGGAAGGATCGTCTTTTAAATTGTAGAGTGAGCTGTAATAGCAACTGAATGCGTCAGCTATCGCTTGTGGGTGAAATAATTTATCTTGGGTGAAGGGGTGGCGAACAAAGGGGATAGTGGTCTTATGTCTCAACCCTCTTAGGCGGTTGGCCAAGAGTTTCCCAGCCCTGTTTCCGCTTACATAGTATGTCATTTTAAGGCGTTTGGAAGATTTTTCAAAGTTGTCGAGTAGAATCAAACGGAGCTCGCCCCTAAGCTGTGTTAATCTACTAGAAACTAGCGGGGAAGCATTTTGTTTATTCTGGGATTCTAGGGTGTGTATATTAGAGATGAGAGTTTGTATCTGCTGCCCCCTCATCCTCTTAGCCCTCGCCCCCATCTTAATCAAAACCCCTCTCATAAATGCCTTATGGGAATTCCATAATACCATAGGGTCCGATACAGAGCCGACATTGCAAGAGAAAAAATCAGTCAGCTCCTTCTGCAAGGTCTTTCTGGAGTTATCAGCTTGGAACAGTCTCGGGCTGGAACGCCAGACGAATGTAGTACCCACGCCCGGCGAATCAGCAACCGAGAGAGTCACAGAGGCATGATCCGACCATGTGATAACATTAATTTTAGTATCCACAATTTTAGGCAACAACCACTTGTCAGTAAGAAAAAGGTCTAATCTTGTATAAACGCCATGACTCGGTGAGAAGAAGGAGTAGTCCCTCTCGGTGCTGTGGAGACATCTCCAAGCGTCATAGAGATCTTGTGAGTGTAGCGTTGATTGTAGAGAATGATGGTGTCTGCGTGAGCATGACGTGGAGTCCATCTGAGGATCAGGGGGGAGGTTGAAGTCTCCACATAGGAGAAGAAAACCTTTTTGTATCGGTCTAACACTTCTGAGGACTCGTTTCAAAAAGTGTATTTGGTGGTCATTAGGCGCATAAACATTAACCACCGTGTAAGTGGTAGAGTTGATGTCGCAGACAAGGATGTGGTAGCGGCCTTGGGAGTCAGCAATTTCATTGTGCAGTTTGAACGCAACAGAGTCCCTGATTGCTGTCATCACCCCCCCCGTTTTTTAGTCGAGGCGCTTGCTTTAAAGATGTGTGGATACTTTGGATGGGTGCATTTGGGTGTTTTGTCTCCCTGAAAGTGGGTCTCTTGAGTGCAGAGAACATCACAATTAAATCGAGTCGCCTCAGCCCACAATGATTTTCTCTTGGCTGGGTGGTTGAGGCCTTTAGCGTTAATAGTTAAGAAAATGATAGTCATCCCGGGATAGCGATCTGAGTTGATAGGCAGTATGAAAAATAAGTATCACTTACATCAGGTGGTTTAGTACACCATACCGGTGATCCAGGAAGAGTCACCGTCAATAGAGTTCCAGCGGGTAGGAGGATGCCCACGAGATCAACTGCATAGCGGGGTGCCAGACTGCAATGAGAACCAAACAAAAACAAGAAAAAAACACAAAAATAAAGAAAACAGTTCCAAAACAGGAAAACATAGGTCTCTGTGACCTGAGTGCAGCTCATGGCTGCAAGTAACCAAAAGGGTGTAAGGGAAGTTCAGCTAGGTGCCGCCAGAACAGGGCAATCAGGAATAGTAAAACGATATTGGCAGCACACAACGTCCTCAGTGGTGTGAGCGAGCATTCTTGGAGTTGACTACATTCCAATCCCCTCCAATGCGATCCGGATTGTGACTGTTAGACCCACCGGGGGGATCATCTGGGATGATATTCCATGTCTTGAGCAAATCTAAGCCTTTAGCTAGGGAATCCACTGTGTGTTCTTTTCCATCATTAGTGATAATGAGTTTGGTTGGAAATCCCCATTTATAGACTGACTATCTTGTGGTTACGCAATGCCTTGGAAATGGTGTTGAGATTTCGCCGTTTCTGCAACGTAAATTGAGATAGATCGGAGAAGAACTGGAGATCTTTGTATTGCGGGGGGATGAGATCTTTATTACGCACCTTGGACATCAGGCGTTCTTTTACGTGGAAAAAATGCAGGCGTAGAATGATATCCCTCGGTACTTTATCTGGAAGGTAGGAGGGTTTTGGTAGTCTGTGGATTCTGTCCATTGTTATGTCCATTTCAGTGAGGTCAGGTAGGATTGAGGTAAAGATCTTGGAGACATAAACGCGCAATTCCGATTGTTGAATGGACTCGGAAACCCCGCGTATTTTGAGGTTGTTCCTTCTGGAGCGGTCCTCCATGTCTGCAATTTTAGCCTTGACTGCCTCCATTTCCTCGTCCCTAGCGTCATGGGCATCTACGAGGCTGTTGATTGTGGTGGCAAATTCCCCCATCCTGTTTTCCACATGGTCTAACCGTGATGCCACAGCCTGCAGTTCACTCCCAAATTTATGGACACACGCCATCATGTCGCTGTGGAGGGAGCTCCTCAGAGATACCAGCATATCTTTAAGCGTGGTATCCAACACTGGTTGGTTTACTCGTGGGGAAACGGTCAATGGAGTCCGGGAGCTCCCTGGTGTCATCTCCAGATTCGAGGCTTGCACTCACCTCATGGGAAGGTCCCGTGTTGTCCCGCTTAAACCTGGCCTTCTCAGGACTGCCAGATGCAGAGGAAGAGACAGGAGAGTGTCTATTGTTAGTTGGAGACATTTGTTTTGAGGGTTTGTCTTTCCTCTGCGGTAGATGAGGGGTGCTGGCTGCAGAGGGCACAGGTGTGCCGGAGCCACCCTGCCTCTGCTCTAGGGCGAAGTATTCGGTCAGCCTTTGTGGCTTTTGAAGCCCCTTTTGTTTTCTGGTCATGGTTGCAGGAATCAGCTAAGGGTAGGTATAAAGGCAGTTTCTCTCAATCACCTCAGTGTGGGCTGCTATGTGCTAAGTATTCCCTGTGGGGCCTGGAGCACCATTTTTATGCTGCCATTGTGGAGCTTAGCAGGTCTAGCTTCAGGTAGATCAGGTTAAGTGGTGTAGAGAGCAGGCCATCTCCACCCCTTCCAATCATAAGAAAAAGGGCTCCACTCCAGCCTCCCTCTGAGGTGCAGTGCTGTTAGGCCCGGATGGTCTGTCAGTGAGGCAGGAGCTGGCCTGGTTTGCGGGAGGACTACAGGTCTCAGGCGAACCAAGATGGCCGCTGTGAGTCTGCTGCACAGCAGGTGTGTAGATGCTGTAGACCTGGATACTGTTCCGCGGGTTGAGAAGGGATCGTGGGTGCAAGACGGCGCCTGTATCGCCGAAGGTGCGCTTCCGGGGCACACAGCACCAGGAAAGTCCGGGGATGCACGGGCCTAGCTAGGCCGCACCAGACCGCGGCCGCTGCGGACGACTCCGGGAGCCGGCGAGGCCTTCAGGCAGGACCGGGTAGGTGGCAAGGAGGGGGGTAAGGGCTGGATGTGGTCCCCTACCTCCAAAGCAGTGGGAACCGGCTCCTCTGGCAGGCAATATGGCGGCGACCTCGCGGGTTGATGCAGGGATATCTCCGGCTCCGATCGGTCAATCTCCTCCAGAGTACCGGCCCCAAACTCCCCGGGGATCAGGGCTAAGATCGATGCAGGTGTTGTGGCTTAAAAGAGCGAGGAGACACCCCGATGGCTGCGGATTGCGGTAATGGCACTCGGAGCTCCTCTCTGAAACATCCGCCGCCGTCCACGCCAGGCCACGCCCCCAGACAGGGATGAGTTTTTGAGTTTTGGGCACAAAATACAAAATAACGGCTAAAGCGAAACGGAACTAAACAAAATGAATTTATTGACAATGCACATGTCTAGTATATGTATACACACTACATATATAACAAGATATATATATATATATATATATATATATATATATATATATATATATATATATATATATATTCTTGTTATGTAGATATATCTGCACAGGAACAAATTATTTAGTATATTTACTGGTTCCTGGAAGGAGGAGGGGAGGAGAGCTTTGCATAGATAAGGGGCGGCAACTTCCTCTGACACTCCCGTTATGGAAACCTGATCTGAAACCTATTACACTGCTTGTGCAGCACTGAGCATGTGCGAGATCAGCAAGGCTGAAATCCAGGAAGTCATACAGTCTGGCTTCATGGATGCCCACACTTAAGATTGCCCCGGTCAATTCCTGTTTTATAAAGTATCTAAATGCTGTAACAACCTAACAAAACGGACCTTAGTTTACAGACTAACTTTACTACAATACATTAAGCTTGTGTATTACAGAGGTATTTATTTTTAAAAAGTGATATTGTGGCAGGAACTCTGCTTTAATGCAAGAGGCCTCAATATCCCAGGGAAGAGGTCCATGCTTCTTCAAGAACTCCATAGGCAAAGGGTTCACATAGTATTCACTAGTGTTGAGCACAATATGCCATATTCGATTTCGCGATATATCTCGAATATATAGTCGAATATTCGAGATATATTCGCTAAATGCGAATATTCGTGATATTTTTTGGAAATGAAATGATTGCGAAATTTCGCTATTGCGAATGCGAATGCGAAATTTCGAGAAATGCGGAATGGAGCACTCTGATTGGCTCAGAATATTTGTGATATATTACAATACAAAATAATTGCGAATATTCGGCAAATGCGAAGGAGCACTCTGATTGCTCAAATATTCGTGATATTTTATAATACAAAAATAATTGCGAAATTTCGAGAAATGCGGAATGGAGCACTCTGATTGGCTCAGAATATTCGTGATATTTTACAATACAAAATAATTGCGAAATTTCGAGAAATGCGGAATGGAGCACTCTGATTGGCTCAGAATATTCGTGATATATTACAATACAAAATAATTGCGAATATTTGGCAAATGCGGAAGGAGCACTCTGATTGGCTCAGAATATTTGTGATATTTTATAATACAAAATAATTGCGAAATTTCGAGAAATGCGGAATGGAGCACTCTGATTGGCTCAGAATATTCGTGATATATTACAATACAAAATAATTGCGAATATTCGGCAAAATAAAAAACGATCGCTTCAGCTACTCGGACCAAGGTCTCTAATCATAACAGCAATGCTTTTAGATGTCGAAGGAGATCACTAGGATGTGATCTGTTTTAAAAATGAAACTGAAATAATC
This sequence comes from Rana kukunoris, assembly GCA_029574335.1. Taxonomy (NCBI): domain Eukaryota; kingdom Metazoa; phylum Chordata; class Amphibia; order Anura; family Ranidae; genus Rana; species Rana kukunoris. The sequence goes on along the minus strand of CM056049.1, from coordinate 618,550,968 downwards.
GCTCTGAGGCGGAAGATAGGGCGGAGAAAATAATCGCGCGATATCGCTATTGCCGAATAATCGCATTGCGATTTTTCGGCAATATAAAATGATCGCTGCAGCTACTCGGCCCAAGGTCTCTAATCATACCAGCAATGCTTTTAGACGTCGATGGGGATCTCTAGGATGTGATCTGTTCTAAAAAAAAAAATGAAAAAATATGAATATTCGAAATAGCGAATATTCACCGCGAAATTCCGAATATATCGCGAATACTCGAATATGCCATATTCGAGCCGAATATTCGCAATACGAATATTCGTGAGCAACACTAGTATTCACACAGATGTTCTGCCAATCCTAAATTGACAAACCACATATTTCCAGTGGTAAATGAGGCCTCAAATAAGTTATCTTAGTCAAAAGGGGTAAAGATTTTTCTCGCAAAACACGTGCAGTTTCAACTTTTATTACTATTGGACCCAAAAGGCCTCTACTATTTTTTGAAAGGCACATTGGACAACAAATCAGTTATGCTGGTGAATATTTATAGTCCTAATGACATACATTTGTCATGTTTCACCACTGTTCCTGACGTTTGGAATTTTCTGTATCCTATGACAAAGGATGATACCTATTTTTCTCCATCCCATCAGAAGCATTCCCACCTGGACTATTCTTTTACAAACTGACTTACCTCTTATACAAAAAGTGAGTATTGCATTGTCATTTTTCATCACTATGACGATCTGCTACTTGAACACCAACCATTGCTCCTAAATGGATCTTCTTGCTCACAAGTCTCTACACACAACACTTACAAACTACTTCCAGCACAATATCACTCCTGCCAGCTCTCCCTTTTCTTCTATATTTTGTCAGATTCTATTGTTGTTTTTTGTGTTCTACTGTTTTACTGTTTTGCACTGACCTGATATAGACATATAAAACTATATGCAGTCCATGTATTATATCATCGTTATGTGGTGCAAGTCGCTAAATAATAATAATAAAAAAATAATAAAACAATTCTATGTATAATGAACATTTAAAAACAATTATATGCAAGCTGTGTTTTTCATGTTTAGTTTGGCCCAGCGTTTTTTCTTCCAAAAGGTATTACATTTTAGTGGTAAGATACTGAATGTTTTAGACACGGTAAATTAACAGTAAATAACTTGTCAGATTGTCAATTTTCATATTAATAACATTTTTATTAACTTGTTACCGCTATCAAAATACATTAAAATTCAACGTCAGTTTCAAGCTTGTCATATTACATGAGACTGACTGCAATTATACTGGAATGATCTGTGCTTCTTTGTATTAAGGATGCCTTTTAAAGAAAGATGAAAAATGTGTTTGCTTACACTGCAATGTAAACATCCTAAAAAATACCCAAATTCTTCACTTACTTGTTCATTTATTTCAACCATCTGATATTTCTAAGAAAGATTATAGAAGTTAATGAAATTGAAAATATAGGCATTTTCTCTTATGTATATTAACTAAGATAGAAATAAATAAATAAATAATAAAAATAAACTGGCCAGTTGATAATGAGATATTTATTAACTACATTAGCAGTCTCATATTGTATGGTGGAATGGCTCAATTAGGTTGTGGGGGTATTTTGAACTAGTGAACATTTTCTTGATAACATAAAATCAACTTCGATTACATTTTTATATATTTATAGCACATCAGTTTGTTAAATGTCTTACAACTTTAATTGTACCTAATACTAACATATCAATATACAACTAAGAGCAACAAACTTTAAAACAAAAATATATGCAGAAATATGCATGAAGGAACATAGCTGTATCTTGGTACTTGTATTAAACTCTGAGTCAGGGCACATAACTGCCACTTGTATGAAGGATAATATTACAATGCTTAACAGGAGGCCGGCCAAAGAAACTATCATTCTCTGACTTAAATGCTGAATACTTTTTTTGGTATAGTGAAGAGGAGCCTATTGCCCCATGATTACAAGGATATACCACATATAAAAGGCACAATTTACAACAAGGTTAATCTATATTGATATGATGACAACTATTTCATTTTCTGTAAACACACACTTTAACCACTTACCTACTGTGCACCTACACCCCCTTCCTGCCCAGACAAAATATAAGCTTCCGGCACTGCGTCGCTTTAACTGACAATTGCGCGGTCATGCGACGTGGCTCCCAAACAAAATTGGCATCCTTTTTTTCCCACAAATAGAACTTTCTTTTGGTGGTATTTGATCACCTCTGCGGTTTTTATTTTTTATTTTTATTTTTTGCGCTATAAACAAAAATAGAGCGTCAATTTTTAAAAAAATGCAATATTTTTTCCTTTTTGCTATAATAAATAAATAACCTCAGTTTAGGCCGATACGTATTCTTCTACATATTTTTGGTAAAAAAAAAATGCAATAAGCCTTTTATCGATTGGTTTGCGCAAAATTTATAGCGTTTACAAAATAGGGGATAGTTTATGGCATTTTTTTTTTTTTTTTCTATTAATGGCGGCGATCTGCGATTTTTTTATTGGGACTGCGACGTTATGGCGGACATTTCGGACACTTTTCTGACATTTTTGGGACCATTTACATTTATACAGTGAAAAATGCTATAAATATGCATTGATTACTGTATAAATGTGACTGGCAGTGAAGGGGTTAACCACTAGGGGGCGGGGAAGGGGTTAAATGTGTGTCCTATGAGTGTTCTAACTGTAGGGGAGGGGGGGGGTGACTGGGGGAGGTGACTGATTGTGTCCCTATGTACAAGGGACACAACCGCTCTCCTCTCTCCCTGACAGGGACGTGCAGCTCTGTGTTTACACACAGAGCTGCACGTCCCAGCTCAGTTACTGAGCAATCGCGTGTGCCCGGCGGCGATCGCTGCCGCCGGGCACTCGCACGGGATCCCCGCAGAGCGGCGGGTGCGCGCGCCGCGCCGCCGGCGACGCGCGCGCGCCCCGCCCGCGGCTTTAAAGGGACATCACGTCATATGACGTGATGTCAGAACAATGGAGTCATCTGCCCGCCGTCATTTGACGGTGGGCAGATGACAAGTGGTTAATAATTACCAAATGAAAATGAAGAGAGAAGGCTAATACTAATGTCAATGAAAGTAAAAGGTACATATACTAAAAAAACACTGTTATTTTATTAGAGGCATTTCCCAAAAGCAGTTGGCCTGTGTGCCAGACTATAAGTTGGGCCCCCTGAGCTGTGAATGACAAAAAGTGGTGCGTGCAGTGTGCTGTTGTGAAAATAAGTATGTTTCTAATTGTGCTAAATACTTTGCTATACTTAATGAAATGGGGTTACATAGATTCTGAGATGACTTACATAATACAGAATGAGACAGTGATAAATATAGAATGTGGAGCACAGTATCTGTGAAAGTAAATTGGAAGGGCTTGTGTCCAACATTAGACATTGGGATATCTATTAAGGGGTTTAAGTGACTTACTACTAAGACTTGGCATCTGCACAATTTACTACTGACTTTTTAAATCTGTGTCATTTACTAATGACCCCTAACCTCTACATCATTTACTAATGACTGAAGTCATTACTGACCTCTAAACTCTGCATCACCTACTACTGACCCCCGAGTCATTATTGACTTCTGAACCCCTGAGCCGTGTGTCACTTATGACTGACCCCTGAGTCAATACTGACCTCTTAACTATGTGTGATTTACTACTGAGCCTTGAACTCTGCCCCATTTACTACTGACCTCAGAGTCATTACTGATATCTGAACTCTGCATCAGTTACAGCTGACCCCTGAACTCTGCATTACTGTGGGAGATTGTTAAAATAGAAATGTTGATGAAAACTATAACATTTTAAGTGATAATTGATAACAGATGACAGGTTATATAAAATATTCTCCAGACTTGTACATTCCTCAGAAGAGGGGCCAAACGTACAGCTTTTGCAGGCAAAGTGTGAACTAGTTGAATGCAACACAAACTCATGACTTAACACCTTCATTTCAATATTACAAATTTGGGAGGCAGACAGTCCAGAAGCCTAATATGCCGCTGAGCTATATACATATATAATGTTTTTTTTTCTTCTTTTGATCAAAAGGTATTGTAAGTTGCAGCCTAGAGTCCCCAGACAGCTCCTTCCTCTTCCGAGTGATCTGAACTGGCCACAGCTATGCTTGTGCAATAGCCATGTGCCTACATGCTATGTACTGTATACACTCAGGCATGCATGTTATAACATGATCTGGATCCATTCATTTCAAACACAGAGTTACAGGAATGAGAGGCATGTTGGTATGACAAGAACTGTACATTTCAAAAAATCAAACTTTAATAGGCTGTAGACCTTACTGGATGACACTCATTAGAACCAAATAATTCCAACAAAAAGCACACAAGGCAAGTGAGAATGTTTTAAAGATTAATTAAACAAGTGTGTTAGTCATTGCATTTCATTGGGTAACATTATAAAGGAGCACTTTTTTTTTTAAACAGACTCAATTCTAGTGTTATAATAATCAAATATAGAAAAACGTGCCTTTTAAAAGTGCAACATACAAGGGACACCAATGACACCCCAGATTTACAAATAACACAACAGGAAATGCAAGGGAGCAATCTATATATATATATATATATATATATATATATATATATATATATATATATATACATACATACATACACACAGGTGCATCCCCAAAAAATTAAATATCATCAAAAAGTTAATTTATTTCAGTAATTCAATTCTTGTTTTCAATTTGTTTTTATTCAAAATCTTTACTACATAAACACAATTCACATTACATTTCCAATGAACATACACCAAAAATTCATTTTAAAATACATTCAACATTACATGGACACACATAACCAACATAACTACAGTAAAAACATTGTCGATATGGGTCTATCCTACACCTTTTAATCTTTTGTCTCCTTCTCCTTATCCCTTCCCCTTCTCTTGCCCTCCCCCCCCCTCTCCCTCTCCTTCGCCAATAAGGAAAGGGGAAGGGAGAAGAGAGAGAGAAAGTGGGGGGAAAAAAAGAGGGGGGCCCAGAACTAATCTTGTTAAGTGCTACGTGTACCGTATTTGCCGGCGTATAAGACGACTGGGCGTATAAGACGACCCCCTAATTTTCCAGGAAAAAATTCGGTTTTGGGATATACTCACTATATAAGACGACCCCTCACTGTGCCATTATTAAATGCCTTGCTGTGCCATTATAACATGCCTTGCTGTGCCATTATAACATGCCTTGCTGTGCCATTACATTACATGCCCCCACTGTGCCATCACTTGCCCCCACTGTGCCATCACTTGCCCCACACTGTGCCATCACTTGCCCTACACTGTGCCATCACTTGCCCCACACTGTGCCATCACCTGCCCCACACTGTGCCATCACTTGCCCCACACTGTGCCATCACTTACGTTTTGCAGATTCCAGGCCGATGACAGTCTCCGTCTGCTGCAAGCGTCCATGATTTGAAAGCCGCGCCTTCTCCTCAGACTGTCCTGTGATAGGCGGAACACAAATTTTCCCAGCAGGGCCTCTGCTCAGTGTTCCGCCTATCACGGACGTCCTCTCGTCCGAGGATGAGAAGGCATCCGTGATAGGCGGAACACAGAACAGATGCCCTGCTGGGAAAATTTGTGTTCCGCCTATCACAGGACAGACTGAGGAGAAGGCGCGGCTTTCAAATCATGGACGCTCGCAGCAGACGGAGACCGCCACCGGCGTATAAGACGACCCCCGACTTTGGATGCATTTTTTTGCATCCAAAAAGTCGTCTTATACGCCGGAAAATACGGTATATTTACCCCATAGTTTATACCCTGTGACTCCTATATGTATCTATTGTTTTTAAGAGGGGACAAATATCCCCCTTTCTTGCACATTCTTTTCATCATCCCATTCCTACTGTATTTAGTGCATTTACTCCTTATTTCACTCCTTGTGACTCCTATAATTCTACTATTTTAGGGGGGGGGGGAAGTAATTCAATTCTAATGCGTTGAAGCTATTGGGTTGCCGGTTCTTTCTTCTATCATGGATTTACAGTGAACTACACAGCCAGTGTACCAACTCCGCTCATCAATTTTCAAATAGTAGAAGTATAGCTTGAGTGAGTTTTTATTTATTCTTCTTGAACTCCCTTGCTTTCGCCATGATCCAGCAAATGTTGACAATTGGATTTCTAGTTCCTCTGCCTCTTTAAAATCCAGATTGTACTTGTGGTAGCTCTTGGTTCACAAGCTGCTGAAGCTTAGCTTGTAGAATTTTCAGGATAACCTTGCTAGTGTGTGAGATGAGTGCGATCGTACAGTAGTTTGAACATTCTTTGGCGCTGCCTTTCTTTGGTATGGGAATGTAATCGACCTCTGGCCACTGTTGAGTTTTCAAAAATTGTGGGCATATTAAGTGCAGCACTTTAACCGCATCATCTTTTAGGATTTTAAATAGCTGGGATACCATCACTTCCTCTAGCTTTGTTATTAGCAATGCTTTCTGATGCTGCGTACACATGATCACTTTTCGGCATTAAAAAAAAAGACATTTTTCAGCATGTCCAAAAAACAAAATTTTTCCAACTTCATCATTAAAAACGATGTTGCCCACACACCATTGTTTTTGAATAATGATTAACAAAGCGCAGTGACGTATGACGGCACTCTAAAGGGGAAGTTCTATTCGCCTTTGGGCTGCTTTTAGCTGATTTGTTGTTAGTAAAAGACAATTCACGCTTGTTTTTCTGTTACAGCGTGATGAATGTGCTTACTCCATTATAAATGGTAGTTTTACCAGAACGAGTGCTCAATTATTTTTTTTTGGTCATTTTAAGGAGATGAAAAACGATGTGAAGCCCACACACGATCATTTTAAATGATGTTTTTTTCATGCCGGTAAACGATCGTGTGTACGCGAGTTTCCAAATTGTCAATTTCACATTTCTGAGATTTTCGAATTTCGGAAATTCAAAATTTTCGAATTTACTGAATTTCCAAATTCCTGAAAAATGTAAAAAAAAAAAAAGAATATAACAACAACAAATTAATTTTTCAGCAGTGCACATGTCTAGTAGATAAGAATCCAAAGACCCTTGACCAAAATCCCACAAGGGCAGGACAAAATTATGTATATTTTACCTCCTCGCTGACCACACCCCAGGAAGCGTCTATCACTGAAGGATGGGTTTGACTTGGCAATGCAGGCTGGGACCCAGTACCAGCATAAGAGAACCTTATATGCTGCCTCCAATGTAGCAGTGTTAAAAGAGCACTGGACCATGCTTTACTCCAGTCTGTAAGGTCTGTGGGGGACAGGTCTCATTCCCATTCAAGCACATAGGAGAGGGAAATAGAGGTGGTGAGTGGGAGTAAATCATGGAGATGGTGCCACGGGTGCCCGGACAGTACTGGCAGGTGTGTTAAAATGCGGTCATTTGTTATGAGAAGGAGTCATGTCACAGTTGAATGTAATGAAAGAATTTGTCTGGTGGAGCTTCGTGGGTCTCTTGGACCATGCGGGGAAAGTGCGGGAACCAAGACAATTTTGAACCTGTGAGAACCTGTGATGCTCTGAGCCACCTCTAGTTCAGTAATGTCAGCATTGAGAGCTGTGCAGGCTTTCTTTACTATAACCAGGAATGGGTACTGCTTAGAATATACTAATGGTAACACCCAATTATAAATGAGCATTTCTGGAAAGGGAAACATTGTTGAATCATTTAACAATACAGAAAGAAAGAAAGAAAGAAAGAAAGAAAGAAAGAAAGAAAGAAAGAAAGAAAGAAAGAAAGAAAGAAAGAAAGAAAGAAAGAAAGAAAGAAAGAAAGAAAGAAATGACTAGTGTTCTTAAAGCCACTTTAGATCCTTACATATACCCAGTGAAGTAAACAGCCTTAGATGATACACAGAGATGAAACAAAAACAAATCTCCCTACATACGTTTTACATTTGCTGTCTTCACCTTATATACTGTTCAGAAAGTGCACGTCCTGTTCGATCTTTCACTTCCTCATTCATCTGTAAGGCCGCGTACACATGGGGGGACATGTCCGCTGAAACATGTCCGACGGACCGTTTCCAGCAGACAAGTCTCCTCCGGATTTTCGTCCGACGGTGTGTACACACCATCGGATGAAAATCCCCTCGGCCAGGGAACGCGGTGACGTGGCGGTGACGTTGACGTCGCCAGCGTCAAACCCGGAAATAAAATGCTTCCGCGCATGCGTCTAATCCATTCGACGCATGCGCGGACAGTTCTGTCTGCTGGTTAGTGTACTAACCAGCGGACAGATCCGACGGACAGGTTTGTAGCAGAAAAATTTCAAAGCATGCTTTGAAATTTGTCCGATGGACAAACCTGTCTGCTCGCCCGTACACACAATCGGATTTGTCTACTGAAACGGTCCGTGGGGCTGAAGTGGTTAAAAAGTAGAAAAGCAGCTTCAAATGCTGTACTCACCTGATCTTTGGCAATGTCCCCTGCAGATCCAGTGATGGCACACCACTGCTCTTCCAGGTTGAATGACACACTTTGTCTGAGCTGAGGATGTCATAGGACCATTCTCTGTCTTGCAATAACAGGAGAATGCTACACAGAGTGGGCTTTGAATTCTCATTTATTTATTAGATAAGAAGATCATCAGTAGGCATCTCTAGAAACACAAATGATACTAATGGACATGCCAGTTCAATGTGTGCATGTGCTTATGTGTCTGTTCTGTGTGTATAAAGGGTTCCTATGAGACATTCTGTAACTGAGCCATAGCTTATGTAAAATTTGAATTATTCTGTCATTTCAGCCTATTAAATACATACAATACATGCCATATATTTTATTTTATTTAGTGAACTATAGCATACTGTATATAGAAAAGATCAAAACTATTATACTGTAGATGTGGTCTGACATACAGAACAACATCTATGTTAAGTTTAATGAACTTCTTCAGTTCCTTTGTTTTCTAGCTTAACTTGACATTGCTTCAGGTTATAAAGAAAAAAATCAGAGATGTTTCACATTTTGCATGCAGCTCTCATTTTCAACACACACAGTCACAGTTTGAACTAAAATAAATAAATAAACAAATATATATATGTTTCCAGGTCATTCTTTTTCACTAAAGCATAAAAAGAAATTGTTACCAATGCTGAAATAAGATTGTTAATGGTATTCATTATTACTTTTCATAAAACAGAATTAAAAAGCTTGAAAGCATAATATTTATTTAACTTGTTTTTCTTAATGGTTTACATAATACAAACAGCAGTAGACAACTAAATGTATTACATACATCAAAATTATATTTATTTAAATAATGAAATATAAAATACAATAACATATAATGACAAGGTTAATATTATATAAATATTTTCTGTAGAAATATACATTTTTGAGAAATACATGGTGAGAAATCTCCAAACATTTACCAAGCTGCCTGGGGAAAATGCAATTACCACAGATGTCTATACGAGGTCTGTGATGAAAGACTTTTGGTTGCATCAGAACTTACTTTGCATCCATAAAAAAAAATCAATGCAAAAGGTGCAAAACAGATCAAAGGCAAGTCAAAAGGAGTTCACCAATGGGAAAATGGCAGATATTCCAAACAATCCATTGATAGAGCTTTATTTCAGGCCCGGAAGTTAATACTTAGGCACTGGAAGCATGCCTTTCTTAAAGTAATATTAAAGGTCATATTAAATGACAAACATGTCATACTTACCTCCACTGTGCGATTCCGATCCTCCTGTTCTGGGGTCCCACAGTGGCTCTCGCAGCTCCTCCCTGCATTAGATGACCCCCTCTGGGAAGCTCTCTCCCTAGGGGGTTACCATGCGGGAGCGCTCCTGTGTCATACACTCTGCGTCCATAGATGCTGAGTGTATTACCCGGCCCCGCCCCCGGCGCCCATGTCATTGGATTTGATTGACAGCAGCAGGAGCCAATGGCTGCGCTGCTATTAATCTATCCAATGAACAGCCGAGAACCTGTGGAGAGAGTGACGCGGAATCGCGCCCACGGAAATTTGGGGCTCAGGTAAGTAAAATGAGGGGGCTGGGGGGAGAACACTGCAAGGTGTTTTTTCATAGGAAGCATTAAGGTGAAAAAACAAAAGCCTTTACAACCCCTTTAAAATCTGACTTGTATCTTAGTGTAAACTGGGAAGACAGTGAGCCAAGCACACAAGCAGGAAATTACTAGACATGTGCAGACTGGAATATTTTGTTTTGTTTTCGTTTGGAAAATAAATTTATTTAGTTACTCCCGAAAATCGTTTTGATTTATTTCTTTTTTTGTTGGGGAAAAGCTTTCGTCCGAAAATCCAATAATACTTGGTTTCTGTCGAATGGTCAAAAGAATATACGACGGAACGTCAAATCTTTTTGGTTTCTGTCGAATGGTCAAAAGAATATTCGACGGAACGTCGAATCTTTACGCCAAATCGTATATTTCCATTCGAATATTCCGCCTACAAGAATTCTAATGTTGTATGACTAGTAATAATGTCGAATCTATTCTCTATAATGTCGAATCTATTTTCTCATAAATCAAAATCTATTCACTGTAATGTCGAATCTATTATTTCTATAGTGTCGAATCTTTTCTCTATAATGTCAAATCTTTTCCCTATAATGTCAAATCTCTCTATATCGAATTTTTACCGCAACGAAAATGAAAATAAAGCATTTTTTATGTCGGATCTTTCGGTTTTCGTTTCTTGCACTTTCGAAAAAAAACTGATTTTCGGACGAAAATGCATTCTAACGAAAACAAATGCACATGTCTAGAAATTACATTTCTGGGGAAGTTCTGTACACCACCTGTGTACAGAGGGCCTCCATGTTGCCATATTGCATGGGATTTTACAGAAAATTGCAGGGCTGCCGATTGAAGAGTAAAGGCAATTTTTAAAAACATTTAATTTTAATATGACATGTGTAAGAATTGTATAGGCAATATTTTTTTATTTCTTTTTTCTAAATTTAAGATACGCATAAATTAGAGCATTTTGATTATAACCTATTATCATTAATTATAATCATTAATATAAGTACTACAAGGAGTTCAGTGCATAAACAAAGGCCCCTTTAAGGACTCTTTCAGTAACTTATTCTGAATACATTTTGTATTGCTTATTTCTTATGTGTAATGACAGAAAAATTGTTTTAGTTCTTCATGCATGATTTTTATGTGTTGACTTTGTTCTTTGGTGCTAAATATTGCTCACTTTAAAATAGACAGCCTCTTCCAGGGTTACACATCTGTACTGGCCCATAACAACAACAACAAAACAGATTCTGCAATATGTTCTTATCTAAAGCATGATAGTTTGTACATTCTGTAAGTCAGAACTCTATAAGGATTCCAAAATCAATTTATATTTTAACCACTTGCCTACAGGGTACTTTCACCCCCTTCCTGCCCAGGCCATATTCAGCTTTTAATGCTGTCCCACTTTGAATGACAATTGTGTGGTCATGCTACACTGTAACCATGTGAATTTTTTTATAATTGTGTTCACACAAATAGAGCTTTCTTGTAGTGGTATTTAATCACTGCTGGATTTTTTATTTTTTTACAAAAAAAGTCAGAAAATGTTGAAATAAAATGTTTCTTAGTTTCTGTCAGTTAATTTTGTAAATAAGTAATTCTTCTCCTTCACTGATGTGCGCTGATGAGGCAACACTGCTGGGCACTGATAGGCTGCACTGATGGGCATTGATGAGGTGGCACTTATGGCCACTGAGGCAGCACTTGTGGGCACTGATTAGGTGGCTCTGATGAGGAGGCACTAATATGCCACACTTATGGGCACTGATAGGTGGCACTGATGGGTGGCACTGGTGGGAACTAATAGGTGGCACTGATGGAAACCATAGGCAGCACTGACAGTCATTGATGGTTGGCACAGATGGGCATTGATGGGCAGCAATGATGGGCATTGATAGGCGGCACTGATAGCCAGCACTGACTGACATCACTAATGGCCATTGATTAATGGCACTTGTGGGCACTGATAACTGGCACTGGTGTGGACTGATTTCAGCACTGGTGGGGATATAATAAAATATTTTCAAAACAGTGATGGGTGTACTCACTTTTGTGAGATACTGTACATGCTTCTTCCAGGTTATTACTATATAGGGGAGATGAGCAAACAGATGTTCATTGGCCTCCCTTTCCTCTATTCAGTAGTACCAAGGCCTGTAGGTGGGAGCACAGGGCTGGGAAACACAATGAGGGATGCACGTGGGGAGAATGTAAGCAATCCTCTCATTTAATTTGATAAAAATATCAATATATACTTTTTGGGTTTGGGGTGGCTGTCATCCTCTTCCTTTTTGCCTCTTCTCTGGAGGAAGATGGTCTGGAATGTTCCATTCTCTGCAGCATTCTACTGTGACCTTTTGCTGATTGGATGACACACCCCAGGTGGTGTGTCTGTGACATTCTGGGCTAACAAAAAAGGGGTTTGAATGATACTGGGCCTGATTCAACACAAAATAAGGACCTAGCTATAGGATAGAGGGAAGTTCAGAGGACAGTGCTGGAAAGGAAGTAAGTATTGCATTGAACATTTGTTATTTTTATTTTTTTATCTGAAATTGTTATTAAAAATTAAGTTCATTATTAAAATGGGGTAAGGTGAGAATTAACAGATTGCCTTTTGGTAGTTGTTTGACAATACTTTTTTTTTAAATACAGCTGGTATTAAATAATACGAATGAATCTTTAAAACCACATCAAATGGACATGCATGCCAATAGATTAGATCTTGGAACACATGGAACTGGGGCATAGAAAGCTGTGTTGTGTACACCTTACCCTACCCACACCACTAGTCAACTTTGACTGGGATAACCCATTAACAGCAGCAAATATCTCTGATCTTTTATTTGTACATGAAGTGTATTATGAATACCCAACATATCAACAAAGATATGTGTTACATGGAATGAATTTTCTAAAAAAAAAAAATTACTGAAACAATAAAAAAAGTTAAAAAAATTAAATAAACTGACAGTTTAACATATTTAAATAAACTACCGTATTTTTCGGACCATAAGACGCACTATTTTGCCGCAAAAATATGGTGGAAAATGTGCCTGCGTCTTATGGTCCGAATACTGAATGTCCACCCCCCCCCACAACTTCCTTTTAACATACCGAGGTCATACCGAGGTCCACAGAGAGCAGGCAGCCAGCGCGATCAGCTTGAGCTCACGGGGGGGGGGAGATGTGTCAGACTAGTCGCATCACAGTCACAGTAGGGACAGGGGGCAGCCATTGTAGCCACCAGGAAGCTTTGCAGAGCATTGGATGCACGCCCACACAACGTCACTGTGTTGCGCCGTGTAAGATGCCCGCCGCTGATGCTACTGCGCATGCGCCAGCTGCTGCACACCACTATAACGGACTCGTATTAACCCTATCACATGCCGCAGCAGCTGCGGGATATGGTGATGGCTCACAACGGAGACGCAGGCTGCCTGTATTAGCTAACACAGGCTGGATGGGGCACACCATGGATATAGGCTCACATTGGACACACAGGCTGGCTGTAATACATAACACAGGCTGGATGGGGAACACCATGGATATGATGGAGGAGGGGGGCAATGATCCATGTATGATAAAGGGGGGCACTGATCCATGTATGAGGGGGGCAGTGTCCCTCCTCCTCCATCATCATGCATGGATCAGTACCCCCTCTATCATACAGGGATCATTGCCCCCCTCCTCCATCATATTCATGGTGTGCCCCATCCATCCTGTGTTATGTAATACAGCCAGCCTGTGTGTCCACTCCATTGTGTGCCCATATCCATGGTGTTCCCCAATCCAGCCTGTGTTAACTAATACAGCCAGCCTGTGTCTCTGTCGTGAGCCATTGCTATATTGCGCAGCTGCTGTGGCATGTGAGGGTTAATATGAATCAGCTATAGTGGTGTGCCCCATCCAGCCTGTGTCATCTAATAGTGTTCACTTTACATGGTTTAAATATTATTTTGTTATATTTTAATAAATATTTCATTAAACCATTTGGGTCAGAATATTTTTTTTCTTCTAATTTTCCTCCCCTAAAACCTAGGTGCGTCTTATGGTCAGGTGCGTCTTATGGTCCGAAAAATACGGTAATCATGTTTAGATGGGCACACAATAGCACTGCATGTAAATAACACATCAACATAACCATTACTTTACTACACAAATTAGGAAATACAATACAACAGAGATTTTGCAATTGTGAATATTAATGATTACAAAAATATGCATCTTTCAGCTGGTTGTATATTTCCAGTTGTGGTTGAATAGACTTTGCACAGGAATGTGGCGTTCTTTGTGGCATGGAATATTAATCAAGGAAATGTTTCACAGTGAGCTGGTCTTGGCTTAAAGATTCATGAAAATCAGAACAGTGAATGTGCTCAAGCATCAAATGCCAGCTGTATATTCAGAGTGTCTTTTTAAAGTTCTTCCTGCTCGGAGGCTAAGATAATGTCACTTAAAGTGTTTGAAATCACTGTGCATTCATTGCAGAAATGCTTTTCTTCATAGCAAATGAATTTATAAATATGAGCTAAGCCAGGTGAAAGAGGAAACGGGTCCATAAAAATAACAGTGGTAGATATTTCCAGTAAAATGGCCATAATACCAAATGTATATTCCTTAAAACATACAGTAATTTGTTTGCTTTTTTTTATTTTTTTAAACTGAATAGTATTTTCAAAATTAACATATGTTTTAATTAGGATAATTAACAATATCTTCACTGAAAAACACTCCTTTAAGTCATGAGGCCATTGACAATAAGGAATGTGAAAACATGAGTTCTACTGTAAGGGATGAGACCCCTTTAACCACTAGAGGGCCGCACTATAGATAAAAGACGTCCACAGCGTGGCTCTCAAGTGGCAAGTGGACATCTTTGGATGTCCTGTTTGTTTACATTCCCCTGCGCGCCGCTGGGTGGCGTGCAGCGGGGAAACACTGTGCCCGGGGCATCGCTGGGAAGCAGATGCGTGTGCCTGGCGGCCGTGGTGTCCGCCAGGTACTCGCGATCGGCGGTGACACAGCAGGGACGTGGAGCTCTGTGTGTAAACACAGAGCTCCACGTCCTGTCAGGGAGAGGAGACAGATGCTGTGTCCCTATGCTCACCTCCCCCAGTCAGTCCCCCTCCCCCCACAGTAAGAACACACCCAGGTAATACATTTAACCCCTTCCATGCCCCCTAGTGTTAACTCCTTCACTGTCAGTCACATTTATACAGTAATTAGTGCATTTTTATAGCACTGATCGCTGTATAAATGTGAATGATCCCAAAATTGTGTCAAAAGTGTCCGATACATCCGCCGCTATATCGCAGGCCTGACAAAAAAAATCGCAGATCGCCGCCATTACTAGTAAAAAAAAAAAAATCATACATCTATCACCTATTTTGTAAACGCTATAACTTTTGCGCAAACCAATCAATATACACTTATTGCAATTTGTTTAACAAAAATATGTAGAAGAATATGTATATCAGCCTAAACCGAGGAAAATTTTTATTTAAAAAAAAATTGGGATATTATAACAAAAAGTTAAAAATATTGGGACAGATTCAGAGAGCCGTAACTCCTGTCTAACTGGTGTTAGACTGGAGTAATTTCAAATTATGCGCATTTTTTAGCTAGCCTGAAACCTCAAACCATGAATAGATGGCTGCGGGCTTCAATTCGACTGGATTACGTGTTCGTACGCCTTCGGATCTACGCTGCAATAAAATTGCGGCCACTGGGTGGACTTCCCGTCGTTTTCCGTGTCGGGGTATGCTAATGAGCTTTTGCCGGTGATCCCCGAAATTACGATCTTCAATCGCAATCTCTTACGGCATCTTTAGTCATCTTTTTTTTGCGTAACACTATACCAGCTTTTTGCTGCTCTAATATTAGACAGCCCATGTTAAGTATGGCCGTCGTTCCCGCGTCGAATTTCAACGTTTTCCGACGTCTTTTATTATTTTTTACATAACTCGTCCGGGAAAAGGAACGTCCGTAAACGACGCTACTCAAACAATGAATGACGTAACGACGTGATTTCGCGCAATGCGCAATGCACGGCGGGAAATTTCTGAACGGAGCATGCGCAGTTCGATCGCCGCGGGGACGCGGCTAATTTAAATGCTTCACGCCCCCTAATCGCGTATTTCGGTTATGCGGCGAAAAATAGACTACGCCGCCGTAGCGTACGGGCAAAAATTTACCAGAATTCAATGTAGAGCCTGGTAAACGATTACGCAGCGCAAAATTAACTGTATCTGAATCTGGTCCATTGTGTTTTTTTTCAAAATTTTCAGTCTTATTTTGTTTATAGCGCAAAAAATAAAAATTGCAGAGATGATCAAATACCACCAAAAGAAAGCTCTATTTGTGGGAGAATAATTTGGGTACAGTGTTGTATGGCCGTGCAATTGTCATTCAAAATGCAACAGCGCTGAAAGATGAAAATTGGTCTGGGCACGAAGGGGGTTTAAGTGCCCAGTAATTAAGTGGTTAAGAACAAATAGCCACTACTATGACAAGCTTCCTCTTTAGTACCCAGGCTTATAAAGTGCCCTTATATACCTATTAGTGGACAAGGTTACACACAAGGAATTCGCCTCTATGCAGATCCAAAAAAAAGAGAATCTATTATAAAGGAAACCTACTATATAATAATAATAATAATAAAAAGGTAGGAGAGAAAACACTGGCCCCCCGTAGGAGGCAGGTTTATTCACTCTGGCAACTGCAGGGGACTGCTCACTTGTCTCTGCTTGCATGACAGAGGATGAGGAAGGTTTAGTAAGGCAGTCCAACACCTCCTCTGCATGCTGTGGCTGGATAGCATGAGCAAACTCACTAAATAGAGGAAATTAAGCCCTGCCTAGGTACTGACCACCTTTGCCTCTGGACACATTTGTTGCTGGCCCCCTTACAGTGCCAAGGGAATGTCTGCGTCTCCTTGTTGTCCTCCCAGATATTATTGGGAGGGAGGTTGCGGTGCTTATAAGCAAATGTAAAGAAGAAGTGGAAATCTGTATGTAGATGCACTTTAATCAATGTAAAGTGGTGTTTGGTGCACTTTAATTTGAGTACTTACACTACACAGACACACTCCACAGATACACTATAATATACTGCAATATAATGCGCCAAACGTACAGTAACACACACATAAGTAAATGGCGTTAAACTGGCAGTAACACAATCAAATAGAGAGTGTTCAACCGTCACTACACTGACACTATCTGAACTGTCCCTACTCTAGTTATGCACTAATGTAAAGATTACTGACACAGTCTCACTACAATACACTGAAATTATCTGAGCTGTTGCTACTCTAGCTGCACACTATGCTAAGCTAAATCAGGGTCCTCCTCACTACACTCACACTATCCCTAGACTGACACTAAACTAATATTGTACACTGAATAACTTTTTTTGTGGTATTTGATCACCTCTGCGGTTTTTATTTTTTGGGCTATAAACACAAATAGAGCTACAATTTTGAAAAAAAGCAATATGTTTTACTTTTTTGCTATAATAAATATCCCCCAAAAATATATAAAAAAAAGACATGTTTTTCCTCAGTTTTGGCTGATATGTATTCTTTTACATATTTTTGGTAAAAACAAGTTATAGCGTCTACAAAATAGGGGGTAGTTTTATGGCATTTTTATTAATAATTTGTTTTACTAGTAAGGGCGGCGATCAGTGATTTTTATTGTGACTGCAATATTATGGCGAACATATCAGACACATTTGACACTATTTTGGGACCATTCACATTTATACAGCAATCAGTGCTATACAAATTTTACTGTATAAATGTGACTGGCAGTGAAGGGGTTAACCACTAGGGGGCTAGGAAGGGTTTAAGTGTGTCCTGTTGGGGGGCGTGGCTACAATTGACACGTCACTGATCACTGCTTCCGATGAGAGGGAGCAGACGATCAGTGCTGTGTCACTAGGCAGAATGGGGAAAAGCATTGTTTACACTGGCCACTCCCCATTCTTCAGCTCCGCAACCCGGGACACCGGCGGACATTCATATTCATGTATTATTTAGTCACAGGTTTACTATAAAACAAATTATATATATATATATATATATATATATATATATATATATATATATATATATATATATATATATATATATATATATATAATTAAATAAATGTCCTAGTTAAAAGACCTTTACAATGTCATATTCAAAAGTTCTTCATAGTTTGGAATTCTAGTTATTCCACAGTTCTTCCATACGGTCAGTAGAATTATTTTAGAAATGTAAAAAAGGGACTTAGTCCATGATATTTATTAAATTAAATCATCTACGGTAAACTATAGGCTGGCATCACTTTCACAGATCAAGCACAATATCTAACGCATTCTACAGTATCAGTGTTTAAGGGTTGACAGCACAACTGTATGTATGTAATAAATCAAAAATTAAAAAAGCAACTACTACAGATGTACTTTTAGAAGACTAATACAAATGTAACAGATTATATTGTAAATTATTGTAAATAGACCTTAGATCGAGATATTGTATTTCACCAACATTGCTTGTGACCGTCTGTGTTTATTTTTCTATTTTTCCACAAAAACCATAGGAAAATACATAATAAAAACTTGCAAAGAATGCATTTTAAATTCATTTTCAGCAGACATATAATGAATAACTGCCAAGTGAATGTTCACAGCTGCATGTTCTGCACAATAGACTTTCAATTATTGCTCAGCGGTGCCACCATATACACACTTTACACATTATGTAAATCTATGAGCTTCTAATGGAAACATCTAGTTTTGAGTTTCATGTTAATTTACATAGATAAGCTTTCCGGCCTCCCTCCCGATACCCCTATACTAACAATTCATTTGAAATAGTACGCTAAGGATCAATCTGTCTTACTCTTTATTTATCATCTAATTTACATTTTGTCTGGTTTTATTTATTTTGCCAATTTGTAACTTAAACCCGATTCTTGTCTAGATGTTTATTTTTAGTCCAAACGACAGTACAGTTATAGGACAATATTTTCATTAACAATACAAAGGTTAACTTTCTGGATTATTATTATTAGGAATGCAGTTTACAAAAAACATTGTGGCCCAGATTCACAGAGCAATTACGCCTATCTAACTGGTGTTAGACAGGAGTAATTTCAAATTTCGCGCGGCGTATCACTAGTTTGAATCCTCAAACCATGATACGCCGGCTTCGGGCTTCGATCCGAGAGGCTTACGTCTTCGTAAGCCTTCGGATCTACGCTGCGATATTTTTGCGGCCTGCTGGGAGGAGTCCGCGTCGTTTTCAGCGTCGGGATATGCAAATGATTTTTTCGGCGATCCACGAAGAAACGAGTGGTCTTCGCAATCGCTTACGTCATTTTTTTGCTACGTACTGTTAGACCAGCTATTTGCTGGTCTAACGGTGCGTAGCCCATGTTAAGTATGGCCGTCGTTCCCGCGTCGAATTTAATTTTTTTATTTTTTATTTGCGTAACTCGTTCGGGAATAGGAATGTTCGTAAACGACGCTACTCAAACAACGAATGACGTAACGACGTGATTTCGCGCAATGCACGACGGGAAATTTGTGAACGGAGCATGTGCAGTTCGATCACCGCGGGAACGCGCCTATTTTAAATGCTTCACGCCCCCTACTCGCGTAGATGGCTTGCGCCGGGAGAAATACACTACGCCGCCGTAGTTTACAGGACAAAATCTTCCGGGATTCCACGTAGAGCCAGGTAAAATACGGCGGCGTAGTGTATTTCTGATACTCTACGCGAATCTAATTGTATGTGAATCTGGGCCTGTATCTTTAAGTGCATTCTCCATGGACAGCACCTGTTCTACAACTGTTTGTTTGGTTTTTATATATTTTATCAGCTTTAGGTGAAATATTGTATTTTGCCAAATGACATGTCATTTTGTTTGTTCTTTTACAGTCTGAAATCATGCTTTCTTATTAATGATTATGTGTAATTAATGTAATTAATATAACGGGCAGCACAGTGGTGTAGTGGTTAGCACTTTCACCTATCAGCAAAAGGGTCACTGGTTCAAATCCAAACAACAGATGCCATCTGCCTGGAGTTTGCATGTTTTTCCTGTGCCTGCGTGGGTTTCCTTAGGGTACTCCAGTTTCCTTCCACTCTCTAAAGACATGTTGGTACAGTAGGTTAATTGGATACTGTCTAAATTAGCCCTAGTATGTATGAATGTGTTTTAATGTGTGACTGATGTTAATGTACAATGTATATGCAACGCACATCGTAAATTGACAGTGCTATACAAGTACCTGAAATAAATAAATAATTAAATTGCCCAGACCATTCTATTTAAATTTTTGTGAGTTGGTGTACACTTTATCATTATATAGTTTTCAAGACAGCCTAAATTTCCCCCACATACATTTACATGAACAAACACTGGCAACCTCCTATGCAGAATCACATTAATGCCTCACTTTTAATGATTATACTTTCCTATAACATTAATAATCAAAATGCACACATTATGCAAAAGAGCACAATTAAAGAAAATCTGTCTCAAAAGGAAACATCTTATGAAAAGCATTGTGTAAGAAAATATTTTTGATGTCTTTGCAACATAACATGAATACACATGTCTTAATTTCACTTAACTTTAAAGCTGAAGTTTAATCTGTTCATATCTTGCTTTCCCTGGATCATTTTCTCCCTCATTAACATGCTAATTACATTTTTAGATACATTTTCTATTTTTATTACACACTGTATAACATGTTACTTTCAGTAACTATTCAGTAACAAAGCTACAAATAAGCACTTTTGAAAGTGTGAAACACGTTAGCTCCTGTATTCCATTATTTTCTGTGGCTTGAATTTTTGGATTATTACCTCTTTTTAATAAAACAAACAGTTGTTCCCCCTAGGGTGGGACTTTAAAAGCCAGACACTGTGATATGCATAGAAACAATGGCCCAGATTCAGAGAGAATTGGATTCTCGTAGCGTATCAGAAATACACTACGCCGCCGTTTTTTACCTGGCTCTACGTGGAATCCAGGTAGATTTTGTCCAGTAAACGACGGCGGCGTAGTGTATTTCTCCCGTCGCAATCCATCTACGCGTGAAGGATTTAAAATAGGCGCGTTCCCGCGGCGATCGAACTGCGCATGCTCCGTTCGCAAATTTCCCGCCGTGCATTGCGCGAAATCACATCGTTACGTCATTCGTTGTTTGAGTAGCGTCGTTTACGGACATTTCTATTCCCGAACGAGTTACGCAAAAAAAAAAAAAAAAAAAATTTAATTCGACGCGGGAACGACGGCCATACTTAACATGGGCTACGCACCGTTAGACCAGCAAAAAGCTGGTCTAACAGTACGTAAAAAAAAACAGACGTAAGCGATTGCGAAGACCGCTCGTATCTTCGTGGATCGCCGTAAAAACACATTTGCATATCCTGACGCATCAAAACGACGCAAACTCCTCCCAGCAGCCGCAAAAATATCGCAGCGTAGATCCGAAGGCTTACGAAGACATAAGCCTCTCGGATCGAAGCCCGAAGCCGCCGTATCATGGTTTGAGGATTCAAACTAGTGATACGGCACGCGAAATTTGAAATTACTCCTGTCTAACACCAGTTAGACAGGCGTAATTGCTTTATGAATCTGGGCCAATGTTTATTTTAGTAGAAAATGTTGATAGACATGCATACAAAAGTTTAAAAACATGCACCGAGGTGAATGTTTTTCAAGTATGTAACATTACAAACATCAACAAAACTTATAGCAAGATACAACAAGAAAACAAAAAAACAACAATGACGCTTCAACTCTCCTATGGATGGTGATTCCTGGTACTCGACAAGTTTCCAGTATACAACCTTCATCAGGGGTATCAAGCAGAGGTGGGTACAGTCAAAATTCTTTACTCAATACGAGTGGTTTCATATGAAAAAAAATAATAGAAACAAATTGTGGAGATGGGAATACACAAAAGGCATCAATCCAAACCCCAATATGAATTTGAAACTGGTGGATTCAGGTCCTGGGAATACCATATAAGCAACAATATCCAAACTCCACTGATCCAGTATGAAGCGATATAAGCTCAGCACTCAGGATATGGCGCTCACAGGATCTTAATAAGGTAACCCCCGACTCAACGGATGGCTCCAAAATAGTTCCTGTATATCGATGGAATGGCTCTTAAATATCCCCATACAGCAATCAGTCTGCGTGGTTGTCATTTCCCCTCCTTGTGGTGCCTCTTTTTAACCACTTGTCCACCGCCCACCGTCAAATGACGGCGGGCGGAGGACTCCAATCTCCTGACTGCACGTCATATGACGTCCAGTCATTCAAAGAGGGAATGTGCGCGATCGCGTGCGCGCATCCCTGTACTGTCGGTAGCGGCGTGTCACGGAGACACCGCTCGTTACCGACAGGGGTGAACAGCGGCGCAGATGCGCTGTTAACCACGCGATCGGCCGAGATGAAGTCACGGCTGATCACGCATGGCAACACCCCCATAGTGCACGGCGCGTGTTCGCGATCGCGCCACGCGTGCCCGTCGGTGGCAGCATGTTCCCAGGAACACTGCTCTTCACCGACAATGGTACACAGCCATTGGTCAGGGCTGTGTACCACGTGATCAGCTCTGATCACTAGTGTAAACAAAGAGCTGTAACTAACTGTTACCAGCTCTTCTCCCCTCACACATCGTTTCCAGTGTGAGGAGAGAAGAGCTAGAAGCAGTGAGTTACAATTCTGTGTTACTGTAGTGTCTGCACAAACACCACATCTGTCCCTTTGCCCCCCCCCAATTGTCACCAGTCACCCAACAGTCACCCATAAAGTGCACCTGTCACATAAATAGACTGCCATCAGCGGTGCAACCGTCACCCACCAGTGACCGTACCCTGTCACCGTCACCCATCTGTGACCTGCCCTGTCACCCGTTTATGAAGAAAAAATACAAATTTGCTAAATTTAATGAGAGAAACAAAGAAAAATTCAATTTTTTCACAAAATCTACCGTCTTTATTTATAGCGCAAAAAATAAAAAACCCACGAGTGATTAAATACCACCAGAAGAAAGCTCTATTTGTGTGAAAAAAGGACGCAATTTTTATTTGGGTACAGTGTTGCATGACTGACTAATTGTCATTCAAAGTGTAAGAGCACCGAAAGCTGAAAATTGGTCTGGGTAAGAAGGGGGTTTAAGTGCACTGTATTGAAGTGGTTAATAAAGGCATTGATTTTGAGTGTGGCTGTCCAGCATTTTCTCCTTACCCAATGTTACATTCAGTAACATTGTTTTTGGGTCTCTGCATTTCTCTGTGCAATTCAGGCAGGTCATTGCTAAAAAGAGGGACCATTAGGGTGCTGAACATAACACCCTGAAACATCACAGCACCTTGTTTCAGCACTCCCCTTAAAAAGCCCTTAGCCCTAAATCAGGCAGCGGAATGGTTCTTAAGGGGAGATATGCAAATATCGTAAAACCTTAAAGGATGCATTTCAGTCTGGAGGAGTGGGCATTCATAAGCAGATTCATTTGCATGCAGATTGCCCTGGATACCACCCACATAGGACTCCAAAGTTCAATGACTGAAAGACCTGAAATCTAAAGAATTATAGGGACAGGTTGTGGACAATACAGCTTTTGGTGAGGGGGTTGCAATTCTAGATAAAGATGGAAGTCCTCCACTCATCTACAGTAACTTGCTTGTGAGAAAGTCACTGTGTGTAGTGAAATCATAGTAAGCTATTTTGGTACATAAAAGGAGCATTTACAACTGTGCAAACTGAAGATAATTCTGTATTTCAGCCTTAATACAATGGAAGTTTGTCATATACAGAAGTTTATGCTCAGTTATCTCAGAAGATTTAATGAGTGGGTTTTCTATAATGTACTCTTTGCAGCTTGTCTATACACAATGAGAGACCACTACTTGGACTCTTCACCTCCATTTTATAGCCTGGGAATCTGGTTAAATAAATCCCATTGGCAAAAGACGTAAGTAGTATTTGGGTTGATTTACTAAAGAATTAGAGGCTGTTTACCAATCAAAGTTAATGTTAACAAAGTGAACCCATTTCAAGCATGGATAATCAATTATGTGTGGGAGAAATGAATACAAATTTGTTTTTCAACATATGATTGGGTATTTAACATGAACATAGCTTCTTATTTGTTAACATTTACTTTGAACAATGAAACATTTGCATTGCTTTGTTAACAGCCTAATGTCTACTCTTTGAACCTTTAATCTTGTACAGTTGTACAGCTCCTGAAAATATTTACCCTGCAAATTGTGAGCTTCTTGTGATGTTCACTAGAAGTTACAGCAAATCAGATAAAGCCTTTATCATTCCTGGCTGGAGAACATCAAGACCTTTCTACCCCTTTTTCTCCAGCCTTAGGACCTGTGTTGGTGGACTTGTGTTCACTTCAAACATATTTTGCTTTCCCCTGCAAGTCTATGAGAAACCCCCTAAAAGCAGATTAAATGCAGATTAGATACCAATGTCAAAATGATGCCATCAACACAAGCCCAAAGCCAGTTGACACAGTTGAACAAGCCAATACTGTCCATGGCCTGCCCATTTAATTTATTGGATTTCAGTTCTTGGAGTCGTGGAGGCTCAGCATATCATGTAGATGTGACCTTGGGGCAGGCTCTATGCAAATGCAGGCTGCCTAAAAACACCTGCCCCCCAGTGGCATCTCCAGCTTTCATATTTAGGGGGGCACATGGGCGGATGGGGACAAAAGTAGGGGGGGCCAACTATAAAATATATATATATATATATATATATATATATATATATATATATATATATCTATCCTGGTGCCCTTTATTTCTGTTGCATACCCTTTATTATGATCCCGCAATGGGACCCTTTCACATGTTATGCAGTGAGCCCCCTTCCCACTGTATTGGGGACCCCCTAGGGTCACATAAAACAAGAGATATGTCACCAGCACTCCAGGAAAATATAAGTGTCCAAAGCAGTGGGAGAACTTCCAGGGTGGCAAAGGTTGCACTTGTGACCGGGCCCTGGTGTTCTGCCGCTGTGGGGTTCCCCAGCCTCCTCTTGCTGTCCTGCCCCTGCTATTGACAGCGCTGGTCTGGTGTATGTCTCCTTTTCAGTGGCCGCAGTCTATTAGGACCGGTGATATTATGCAAGGGAAGGCTGGCATTATTGGTTGTAGAGAGCTGAGCTCCCAGCTGGTCACCTAGCAGCAGTAATGCTGTATATCCTTCTCTGTTGACATTGACATGCCAATTGGGATGTAATCTAGGTGATGCTCCCAGTCAGATCTAATGAACACTATATTTATTAGAATCATGAGTACAACCACAACCACTTTTGACGCTATTATGAGACCATTCACATTTATATAGCGATCAATGCTATAAAAATGCACTGATTACTGTATAAATGTGTCTAGAACTGAAGGGTTAACCACTAGGGGGCTATGAAGGGGTTAAGTGTGCCCTAGAGAGGGATTCTAACTGTTAGGGGGTGTGGCTCTGAGTGACACGTCATTGATCGCTGCTCCCGATGAGAGGGAGCAGACAATCAGTGTCAGTGTCACTAGGCAGAACGGGGAGATGCTTGTTTACACTTGCCTCTGCCCATTCTGCGGCTCTGTGACCCGATCGTGGGACACCGGTGAAGATTGAGTCCACGGGTCCCACAGGTATGGTCATGGAGCAAGTGGCAGGGGTGTGCGCCTGCACGGCGGGAATTTCAAAGTGAAGTAAATATACATGTTTTTGCCCAGCCGTGCCATTCTGCTGATGTATACATTTGTGATCCGGTCCTTAACCGATTAAGATATCCATGCATTATTTTTTTTTGTATTATGTGTGTGATTTAAGTAAACAGCAAACTATGCATATATTCACCTCAGTTCTGAGAAGACCTGCAAATTCATCAGAACATGTGGGCTCTTAAGCTGATTACTTTCTGCTTTTAATAAGCCATGTACAGTATATAGAGCAGTGTTTTTCAACTCCAGTCCTCAAGGCACACCAACAGGTCAAGTTTTCAGGCTTTCCATTAATTTGCACAGGTGATTTGATCAGTTTCACTGCCTTAGTAATCTCCACAGCCATTTCATCTGAGGGAAATCCTGAAAACTTGACCTGTTGGTGTGCCTTGAGGACTGGAGTTGAAAAACACTGATATAGAGTATATTTGTATATATAAATTGGCCATGAATTTATTTAGCTCTTGCAATAAATAATATGTATTTTTTAATTTGAAAAAAAAAAAAATATATTATATTTTCAATGAAAATGCTATTCAGTAATTGAATGTATTCACCACCATACAATGATGTATGTTTTTCACATAATTATGGTAACCATTTTGATCCTAAATATATATTATGTTACAGTAAATTGATCACTCTTGTGAGTACAATTAGCCATAAATTATTGCACAGCCTGATTACTGATGATCAACTATGTACAACGTTGTATAAAATTTGCAGCTTTCTCAAGGATTCTTCAAAACGTGCTAATTACTAATTACTATTGTATGATAATTTGTACTTTAAACATAGAAATACAAAACACATTGCAGAAAATCATGTTTATTAAATTCACACTGTGATATATCTATATATTAGGGCAGTCAACAATAAAATTATTTTAGCGAAAAAAAAGAAACCTACTGCAAATCATAAAATTTACATTTCCTTATTTATTGATAATATTAACTACATTTATGTATTTATTTGAGGTACTTATATAGTGCCGTCAATTTACACAGTGCTTTACACATCTACTGTATATTGTACACAAAAAAACGTATTGCGAAACGCTTGTAAACCATGATACTCGCAATCTGAGGTATTCCTGTACTAGGGCCAGTTTAGGCAAGACACAATTAACCTACCAGCATGTCTTTGGAGTGTGGAAGGAAACCCACCTAGGCACAGGGAGAACATGCAAACTCCAGACAGGTTGTGCCATGGTTGGGATTCAAACCAATGACCCCAGTGCTGCTAGGCAAATACAGTGTAACATAAAATATTACAAAAACTGACATTTTACATATATATATATGTAGTGCAGTAAACACCAAGTACGTTTAGGTGCAAACTATACGGCCCAAGTGCAGTAAACACCAAGTACGTTTAGGTGCAAACTATACGGCCCAAGTGCAGTAAACACCAAGTACGTTTAGGTGCAAACTATACGGCACAAGTGCAGTAAACTACAAGTAGGTTTAAGTTCAAACTATACAGCACAAGTGCAGTAAACACCAAGTACGTTTAGGTGCAAACTATACGGCCCAAGTACAGTAAACACCAAGTACGTTTAGGTGCAAACTATACGGCACCAGTGCAGTAAACTACAAGTAGGTTTAAGTGCAAACTATACAGCACAAGTGCAGTAAACACCAAGTACGTTTAGGTGAAAACTATACGGCACAAGTGCAGTAAAATAGCTGATCTAGCTAAACTATACAGTGTATAAATATATGTACAACTCCTGGGATGTATATATATCCTCTACACACTGTTAATTTAACTAAACTGACTAGCCTGCCTGCTCTATCTATCTCTCTAGTAATAAAGACACTGTCTCTCTCTCTTTCTATAGGACTGATCTTCTCATTAACAATGCTGCAACACACTACACGTGGCCGCCTGGCAGGCTGCCTTTTATAATGTGGGGCGTGTGCTAAAGCCCTGAGCCATAATTGGCCAAAGCCACCCTGGCTTTGGCCAATTATGGCTCTCCGTTTTTTGCGCGCTGTGATTGGCCAAGCATGCGGGACATACAGCATGCTTGGCCAATCATCAGCGCGCAATGCCGCAGTGAATTATGGGCCGTGGCGTGTCACTCGAATTTGGCGCGAACGACACGTTTTGTTTGAATTTCGACGAACGTACGAACAGACGATGTTCGAGTCGAACCTAAAGCTCATCCCTACTTACCAACATGGCAGGTGATACAACTACAGCCCCAGTTGAAGTACTTTTGTACGAAACTATTGCGACTATGTCCAAGGAATTGAACATGTGATTTCAAACTTTTCCCTCCAGGGACTCTCATACAGTATGCTCACTCTAGTTTCATTGCTGTGTTCTTTAGAAGTTCTCTTTTTTAAACCATTCTATGTACATATTCCATTGCTGGTTTGTTTATGTATACATAGGCCTGTGTGGGTTAATGCATCACCTTGAATGTTTTTCACGTTTAAGAGCAATTCTCACATTTACTTACATTAATCCAAGGTATTCATTAATTTATTGTACAGCGCCACACCCCCTCTGTTTTTTTTTTTATCTTGTGCAATTAGTCTTATTGCTGATGCTGGCTCATTGTTGAAAATAGTGGCACAATTTTTTTCCCATTATTGTTACAACTACAGCACTTATTTCAATACCTCGGGGGTTCTGAATTTGAAGACTCGCTCACCAGTTTGAAGCGATTGTGTGTAGAAGGCTGGCCAATAAGGCGGGGACTATTTAAGGTGTACACTGTATTGATAGCACCCTCAAATTTGTATGTGCCCTCTTTTTATGGAATCATCCTGCGGAAGCCACATGACCCTGTGGCATAACGCATAGGTAAGGGGCAAGGAGGATGATACTTTGAGTGCACCCAGTGGGAGGAATTGTAGATGAGCAGCTGGTGTCACGGAGGCAACATACTGCATAGATTTATCAAGTCAAAGTGGTGCACTTCAAGCACCCTGAATATGTGAGTAGTGATTTCTTGATATTTTAATAAAAGTGTTGGTTTTAAATGATATAAGTGCTATAGAAGTATTTTTTCTTGCATACATGAATCCTATGGTAAGTGATGATATCATTACAGCCAAAGAGGATTGAAGGGAGACAGAACATCCTTACTCATTAGTCCACTGGTAAATAAAACGCGAGAACCAAATTTAATTGTGAGGTCACTGGCATAGAGATGGGAGCACACCCAGATGGGGAGGACAAGTGGGACTATCACTTGTTGTAGTAGATGAGCACTTTTAAGTATGGCACAGGAGTGCTAACCACATACACAACAATTTAAATTGGACCGTCTTTCCATTTATTTTTATTTTTTTACGGATTGCACAGAAGAGGTGGTGACCACATACATAACAATTTAAAATTGGACCATTTTTTTATGTTTTTTAATATATGTTTTTCTTTTGAGAATATACCATGTATAGGACTGTATAGTTCATATATATTCACTTATCACTCTATTCATGAACATTGGTATTGTGATTAAATACAAAAAAAGACTGGACGGCCAAACTCTGTTGACACCTTTATTGAAGGTGAGTTAACAATTCTCATGGTACAAAGACATCAGAGGCACAGGATCAAAAAAAAGCTGACATGTTTCACACCACAGTTGGGATGCATTACGAGATGTCTGCCCAGAGCTGTGTTTTTTTGTTGTTTACTGGTATTGGGATTGTTGTGATTTAGTGTGATATAAGAATTTGACAATATTGTCTAAATTTTTTATATATTTTTATTTTTTGTTTTATTATTTGCACACACTGATTTGTCACAAAAACACTTGATGTTATATGTGCATTATAGAGTGTAAGGTTGGTTTGTGTATACATAATGTTATTAAGTAGAAATTTAATAGCCACCTATTGTTTATTTTATTAAGAGTCATGAGCCAAACAGGTGCACCAGGTACATATAGGTGTATTGTAAATGTGCATGCTGTACTTAGCAATTAGACTGTCGGGTATCTGGATGGTAAAGTATGTTCTTATTTTTTATCTTGATTAATTGTATATAAGTCGTTATAAATAGAGTATTAAGAAAGCGTAAAAATGATTATATATATATATATATATATATATATATATATATATATACTGTGAGGATGGGACTCTGTGCTGTGTAAGAAATGGCTCATTTACGCCAGATTCAGGAGAGAACGAGACACTAATTGGACAGCTGTGTGTCCAGGTATATAGTTCTGACCTGAACAGCATTCAGGGTCCCACCCCACAGACAGGAGGTCTGTGCTAGGAGTCAGGTGACTCCCAAACCTCTGTGAGAGAAGACAGAGTGGATGCGTCTCTCTGCAGGAGGCAGAGGTCATTACTGTTGGGGCAGCTAGAAGCTGTGTGCTTCAAGAAGATCAAAGGCTGTGTGCGAACAGGAAGCTCAAACGCTGTGTGCGGATAAGTCGCTGTGTGCGAACCAGATGCTGTGTGCGACTGTGGATTTTTTTTGCAAGATACAGGAATGATGGAACCCCCCTGCGAGGGCTACTTTTGTATCTATGAACTTTGATGCTTTTAAATAAAAGTGGGCTACCAGGCCCTTAAAAAACTCAGTTCCGGAATGGTCTACTCACTGAAAAACTCACCTACCTTTGGAGTCTGATTCCCCAATCCTACAATACATACACACACATACAAAGCTCCCTGGAGCTACTTATTGCCTACCTTAAGCAACACAGAGAGTGGTCCCACTGGGATCAGATGCAAGCTGCACACATATGGTTCTAGCTTGATACTTATTGGATTCACATTGACCTGGTTAGGGGTACATTGCTACTACAACCACCATAAAGGAAATTTAGTCTTGGGCCTACAGTACACATATAGCAGGTGTGGCCAACCAGTGGCCCGGGGGCCACATGTGGCCCGCGGAGCCCTCTGATGTGGCCCACGACCTCCTGCTCTGGAATGGCGGGTTGGCAAGCAAAGATCGCAGGTTGCCGACCCGCCATACCACATCATCAGTGTTGTGATAGGAAGCTGGTGGTAAAGGAAGAACGCCTCATAAGCCGATCCTCTACAGCATCGCCTTTTGCCACAGGCGGAGTCTATGGCAAAGTTCAGCTAACCTGCAGGATAGACACAGCTGCACTCGCGGTATGGGTAAACCACAACACATCAGTGTGAATGCAGTCTTAGGCCCTTTCACACGATTAGCCCGACCAAATGGGACCCTCAATTCACCTCTATCGTGCGACAGATGTCTGTCTACACCCACCTACCTCCAATCCGAAAAACATTTGTCCCCTTCCATCTAGGCTGATAGGAGGGCCTATAGAGTAGCCGTGACCTGTCATCCGTCCGCTCCACACATTGTGTCCTGCAACTGGTTACCAAGTTGCATAAGTGGCCCTCGCTCTTCAAAAGGTTGGGCACCCCTGACGTATAGTGTTGTAAGTTGTATACATGGCTGGGGCATATTACAAGCATCACTTCCAAGTAATTTGTTCTTTTAAAATATAATAATAATAAATGCACAATTTTTTGCATGTAAAAACATGTGCATTTATAAAAAACTTCTAAGGAGCGTGCAGAGCATTACACCGTGGGTGCAATGTCAGGTTCCTGCAGACTCTCAGCATAGCTACCTGCTCATACCTTATACCAGCAGACAGTTACCTGAGAGTAGGAAGTACAACAGACTATGAGAGCACTCACCAGTGCCTTTTCAGCTCATGGCTGATGGTACTTGTAGGCATTAATTTACAGGAAAACTGTTTGAATGAAAATGAAATGAAACAATTTGGGTACAACTCAGTGGTGTATTTATGTTTTGTGCTGCCCTAGGCCTGACTAAACTCGCACACCCCCTAATTTAAATATGACACACCCCTTCATGTCAAGGCCACACCCCTTCCATTTTAAGTCATCTTCATAGGAGGAAGACTTATTCATGTATGACAAAACATGTCGGGGGCGTGGCTAAATGGCAACTATCTGTAAGCACTTCACGCTGGACACCAGATCAGAGAATAACGATTCGAGCTAGAAGAGCGGGTGAGAGTAATAGCTAAGCCGTACACCTCAGGTCTGCCGGGACCACACTATATACTACTACAGACATTTTCTCAAAGAGCTGTTTGCTGTGATTTTACTTGCTGGCTTTGAAGTGTTGTAATGTGAGTGTAATGGTTGAAGTTTTTCACATAGCGTTTTATTAAACTGGTTTTACAATAGTAGACTATTTGGAGCACTTTTTATTTACATGCTTGCGGCTGGATAAAGGAGATCAGCTAACCCTATCGTGGTTTAAAGTGATGTTTGCCAAGCACGAGAGTGCAAGGCATAAATATCTGGACATACAGTAACATGCCAAGGACTGTTAAAGTCTCCTAATCCAATCTCAGTTTTTGGTAAATTCTCTATTTGGCTAACGTTACCCCAGTGGGGGCCACTAATATTCAATATCCATTGAGTATTTTGTGGACTATCCTTGTGTCGTTTGGTTCCATGAGTCCATTGGAATATCTGTGTCTGACTGATTATTGGTCGTGAACCTCTTGGCCCAGTATTTCCATTTTGTGCTACTTCCATCAAGATCCCTACAAGGAGTGTTTGGAGTTCCATTGGATCCTTTGGATATCTGGTCTACCCATCGATTGGGAACCCATATTCCTGATTGATCTGCTGTCACTGACAGTCGGGTCCAACATTCTGTCTAAGACACATCACTTTATCTAGAAGATATATTTCCGGTGAGGTCTGTCAACTTTGGTCACATGCTCATCATTTGATTATTCTATCATACTGTTATATAATTTTTTTATTAGTTTGGTTTATGGACTCTATGGAGTTTATGGATTTCTATTCACTGATTATTTTTTTTTTATGTATGATTTCATAGTTTATCACACTCCTTTAGGGCTTACATTATAAGTGATTTATACATAATTCACTCTTTATTATTTAGCGCTGCATATTTACCCTCACTTGCTTTGAATTTTTGTCACATTCTTGTGTAGCTGCTCTTCTTCACATTTTACTTTTTTTTTTGATAGCTCAATAATTCACCTTATTCATTGCTTCCTGGTGTCATCTGGGTGTAATCTGCCCCCGCACCTCCATAGCGATGCCACTGGATTCAGATATACTCTCTTGATGGCAGCCCTGCTTGCCCGAGCTGGGAGAAGGACCCGGGTGTTTTTTTTTTGTGCGGGGGCGGTGGCTTGTAGACCTAGGCCAAAATACAGCACTGGTACTATTGCTGTGTTTAATTCAAACTTAAAGTGCCTTTAAAGCCAGGAATTTGTTCCAGTAATTGTATCATGCATGTAGGTACAAAATGTTTGTTATATAGCTTAAAAGTAACTCCCAATCATGTACTATAAAAGGAATTGTTTTTTTCCTATGTAATCTCCGAAGTCCCATAAAAAAGAGGACCCTTTCCCATTGTAGTGTTATGTAACTAAGGAGCACATATTCAAATACACTAAAATAGCACGATCATATTTTAATAAAAATAAACAATGAAATACATAATTTAAAGATTAATATGTGTGAGCCTCTGCGCTACTACGTGGGTGACGTCTTCTTAATATACAGTGTAAGTGATTGCAGCAAAAACAAAGTGGTGTATACACAATAACAAAATAGATCAAATAAATAAATATAGAGTAATTGCAAAACATTCATATATAAACAATATGAAGACACATAAACATCAAAAAGTGCAAATAAAGGTGCTGAGTGATCAACATCTTAACTAAGAAGATGACGCTGGAGAAAATAGTGCCAAAGTCCAAATGTGAAAGTGACAGATAGGCTGCTGTAAATGGTTGTCCACTAATCCCAGAGAGAATGGAAACTTCACCAAAGACACCAGTCTGGTCTCCCAGAACTCTCACCTCAATAAAGGATAAATAGATCGATCAATAATCAATCTCCACCTCACGGCAGTGTCCTCAATGTCTCCCAATACCAACGGGTATAAACCTGGTGGCTGAATGTGGTACCTGGAAGGACTCAAGCCAGGGAAACAATAGGGACAAAAGAGGGCATCCAATGGTGTAGTATAAAGGTAAAATAGGGCATTTTTTTAAAACAAGTTGCGCTTACATTAAAACCATAAAAACGAGCATGTAAACAAACAGTGGCGTCCTCTGCGCTGCCTCACGTCACTCCTGGTGTACGTCTTGTCGTAGGAGTGACGTGAGACTCCTAGCCACACATGTGCCCAGCCTTTAGCTAGCTTGACTGGTTGTTACAATCACTGGGACACCCCGCAATAATAAAATAAAGGGGTTTCACTTACCCATCCAGGCGCAGGGCCACTAAGAAACTAAGGGCCCAATCTTCACCCATCACTGTGGGTTCCTCTCACTCTGGACCTTCAAGGACTAGATACCCTTTTCATGTGTAGGGTCCACTCCTTTGGACTTGTAAAGCACCCTGCAGGAAATGCCTTAGCACTGTAGTGTCCAGGGATTTCCACTCTGAAGGGTCCAGGGCCCAGAGGCCACATTACAGGCAAAACCTTGCAGGATCTTGAGTCTTCTTTGCGAGGTTTGGGTATCATTTATCTAAGCATATAGCCTGTGTCAAATGGATCCGATTGGTCAATCCCTTGATTCATCTTGGAACCGTTTTTGTGGGACTAGAGATCTGGAGCTGAGAGAGCTCAAAAAAATGTTCACAGCATCTCCCCGCAGGGATGTAGAAGGGAAATCGAAGGAAAAGGTTAGTGAACCAACAATGCACTAGCTTAAAGGAACCTATTTAGAAAATA
The DNA here is from genome assembly GCA_029574335.1 of Rana kukunoris. Classification (NCBI taxonomy): domain Eukaryota; kingdom Metazoa; phylum Chordata; class Amphibia; order Anura; family Ranidae; genus Rana; species Rana kukunoris. The sequence goes on along the minus strand of CM056049.1, from coordinate 618,516,434 downwards.
AAAAACAAACCTTTACAACCCCTTTAAGTATAACCCAGTAGGTAATTGATATTAGCCTGACTCCGTGTCCCATGATGTATGAAAATATATATATACCGTATTTATCGGCGTATAACACGCACAGGCGTATATCACACGCATCCTAACTTTAAGAGGGAAGTTTCAGGAAGAAAAACTTTCCACAGCCCCCTGCGTATAACACGCAGGCACAGTTTACCCTCCAGTTCAACACCGTATGCCGCTGACACACGACCATTTTTTTTATAAATCTCTTTATTTAAATGTTCTCATTTTTTTTTTCCATACAAAAAATAAAATCATACATATACATTACATTCTTATTACCTTTAATTCAAATAATATTGACATTAACCTTTTATACCCCCAAAACATCCATACTGTCCTTCCATCCAATACAGCACAACACATTCTTCTTCCACCCTTCCCCACTCCTCCAATGGTGTGATTATTTCCCCGGTTTCCCCTTTATCCTGACGCTGTTATAGAGTTCTCTATACAATTTGCCCATACTCTCCTATATTTCTCCCATATCTTCTATTGCAATATGTCTCTCTGTATAATATCAGATTGCTGTTTACTAAGTTGTTCCACTGTACTATTGAGGGGGCTTCTGTTTTTTTCCAATTTAGCACTATTGCTTTCCTGGCATAGAACAGCAACAGGCCTATCTGTGTTTTCCTTTCTTTTGAAATAGCATTACCCCCTATTAATCCTAAGAGACAGATCTCCACTTCTTGTTCCAGCCTTACAGATGTTTTTTTTTCTTTTTTTTTTTTAAAGTGTATTTTTGTGCGTGAACTCGAGAGAGAGGAGCCGGACTGCAGGAGTTGGAAATAGGCAGACCCTCCCCCCGGAGGCAATCGCCATCCTTCTCCATGCCCCTGGTGGCAATGGCGGGTGTGAAGGGGGGCCTCCCACTCACCCCGCCCTACCTGCTCCTCTTGGGAGCCCAACTGGGGCCCAACGGGACCCCAATGGGGCAGAGGGACTCCCCCTATGAGGGAGTGAGGGGGCCTAGCCCACCCAGCCAGCCCCGTAGGTCCTTCGCCTCTCTTTATTTTAGGAGACCGCATGGCCAAAGTGCATGTGTTTTAAACCAATTTCGTGTGCGTGCAAGTGTGGTGGTTTTTGTGGGGGGGGGGGGGTGGGCGTACTAAGCACAGGCGTACCTTGCATAGCACACCCACCGGGAGCCGGGCTGAGACCACCAAACTCAATTCACATGTAGCCGAGACCGGGATCCGAACCCTTGGATGCAGAGGTGAATGGCTTGTCAGCGCAGTGCCAATCACGTTGAGCCACCACAGCTCCCATGCCTTACAGATGTTACTCTTGCTATCATTCTCAAAATCTCACTCCAGAACACTGCTATTTTGGGACAGAGCCAAAATATGTGCATGAAGTCTCCTGGAGCAACTACACACCTCCAGCAATTCTGAGAATTGGTCGGTGAAATCTTATGCAACTTATATGGTGTATAATGGCTTCTATGTATAATTTTATATTGTATTAATTTGTCTCGGAGGGATACCAGAATCTTCAGTGGGAACCTCCATACTTCCTCAAAGTTCCCCAAGCCCGGGGCTTCTCTCTTCCAATTCTTCCTTAGTTTGCTCATATCGTAAGGTGTAGTGTTTATCAAGTATCCATAGAAATTTGACATTGTCCTCTTCCCGCCTTTTACCATTTGTTCTACATCTGATTCCATCAGTTGTGGAGTCCCCTCTGGGAACTGGGCCACCAAGGCATGGCTGAGCTGCCTATACCTGAACTCGTAACTCTCGGGAATATTCCATAGCTGTCTCATCTCCACATACTGTATGATAGAAATTTTCCCTCCTGTATCAACTGTGAAAGTTTCTTCACCCCATATTTAGCCCAGGCTCCCGGATCCTGAACCAGATCTAGATGTGGTATCTCCGGGTTCCTCCACAGGGGGGTATTTGGAGATAGATTATTTTTTTCCCTCTCTCTTCCTATGACCACTTTCGATATTTTAACTGTTGTTTTCATGGCTGGCGTTAAATCTCTCCTGGTTTTAATACCCCTATACAGCAATCCCTGCAGTGCTTCCACCGATTGGACCACTGTTGCTTCCAACATCGTGGCCGAATCATACCCATCCGGGTTTAACCACCTCCCTGCTGTCACTAACTGTGCTGCTGTATAATATTTATGGAAGTCTGGAAATGCTAATCCCCCCTGCCCTTCCGGTCTCATGAGTGTACTTAATTTAATTCTAGCTGGTTTATTAGCCCATATGAATGCGGAGAGCATTCCATGTAACTGTGTAAAAAAGCTTTTTAGGAGCCACTGTGGAGAATTTCTGAAGGCATATAAAAATTTAGGCAGCACCTTCATTTTCACCAAGTTTATGCATCCCAGTAACGACAAATGCAGTGTTGTCCAGATCCTTATTCTCTTCCCAAGCTCCTGCACCTCCGGATCTAAATTTAATTTTCGAAAATCTTCAATCTGTCTAGATATTTTAATGCCTAAATATTTAAATTCCAGTACCCATTTCAATGGCGTATTTGGGGCAGCAGTTTTTGGTGCTCCTTGATTTATCGGAAATAATATTGATTTACCCCAGTTTACTTTGAGCCCTGTATATACCGAATATATATTTAGCAATTCTAGAGCTCCTTCCAACGATGGACCCGCATCTCTCAAAAAAGCAACATGTCATCGGCATACAGGGCTACCCTCTCCTCCAGCCCCCCCACCCGGAGTCCCTGAATATTATGTGTGGTCCTAAGAGCCTTTGCCACTGGATCTATTGCAATTGCAAAGAGCGCTGGAGAGAGAGGGCAGCCCTGCCTCGTGCCTCTATATAATTGAAAAAACGATGACAGTTTTCCCCCTAATTTCACTGCGGACATTGGCCTTTCGTATATTATTTGTATCCATTTGATAAATACTAAAGGGAATCCCATCCTTCTAAGTATTTCCCAAAGAAACGGCCATTCCACCATATCAAAGGCCTTCTCAATATCCAAAGAGGCCACTGTCCTTGATCCCTCATGTATATGGTGTGTATGTATATTTGTGTAGAGCCTTCGTAGATTGATGTCTGTTGTTCTTTGTGGCATGAATCCTGTTTGGTCCGAATCTAATATGTTCCTAAGCAATGGCTGTATTCTAGATGTTAATATTTTTGTCAGTATTTTCAAATCAGTGTTTAATAATGCATTTGCATTTAATTTGTTTCCTTATATATTAATGTTATGTGTGCCTCTCTCATAGAATCCGGCAGGGCTCCTTGCATTAGCCCGCTTGTGAATACTTCTGCTAATTTGGGGGCTATTAATGCTCCATACCTCTTATAGAATTCCACAGGAATTCCATCTGGGCCTGGTGCCTTTCCTCCTGAGGATGTTCGTATAACCTCAATACACACGACCATTTTTAATGGTCTAGAAAAAACAAAGTTTTTTTCAACGTGATTCTTGTCAAGCCTGCCTTGCCTACACACGATCGTGAAAAAAACAAATGCTCAAGCAAAGTGCGATGAAGTACAACACGTCCGATGGCACTATAAAGGGGAAAATTCCATTCGGATGGTGCCACCCTTGGGGCTGCTTTTGCTGATTTTGTGTTAGTAAAAGTTTGGTGAGAGACAATTCGTGCTTTTCAGTCTGTTACAGCGTGATGAATGTGCTATCTCCATTACGAGCGCTAGTTTTACCAGAACGAGCGCTCTCATCTCAAAATTTGCTTCTGTGCATGCTTGTTTTTTTCACGTCTTTAAAGCCTACACACGACCGTTATTCGCATCATGAAAAATGCTCTGGAGCCCAGACACGATCGTTTTTAATGACATTTTAAAAAATGGCATTTTTCACGTCATGTCGTGTGTACGTGGCATAAAACTTAAAAAAGGCCCTAATAAAACCAAAATAAGTGTGGCTATCTGGCTTCCAATATGGCCACTTAGTAAACAGGCTCCATTTCTGTGTGTCCCAATAAGTGACCACAATACAGTGTGCACCCTTTAATCTTCTTCTGTTCTGTGGGGTTACACTCACTGCTTCCACCAATAATGTGCAAATGGGGGAAACTGAAAAAAGGACCACAGAAGCTGGTGGACTTCTTTTGCCCAATCCTAAAATGTGGGTCTCGACATCCCCGACTGAAATCAGCCTCCATCTACCACCTTCCCCTCCTCTGCTGGGGCCACAGCCTAGTGGTTTTGCCCCCTGATCCCCCCTGCTTCAGATCGGGCGATTGCTGAAGACATTGTGGAGCTGGTCCCGCTCCTGGCCTGTAACTGACTCCTTGGAAGCCGTCCGCCATCTTGGGGCCTACTGCTCTCGGGCTCTTCCCTGCAATCCACGCCACGACTCGTGGGGAAGCGTAGCCCCCCAGGTCCCCTGTGGATCTGCCCTCTCTCCGCTGGGGCCATCGGGGCGAATCTCCATCCGGGCGACTTCACTGGGGACCCCTGCGGCTGCTCCCCTGCATCCCGCGGCCTACAGACCCGGTCACGGACCTTCGGGGACAAGGTGAGCTGCTCCTCATACCCCTACCTGTCTCCTGAGGTGGCTGTCCGTCCTGCCTTCCTACCTGGGGAGGTTATCCTAGCCCCGACGGGGTGAAATTCGCCCGTCCGGCGATCGTCTCTCAGGAAAGACCGCGGCTTAGGCCTACTCCTGGAGGAACGCGGCCATCTTCCTTCCTCATCCCTCCGGACCCCCCCCCGGGCACTCGGCACGCCATCTGACCACAACACATCGGCACTCTCTGCCCCTAAGACCACCTGACGGACAGGTCATGGCCTTGGCCCCATCACAGGGTACAGCATCCTTCTTCCTGTCCTGAAGCCTGGCTGACATCCACCTCTGGCCTCATTGCACCCCCCCCTCCATTCTATTTTATTTTATTTTTATTTTTATTTATTTTTTGGCCGCTTGCTCTGCCTGATCTGCCACGCTTCTACAGGAACTGTGTGTTGAAGTGCCAGGACAGTGAGAAACCAGCTCCGGGCCTGGGGGGTGGTGGCCATATTGCTCCACCTGCATAGACTTGCGGCGAATCGCCACCTCCACCTGCAGCGCGGATCGCACTTGCCGCTCTACCATGTCATCTGTGGAGGCGTGTGGCTGAGGATGGATGGCTGACAACATGTACTGCTGAGCTTTGTGCTCTCCCGACAACCGCAGGCTGTGCTTCTGTTACCTCGCACCCGATCTGCTGATGGCTGCTTCCAGCTCCTCCTCTGCTGACCATACTGATCTACACCAAGGCACTATCCAACGGTACCTGCTGCGCACATCATCACAGGAATCTCGTACAGGTAAAGACAAACTCCCGACGGGCCGAACTCCGGGCAAAACTAAACTTCCGCCCCCACCAGCAGTGACTTCCCTACCCGTTGAGGACGGATCGGGTTCACACCTGAATCCCCTGATGGACCCTCCGGATCCGCTGACCGACCTCACGCTGTCCCCTAACACAGACGTAAACACTGCTCTGGGAGAGATGCCTTTCCCAGCCTCAGGGGGTGCCCCGGGTCCCTCGACCTCTGCCCTGCTCTCTGCCTTTCGGGCGGATTTTGACTCCTGGGCCTCTAAGTTGGAAGCTTCTCTCCACGTTGAACTGGCTGCCCTCAAACAACGGGTCTCGGCATCGGAGGTCACGGTCTCAGCAATAGCTACCACCCAGGAAGACCACTCAACCCGAATAACGGCGCTTGAAAACGCGTCTACAGCTCACCTCTCCCGTTTGCGACAACACCAGCTCCGCATAGAGGACAGTGAAAACCGAAGCCGCAGGAACAACATCCGGTTGCAGGGGGTCCCGGAAGCGACCTCAGGTGCTGATCTCAAACCCACTATCATCGCTATACTCAATCAGGTCCTGGGCAGGGAAGTTACGTCCTCTATCGAGTTGGACAGAGTGCATAGAGTGGGGGGCATGGGGGGCGAACGCAGAGACCGCCCTCGAGACGTCCTCTGCCGGGTACACTATTACACCCTGAAGGAAGAGATCTTACGCAAGGCCTGGCGCTTAGGCCCTTTGGACTTCCATGGTTCCCCCATCCACCTATACCCGGATCTCTCCCGCAACACGTTGTACATGCGACGGGTGGTTCGCCCACTACTGGAAGTGATCCGTCAAGTTGGTGCATCGTACACTTGGGGCCACCCCTTCAGTATCAAAGTGACCCGGGCTGATAACCACAAATTTGTCCTGTCAGATCCGGACCAGCTTCCTGCTTTCTTCCTCTTCCTGGACCAGGACCCTGTCACCGTCCCGAACTGGTTGGACCCTCCAGATGACCGCCAGCGGCTACCGGGCCCTCCTCTACAGCGGCGAAGGTACCCGCAGTCTAGATCGGCGCCTTCCAATACCAGAGAGCGACGAGCCACATCACCTGAAGACTGATCCGAATCATTACGTGAGACTTACACCGGTTTTCTTGCCCCCCCCCCCTTTTTTTTTTTTTTTTTTTTTTCTCTTCACCAAGAGGGTGCGGCTCTTCTCCAAGACTTCGACCAGGTTTGCCCTGAATGTGTTTTGTTATGTTTTGAACTCGTGGCCTACTCCCATGACCTGCTGCTTATCCCATCCTTTGAATGCCACTATTGACTTGACTGTCTTGTTTGGTTCAGGGGCTCTCTCTGTGTCCCCGGTGGGTACGGCTGTGCTTGCCGGGGCTCTGGGGGGGCGGTTGGGGATGTTGATGTTGCCTGATGGTTGGTGATGGTCCCGTTCGGCTCTGGGCCGCCTTAACCCTCGCCGTGGTCCCGCACTGCCCTGACTGCACCGGCGTCGCGGCTGCCCTTCGGGTTTTGCTGCGATGCCCTCTATAGATTTGTCCCTTGATGCCTGTGCATGTTCCTTTTTTCTTCCCCTCTCTTTATTGGGGGGGGGGGGGGCGGTCTGGGCTGGGCGGGGCCATTGGGTGCTTTCCGGGGAACTGCTCATGTTGTTGCTGTGTTTTCTCGGGGCCTTGGGTCCGCGGGTTGGCTTGGGGGTCCCTGGACGCGGTCTTTTGGCTTGTCCTGGGGCTCCCGGGGCTTCCTTCGGTGCCAATCTCCTGTATCCCTGTAGCTCAGGTATCGTGTGCCCTATTAGTAGCAGCTGCTGTGCGTTTATTATGTTGTCCGAGCCGAGCTGGGACAACGACTAAGGATAATGCTGCCATAACTATAACGTCTGGTTTGTCTGGTCCCTATGGGACCATATGGACATGTTTTTGCCTTTATTCTGTCCACGGCGGGGGTTTTCTTAAATTTTTTTTTTTTCTCCTCACTTACACGTTCTAGTATATTGCTTAAAGATGTCTAAAAGTACCTATGATGTTAGCCTCATGTTATGCTCGTTCGCTACTTGAAAGTTATGCATTAGATGCCATGATTATTGGGTGTTTTACACTTACGTTATATATGCCTGCTGAGTTGTCGGGATCACAACTCAGCTGTTCTTACCTTGTTCTCTTTTTCCAAATAGGTTTGGCACGATTCGTGCCTAGCGCGTGATATTTCACGAGGTGCTTCGTTTTCACGGACACCAATAGTTTTTTTTTGAGCTGCCTTCACAAGGTGCTCTTTCTGATCAATCTCCTCCACACTTCTTCCCTCTTCATTCTCCCTCCCCTGCTATTTTCTGACCCCTATTACCCCACTCCTGCCCTCCCCTTCCCTCCCCCTCCTCCTCTTCCTTATCACTCCATCATGGCCCAAACAGTGATCTCTCACCCCAGGCTACAATTCTGTTCGTATAATGTCAATGGCCTTAATGTTGCCTCCAAGAGAGGTCAAATCCTTTATCACATGCACAAACGCCAGGTAAATGTGCTTCTTCTTCAAGAGACGCATTTTCGCTCCTCCTCCACTCCTTCCTGTTCCAACAGATATTTCAATAGGTGGTTCCATAGCACTAACCCAGCCCAGAAGACCAGGGGAGTGTCTGTTGCCTTTCATAAAACACTCCCTGTAGAAGTGCTGGATCAGCTCTCTGACCCTCGTGGGCGGTATATCTTTGTGAAATTCCTGTTATGGGGTACCAAATTCACAGTAGCAAACATCTATCTTCCCAACACCAATCAAGTACCGTCTGCGCTGGCATACTTGAAGGTTCTATCGGGATTCATGGAGGGTAAACTCATACTGGGCGGTGATTTTAACACCCCTCTGGAGCCGCTTTTGGATTCCTCCACCTCGCGATCTTGTGTCTCATTCCCTAAACTGAGAGCACTGAAGCGAGCATTCTATGAACTGCGTCTTGTAGACGTATGGAGGGTGTTGCACCCCAAGTCCCGTGACTACACCCACTTCTCTCACGTACATCACACTTATAGTCGCATAGACTACTTATTGAGTGACCATAGTTGCCTGGACTGGTCTCCTGAATGCCACATAGACCCGATGGTCTGGTCTGACCACTCCCCTATCCACCTGACATTTTCGATCCCTTCCACCCCTATTAAGGAGTGGACGTGGCGCTTGAATGATTCACTGCTTGCGGATTCGGATTGTACACAGACGGTTTCTGACACAATCTCTAACTTTCTTGTTGACCACGCTTCGGATACGACTGCGATGCCCTTTCAATGGGAGGCGCTCAAGGCAGTTCTGCGTGGAACCTTTATCCAAATGGGTGCTCGCCTGAAAAAGGAGCGCTCGGCCGCCATAGAGACAGCAATTCGTACACTGAGAGAACTGGAAGTTGATCACAAACGATCCCCGACAGTGTCAACACTGTCGGATGTTTCTATGGCGCGATCACGACTCAGAGAACTCTATGAGACCTCTGCACGCTCGTATGCAAGTAAGCTCGCTTTCCATCAATATAAGTTTCAGGATAAATGTGGTCGATCGTTGGCTCGCTCTCTACACCCTAAAGTGTCTTCCACTTTTGTGCCCCACATCCGGGGGGCGCGGGGAGAATTGATCTCCTCACCGACCAAGATGGCCGAGGAATTCAGGGACTTCTACCAAGCCCTATATAATATCCCTGCGACTCAACCAACGGGCTCCCATTGTACCGGGATAGAGGACCAATTGTCTTATGTCTCGGAAACCGCACTTCCCACACTAGATGCTGACGCCATTGCTGATTTAGAGACTCCTATCACAGAAGATGAAGTTGCCAAAGCCATAGCGGGTACGCCGAGTGGAAAGAGCCCGGGCCCGGATGGCTTCACGCCCAAGTTTTATAAACTTTTCGCTGCCCTTCTCACACCCTTTCTCACCAAGGTGTTCAACTCTTTGACAGGAGGCTCGCTATTCCCTCCACAAGCACTTGAGGCCCACATATCTCTCATCCCAAAGCCGGGCAAGGACCCTGCTCTTTGCTCTAACTACAGGCCGATATCTCTAATTGGTGTCGATCTGAAAGTTTTTGCTAAAATACTGGCGAATAGATTACAACCATTGTTGCCGGGGATAATACACTTGGATCAGGTAGGCTTTGTAAGTGGCCGAGAGGCTAGAGATAATACCCTGAAGACTCTTCTTTTAACTGATTATGCCCGATCTCACGATATCCCATTATGCCTCTTAACAGTCGATGCGGAAAAGGCATTCGACCGAGTAGACTGGCAATTCCTTCGAATATGCCTGCAACAAATTGGCTTGGGACCTAATATGATGGCTAGAATAATGTCCCTTTATACCTCTCCATCTGCTAGGGTTAGATTGAATGGTTCGCTATCCCCGGCCTTCTCTATTTCGAACGGGACGCGACAGGGCTGCCCACTGTCCCCCCTCCTCTATATTCTTACCATGGAACACCTGGCCATGGCTTTACGTAATAACCCCTCAATCCAAGGCGTAACAATCGGACCCACCCACACCAAACTCGCCCTTTTTGCGGATGATTTGCTCCTGTTCGTGACACATCCACATACAACACTGCCCTCCGTGTTGCAGGAGTTTCAGAAATTCGGAGTAGTTAGCAACTTCAAAGTGAATTACGATAAATCGGAAATCCTTAACGTATCTTTGTCCAACTCGGTTCTACGCAGAATAGCGACCACCTTCCCCTTCAAAACCGACTCTGCCTCCGTCAGGTATCTTGGAATTCAGATTCCGGCGGATGCGTCCCAACTCTTCTCCCTAAACTTTACCCCCCCTCCTTCTTAAGACCCAAGCTGATTTAGCCACCTATGCGTCTAAACGGCTCTCATGGCTAGGTAGAGTGAATGCTCTAAAAATGGATGTTCTTCCTAGGTTCCTATATTTGTTTCAAACTATACCTATTCGTATACCTACTTTGTACTTCAAGAAACTACGCCTGATGTTCTCCAAGTTTATTTGGAATGCTGCCCGTCCCAGAATACGATACGGAACATTATCCCTTCCAAAGGCTAGAGGGGGAGCTGGAGCCCCGGACGCCTCCTTATACCATAAGGCAGCGGTGCTCACTCGTATATTGGATTGGTTCCATCACTCTTCAACCAAGCTCTGGGTCCAGTTGGAAAGCCACATGAACCCAATTAAACTCCCTGCTCTCCCATGGACCTTACCCACGGATCGAGGGAGTTTGGGCCCTCTCAGCGACCTTACTCTACAGACGATTCGGATCTGGGATCGTTTGCGATCCAGAGGGGGTCTGTCGAACCACATGGGGCCTTTGACTCCCTTCTTTGGGACCCCGGCCTTTCTACCTGCTCTGTCGGTAACAAGGTTTGGACTGTGGCGTAAGGAGGATCATAGGAGAATCGCCCAGGTCCTTAGATCAGACCCCACTCTAAGAGCTGATACCCCTGCCGACCCGACTTCCCGACACCCTATGCAGTGGCTTCACAGGCAACAGACCACTTCCTATATCCGAACCCTGCCATCCATCCCAGATATCCTGGCTGAACCGACGGGATTTGAGGCACTGCTTCTACAGGCAGAACCTCCAACACATGTGATATCTCAACTCTACTCCCTACTGCTCGACATTTTTTCCCCTGATCCCCCGCCGTATACGGCCACCTGGGAGGCGGACCTACACCACCCTATATCCCCACTTGACTGGCGGAAGTGTTTTGCCCTGACACACAAACTATCCTTGGCCACTAGGACCCAAGAGAAGGGGTTTAAGCTACTAACAAGATGGTACAGATGCCCAACGACTATCAAACACTTCAACCCGACAATGTCAGATGCATGCTGGCGGTGTCTGAGATCCCGGGGAACAATGCTCCACATCTGGTGGGACTGTCCTCCTATCCAGGCATTTTGGCAACGGATTTTCGAGCTATACTGCAAACTGATGGCGACCACAATCCACCCCTCCCCTGAGGTGGCTCTCTTATCTATACTCCCTGGCTCGTTCAAGTCCGTTAAAAATGATGTGTTACGACACTTTCTGGCGGCAGCCAGGGTGGTGATCCCCCGTCACTGGAGATCGGCGGCTACGCCTTCCCTTGGGGACTGGGCTGTTGAGGTGGACCGCATAAGGGACCTTGAACGTCTGTTGGCGGAGGAGTGCGATAAAAGCGAACAATTCTCTCTCATCTGGACTTCATGGTCTATGTTCCGATATTCTTCTGAGTTTATTTCCTGGGCTGGAGGTGGCCTGGATGATGTCGCCCTGGTGCCATGATGGAGTGATGCTTGATACTTGACCCCCAATTCTTACCCCATTATCTCTCCCCCTTTTTTCTACCTCTGCTTCTTTTCTTTTTCTCATTGTCTGAGTACATTCTTAGGAATCCATTAGTCCACATACATGTCTTTATCTTGCCGAATGTTACTGATTCACTTTCTGACCCCATATGTTATTCTTTAAATTTTATTTTTCTATTTTCTCTCCCCCATACAACTTAATATGCACTCCCGTATACTATACTGTATATGTGGCAGCACTACTCCGCTACTTGTGGTGTAGTCGAGAGCTACAACAACCAGATCTCCCCCCCCCCCCTTTTTTTTTTTTTTTTTTTTTTTTCTGCTAACACTGATAGACTTATGGTGGTCCTCATACTCATGCTTTTTCTCTCATTTATATTTAACATGGACATGTTTATGTTCTGGCATGCACGGTACCTATTGTTGATATACTCGACTGTACTGTTTGTAATGTTTAAAATGATACTTGTCTTTCTGCTCCTCTTTTTTCTCTTCTCTAATAAAATAAGATTGAATTAAAATGTGGGTCTCAAAACAGTTTTTTTCATGTGCAGCTCATTACAGCGACCCCATCTCCCAGCAGCAGAGCAAGATCATCAGTTCAAAGCAGCACTGGAAAACACTCAGATGAGTCATCACCTGATTCCTCATCTACCTGCAGCCCAATGAAGCAAAGTCAGAAGAAGGGGAGAGTCCCACTGCAGAATTATCATGGAAATACCAGGCTTCGCTAATACCTACAAACCAATGTTTAAAACCATCAATAGAGAGTTTTTTAGTAACTTATTGTTGTGGAAAATGTTATTTATGTGGACATTTTATTCCAGGATGTGCGTTTTATAGATTGTCATCTGTCTCCCTGTGTCTGATATTTAATCGAGGATCGCTCTAGCAGAGCGCACTTGGGTTGAATCGAGACCAGCAGTAAAAGCGGTCAGTATGAAAACCTTCCTCTAGGATTGAAATGTGTTCTCTGTGTGTGTGGGCATTTATTGGTTTGTAGATATCAAGCGCAATGCACTGGACTGCTCGCTTTCAAATGACTATACACATTAGAGAAGCAAAGTCCACATAACGAGAGAAACCAATTATATCTCTCTTGCGGATTTCGTTATCCCTTTAGGGATACATATCTGTGTGAGAGGACAATGTGAGAGGACATTGATATCTGTCTTGTTAGTGTACTGGTACCGTATATTGACAACAGCAGTGGCAATGTCCCCGCAGATTGTTTCAAGCCTATAAGAACAAGTAGAATGATCTTAATTCAGATATGGTTTTACTTTGAACAATGTCTGAATGTGCTCCATGCTGACTAAGATGGGGTGTGTGCACTCCCCCTGCCTTTCTTTGAGTGCCCTCCCCTTTTCTGTTTGTCATTTCCTGTCATGTGATTTTGTTTTAAGGGAAGTGATTGGCTGTTGGGGCCATCACTTCCTGCTTTGTTATTCTTTTGTTTCCAATGAATAAAAGGAACTAAGTGCCTGTGTTCATCCCAGAAGCTTAAGATTCCATCTAGAAGCAGCATTGTTGTTTGGTTCTTCCTGGTGCCATCAAGTACTTCACATTCCTTGTACAAAAGAGCTTGATACAAACGTGCTTTTAAGCACGGAGGAATTGTTTGGTGCTTTGTGTGCATTGAGACGCTGGAAGTGCACATTTTTGCACGGTGGGGATTTGCATACAAACCCCAAGGGAATTCTTCCACAACATTATTAACCACTTGCCAACCTGTATATTGCTTTAAATTTGCCGTCATGCAGGTGTGGCAACCCCTGCCGTGAGCTACGTGTCCGCTGGTGTCCCGCAATCGTGTCACTGCATTTCCCTGTTTTGCCTAGTGACAGGACAGTGATCTACAGCTCCCTGTCATCGGGAGCAGTGATCACTGTCATGTCCCTCATTGCCCAGCCCCCCACAAGTTAGAATTACTCCCTAGGACACACTTAACCCCTTCCTCGCCCCCCCTAGTGGTTAATCTCTTCCCTGCCAGTACCATTTACACAGTAATCAGTACATTTTTATAGCACTGATCACTGTATAAATGACAATGGTCCCAAAATAGCATCAAAAGTGTCCGATGTGTTCACCATTATGTCGAAGTCATGATAAAAATCGCAGATCACCACCAATACTAGTAAAAAAATAATAATAAAAATCCCCTATTTTGTACACGCTATAACTTTTGCGCAAACCAATCAATATACGCTTATTGCGATTTTTTTTACCAAAAATATGTGGAAAAATACATATCAGCCTAAACTGAGAAAGATTTTATATATATATATATATATATATATATATATTGTAGCAGAGCGTCCCAGAGAGAGCCTGGGAAAGTCCAGTTCGGGGTTTATACCTCTCCCAGGCTCCTCTCTTACACGTTCAGGGATCTCTGATCCATGATCCAGGTCAGGTGTTGGCCCTCTCCCCCAGGCCAAATTAAGCTCACCTGAGCTAACAGCCATTGCTCTGTCCTGGGAAACAGATAGTGTGGATCTGTAGGAGCAAGGAGGTTGTTAAAAGACTGGTGAGCAGTTTGTGTTTTGAGCTAACAAGCGGTAGGCTTGTTTAGCTTACTAGTTAGGGCCTACATATCGTGTAGTTAGAGCCGAGACACGGCTAGGTGTTTGTTTAAACTATTTTTGTTTGTTTTGTTTTCTGCACACTGTACAGCACCTGTAAATAGACTTTGTATAGCACCAATAAAAATCCCACGGTTGTTCACTTGTCCTATGGACTTTGGTATCTGTGCTGGCTCATCCCAGGGAGCTTTTGTACCCGCTACCTATCCCCAGCTTACATATGGTGGAGGCTGCGATCAGCAGTAGTAAGTTACTATTTTAAAAGGCCAGTACCTAAAGTGACAACATGGAGGAAATCCTCAAACAAATGATGTTATCCAATGCTGCACAACAGCAAGCAAACGCTGCACAACAGCAAACTAACGCTGCATTGCAGCAAGCCAATGCTATCGCACAGGAGCAAACCAAGGCGCTGTACAAACAGATTGGTGCTGCACAGGAGCAATCGCAGAGGCAGATTAGTGCTGTACAGGAGCAATCGCAGAGGCTGTTTGAACAGCTTGCCACTGCTGCAGAAGTGGATAGGAAAACCCTGACTAAGGTTGCAGAGACGCTAGCACAGTGGGCACCTGCGGAAATTAAGGATATGGGAGACAAGCCTTCAGCCATCCATGTGGCTCGCTTTCTGTCTAAAATGACTACGGATGATGATCCAGAGGCCTTCCTGTTAACGTTTGAACGGACCGCTGAGAGGGAATGTTGGCCTAAAACCAAGTGGGCAGGACTGATTGCCCCCTTACTTTCTGGTGAATCGCAGAAGGCCTACTATGATCTGGAGTCAGCAGAAGCAGAAGACTACGAAAAGGTCAAGCAGGAAATTCTGGCGCGACTCGGCGTCACCTTGGCCGTTCGAGCCCAACGGGTCCACAGCTGGTTCTTCAAAATCGAGAGGCCCCCAAGATCGCAGATGTTCGACCTAATCCACCTGGTGCGAAAATGGCTACAGCCTGAGTCCCTGTCTGCGCCACAAATAGTGGAGCGTGTGGTCATGGACCAATTCCTGAGGTCACTCCCAATTCCCCTGCAGAAGTGGGTGAGTCAAGGGGACCCCAAGTCGGCAGATAACCTGGTGGAACTCGTCGAAAGGTACTTTACTGCAGAGAACCTGGTCACCACCCCAACAGCTGCACAGACTTTCCACCCAAAGCCACGGTCTCCCCAGGCAACCGGTAAGACTGTTCCAGGGGAAGTGGGTGGTAAGCATGGCAAGGAAATAGGGGGGAGGATTTTTGGTGCCAGGACTGAAGTTTGGCGTCCCAAGCAAGGGAAACCACTGCCTGTCAGCAAACCAACTTGGGGAAACATCAGGTGTTTTCGTTGCCAAGAGCTGGGACATGTTGCAGCAAACTGTCCATTGACTGATGAACCAATGCAGTGTGATCTGTCTATTAGAAGGCAGTCTATGTTTGCTGCTGTTTCATGCGCTGCAGCGCCAAATGTGGGGAAACACATGTGTCACATGACTGTTAATGATAAGCCTATTACGGCCTTACTGGACTCTGGAAGTCTGGTTACTTTGGTTACAGCTGAGATGGTTGAAACTGTGAATTTTCATGCAAAAAAAGTTGCTGTGATCTGTGTACATGGGGATACCCGGGAGTATCCTATAGCCACAGTTCAGTTTAAAACTGGCTTAGGTACGGTGTCCCATGCGGTCGGACTTGTGCCCCACTTGGTGCACGAGGCCATCATTGGTAGGGACTTCCCTAAGTTTTGGGAACTGTGGGATCGTCCCGACCCGGTCGCAGTACCTGACTCAGTCGCAGAGCCAGAGCTCCTGGCTACTTCCGATATTGTGGGTTCAGGGGACTCATCTCAGGGCTCTCCGAGTTTTCCTTTCTCGGTTATGGCAGGAGAGCTGGAGGAGCCTGAGGAAGTCCTCACAACCAGTAGAGCCGGACAGCCGTCTGCCGACTCGGAGCCTATGTTGGAGTTTACTGACCTAAATGTGCACAAGGAAAATTTTGGTACTGAGCAGAGAAAAGACCCTACCCTTGCCAGGGCCTGGGAAAATGTAATGGTGATTAATGATGTACCTGTTGAACCAGGGGATAGGCCCTGTTTTCCTTATTTCAGCAGCAATGATGATTTACTGTATCGTGTATGTAAAAAGAATGATGAAGTTACTGAACAGTTGGTGGTCCCCAAGCCTTACAGAAGGGTGGTGTTGGAACTTGCCCATGGGCACTTGCTAGGAGGCCATTTAGGGGTTGAGAAAACCACTGAAAGAGTGTTGCGCAGGTTTTACTGGCCAGGGATACAGAAAAATATTGAGAATTATTGTCAATCCTGTCCTGTGTGTCAGATGTCAGCCCCCCAGCCCCACTTACGAAGTCCTTTAGTGCCCTTGCCCATTATTGAAGTGCCCTTCGAGAGGATTGCCATGGACCTTCTGGGTCCCCTCCCCAAATCCGCCCGTGGTCATCAGCATATCCTCGTGATTATGGATTACGCTACCCGTTACCCTGAGGCCGTTCCCTTACGCGCCGCATCTGCTAAAAATATTGCCAAAGAGCTGTTTATGGTGTTCAGTCGGGTGGGCATCCCTAAAGAAATCCTGACAGACCAGGGTACCCCATTTATGTCACGGATAACTAGGGAGCTGTGCAAGTTATTTAAAGTGACGCAGTTGCGAACCTCTGTGTATCATCCGCAAACGGATGGCTTGGTGGAACGTTTCAATAAGACGTTAAAGGGCATGTTAAAAAAGGTTGTTGACAAAGATGGGAAAGACTGGGACTTCCTGATACCGTACCTGATGTTTGCTATCAGGGAGGTTCCCCAGTCCTCTACAGGGTACTCTCCATTTGAGTTGCTTTATGGGAGACACCCTCGGGGACTCTTGGACATAGCCAAGGAAACTTGGGAGGGGGAACAGACACCCCACAAACAGACAGGGGGAACAGACACCCCACAAAAGTGATATAAGCATATCGCTCAAATGCAGGACAGGATTGCAGCCGTAATACCAGTGGTGAAAGAACATTTACTACAGGCTCAAGCAGCCCAACAGAGAATATACAACCGGGGGGCCCAACTCCGTGTTTTCTCACCGGGGTGACAGGGTCCTTGTTTTAGTTCCCACTGTTGAGAGCAAGTTCCTGGCTAAGTGGCAGGGCCCCTTTGAAGTAATTGAAAGAGTTGGGGAAGTCAATTACAAGGTGTATCAACCAGGTAAAAGGAAGCCCGAACAGATTTACCATGTGAACCTGTTAAAGCCCTGGAAGGATAGACTGGCGTTAACTGCGAGGTCCCTACCGGTAACGCCTAAGGGTACTGAATCCCCTCTGATCCCTGAGGTCACGATTCCAGACACCCTGTCATATTCCCAAAAACAGGAAGCTAGAGAGTTCCTAATAAGAAATAGAGAGAAATTTTCAGAGTTGCCTGGCACGACTTTGGCGGTTCAGCATGATATTGTTACTGAACCTGGGGTCCGTGTCAAGCTCAAACCATACCGAATTCCTGAAGCGAGGAGAAAGGACATCAGTGATGAAGTTAGAAGGATGTTGGAACTAGATATCACTGAGGAATCCAATAGTGACTGGTCTAGCCCCATCGTGTTGGTCCCAAAACCGGATGGCACTTGGAGGTTTTGTAACAACTTCAGAAAGCTCAATGCAGTAACAAAGTTTGACACGTACCCAATGCCCAGGGTAGATGAACTTATAGACCGACTGGGCAAGGCCCGTTATCTGACCACTTTGGACTTGACCAAAGGATATTGGCAAATACCCCTGACTAATAGTGCCAAAGAAAAGACTGCGTTTGTGACCCCGGAGGGATCATTCCAGTATAAGAAAATGCCTTTTGGGTTGCAAAATGCCCCTGCAACCTTTCAGAGGGCCATGGACAGGACCCTAAGACCGCACCAGCAGTATGCTGCAGCTTATTTAGATGACATAGTGGTGCATAGCACTGACTGGGAGTCTCACTTTCCCCGTGTCCAAGCTGTCCTTGATTCCCTCTTCAAGGAAGGTTTTACGGCAAATCCCAAAAAATGTGCCATTGGTTTGGAGGAAGCCAAGTATTTGGGCTACACTATTGGCCGTGGAGTTATTAAACCCCAAGTGAATAAAGTAGAAGCCATCCATGAGTGGCCACGTCCTGCAAACAAGAAGCAGGTCAGGGCCTTTCTTGGCATTGCGGGATATTATAGAAGGTTTATTCCAAATTTTGCCACTATAGCTGCCCCACTTACAGACCTGACGAAAGGGAAAGACTCCGTAATGATAAAATGGTCCCCAGTAGCAGAAGAATCTTTCCAAGTCCTGAAGAAGGCTCTTTGTGCACAGCCAGTGCTATACTCCCCCGATTTCTCCAAAGATTTTTTGGTTCAGACAGATGCCTCTGATGTAGGTATCGGGGCAGTACTATCACAGGTATACAATGGGGAAGAACACCCTGTGGTCTACCTAAGCAGAAAGCTCAATGATCATGAGAAAAAATATGCAGTCATTGAAAAGGAATGTTTAGCCATAAAGTGGGCCGTGGACGCGCTCAGGTACTACCTGTTAGGGCGCCAGTTTGAGTTAATAACTGACCATGCTCCCCTGAAATGGATGGCCCAAAAGAAGGAGACTAATAGGCGGGTGAACCGGTGGTTTTTGGCCCTCCAGGATTATTCCTTTTCGGTAAAACACAGGCCAGGTGTTGAGATGGGGAATGTAGATGCCCTGTCCCGTGTTCACTCCTGTTGGGCTACAGGTGTTCCAACCCTGGGGTTGAAACAAGAGGGGAGGGTGTGTAGCAGAGCGTCCCAGAGAGAGCCTGGGAAAGTCCAGTTCGGGGTTTATACCTCTCCAAGGCTCCTCTCTTACACGTTCAGGGATCTCTGATCCATGATCCAGGTCAGGTGTTGGCCCTCTCCCCCAGGCCAATTTAAGCTCACCTGAGCTAACAGCCATTGCTCTGTCCTGGGAAACAGATAGTGTGGATCTGTAGGAGCAAGGAGGTTGTTAAAAGACTGGTGAGCAGTTTGTGTTTTGAGCCAACAAGCGGTAGGCTTGTTTAGCTTACTAGTTAGGGCCTACATATCGTGTAGTTAGAGCCGAGACACGGCTAGGTGTTTGTTTAAACTATTTTTGTTTGTTTTGTTTTCTGCACACTGTACAGCACCTGTAAATAGACTTTGTATAGCACCAATAAAAATCCCACTGTTGTTCACTTGTCCTATGGACTTTGGTATCTGTGCTGGCTCATCACAGGGAGCTTTTGTACCCGCTACCTATCCCCAGCTTACAATATATATATATATATATTTTTTTTTTTTGGGGGGGGGGGATATTTATTATAGCAAAAAAAGTAAAAAAAAATATAGATTTTTTTCAAAATTGTCGCTCTTTTTTGTTTATAGCGCAAAAAATAAAAATCTCAAAAGTGATCAAATGCCACCAAAAGAAAACTCTATTTGTGGGGAAAAAAGGACATACATTTAGTTTGGGTGCAACCGCGCAATTGTCAGTTAAAGCAACGCAGTGCCGAATCACAAAAAATGGCCCGGTCATTGGGCAGCCAAATCCCCCGGGGGTGAAGTGGTTAAGAAATTTCTGATTTGCCATTAAAGGAATACTATGTATCAGGATTTGTCAAATATGATAACTAAAACTGATCTCATTGTTCAGATTTTCGAGACAGGACTGAGTAGTGTAATTATTTTTGTTATTTGGCAGATGCATGCATTTTTGAGGCTTCATATATCTGGTATTCCTTTACAATGTTGATGATCTTTTATAATTGTATAATCACAAATATTGAGAGACATATAAATTTCCAACCATCATCTTTTTATTTTACAGATTCTCGGCTTTAAGAAAATGTATGTTTTAAAGCCTGTTTTAACATAAGGCAACAGAAGGACTACAAATCTGTCAAGTTTGAATACATGGATTGTCCAAAATATTCACTGTATAATAATTTATTACAAATTCTTAGAAAAAAGGCATCAATAGAGTATTTTCATAATAAGATGCACTAATTAATGAATTTATTATTTGCACAATATTGCTGTTCAAACATTTATGATACATTTTATGATTCATTTGTTTCAAAGTACTAGCAAAGCAAAGCAGTTTTAATGACAATATAATTGCTATTATCTGCTTATAATAAAGAATACTTTTCCACAGCCCCTTGTCACAGCTGTGTTGTACCACACTGGGAAGGATATGATTGGGAGCAAAGGCATTAGAATCAATGACAAGCAATACAATAAACACATTTTATTTTAAAGCAATCTTATATTATTATTATTATACAGGATTTATATAGCACCAACAGTGTACACAGTTCTTTACAACATACTGTAAGGGCAGACAATACAATTACAATCCAATTTAATACAGTAGGAATCAATAAATCAGAGGACCCTGCTCATTAGAGCTTACAATCTAGGAGGGAGGGTCAAGAGCTACAAAGATCATAACTGTGAGGGATGAGCTGATAGAGTGTAAAAAAAAGGCTGGTAGGTGGGGCAGGGTAGGCCTCTCCGAAGAGAAGGGTTTTTAAGGATTGTCTAAAAGTGGACAGAGTAGGAGTAGTTTTACAGATTGGAGTTTCAAAGGATGGAAGAGGCTCAGAAGAAATACTGGAGGCAAGCATGGGAGGAGGTGAAAAGAGAGCAGGGGGTTTTAGGAGGAACAAAGAGAACAATTAGGTTGGTATTTTGAGACTACCTTAGTGACTTAGCTGGGGGCAGAGTTGGGGATGGCTTTGTAAGTTGTTGTTAGTGTTTTGAATTTAATTTGTTGGGTGAGCAGAAGCCATTTAAGGGGTCAGCAGAGTGGTTTAGCAGACACTGAGTGGCTGGTAAGGTGGATGAGTCTGGCAACAGAATTTATGATGGACTGAAGGGGGGATAGCCTATGTAATGGCAAGCCAACGGGGAAGAAGTTGCAGCCATTGAAGTAAGAGATGACAAGGGAGTGGACTAGGAGCTTGGTGGTGTCATTGGTTAGGAAGGAACATATTTGCAGGGGTGAGGAAGTAGGCTTTGGGCATTGATTGAATGTGGGGCCAAAAGGATAGTTCACAGTCCAGGATTCCACCTAGTGCCTTGGCATTCAGGGGAGGGTTGATAGTTCATCTGTCAATCTTGACAGAGAAGTCAGGGGAAGGGGCGCAAAGGGTAGGAAATATTATGAGCTTTTTAAAAGTTTTATAAAAAAAGTAAGTAATATGCGATTGTGCATGTATTACACTATGTAAATAATGCTTGAAAATAAGTGGTTATAACAAACTAGATGAAAAGCTGTTCACTTTGCAAGGGAATATGCCCCCGAGCTTATTTAATGTATTTAATGTAGTGAAGTTTCTCTTTGCAAAGAATACCCAACAACAGGAACATTTTACGAAAAACATTTTTGCTTGCACACGTTTGGATGCTGGAAGTCATAGTTAGTTAGTCTGGTTGAAAAAAGACTCAAGTCCATCCAGTTCAACCAATAAAGTTCATCTCATTCACTAAGCTCTAGGGGAAAAGTCATATACTGTATGTCAACTTTTTTTAAAGCGTTTTCAATCAGCAATCTCAACATTTATTCAGCATCTCAGAACTTCTGCTTGTATGAAAATAAAAATATGTAATGCCCCGTACACATGATCACTTTATGTGATGAAAAAAATCGACGTTTTCTGTGAAGTAAAAAAACAACTTTTTTAAACTTCACTTTTCAAAGACGATGTTGCATACACACCATCGTTTTTTCACAAAAAGCGAGGTTACGTTCACCACTCTCTGGGCATGCGCAGGTTAAAAAACGACGTTTTAAACAACGTTTTTTGCTACACACAGTGACCTTTTGTGAAACAAAAAACAACGTTTTGAAAAACGACACATAAAATTGAAGCATGCTTCAATTTTTTTTGTCGTTTTTTACAAGACATAAAACAACGTTTTCCCCTACACACGGTCAATGAAATTGACGTTTTTAAAAACGTCATTTTTTTTCATTACATAAAGTGATCGTGTGTACGCGGCATGATAATGAATGCAGATTAATTTGTGTCTTTTATATCTACCTGGAGTTAAGCTTTAATCCCTATGCAACAAGCTTGGGTAGTTGGGGTTATGGGGATTTTATCTAGCAAGTTTAAGGATGCAAGCAGGCATGCAATAAACTAAATCAAATGAGGATGTGAAAAGGCAGCAGCTGGAGAATGACACAGGGTCCATGGAGAATATTGAGTATTGGTATAATGACTGTGTTTTGTTCTGTTGGGAAAAAGGGGGGGGGGGTGTTCAATACATTTCAAAAAAAGTATTTTAACTTGGTTATTTTACCAGTAGCATACTTCGGTGTTGATTTACTAAAACGAGAGAGTGCAAAATCTAAAGCAGCTGTGCATGGTAGCCAATCGGCTTCTAACTTCAGGAAGAGGAGAAGGATTACACATGTTATGGTGGTCGGCATTGTTTCAGAAACTCTAGCCTGAGCGATATGTACCTGTCTGTTGATAACAGAGACATATACATCTGGTGAGTTTTACATCCACTGGGAGAGGTTCACTGTTACAGGTTTCAATATCTCTATTGGCCAACATTACCAGTTGAAAAATGCAGGATATAGTACTCTACATATTTACATATTTGTAGACATGCTTTTAAGGTTTTAAATCGATGCTTCAATAAAACATGTTATAAAAAAGTAAATTGGGTTGATAGTACCCTGTGAGGCACCGCTATCCCCATTGTACATACAAACGCAGAGTTTTGCCCATTGGGACTTTAAATGAAGCCCCTCACCGCCAATAATAAAAACATAGTACAGGTTTTTTAAATATATGCCAGCAAAAGACTGGGAAAAGGTGTCATAATGCCAAACAGTTGGCCCAAAAGTACAAATCCTTTACATGGTTGCATACAGTAATCAAATTGTCCATAGTAAGGGCCCTTTCACACGGGGCAGATCAGTAATGATCCGCCCCGTGAACCTCCGCTTGCTCAGCGGGGATGGCTCCGTTGATCCCCGCTAAGCCGGCGGATGACAGGGCGGTCCCCGCATGACAGGGCGGTCCCCGCACACTGTGCAGGGACCGCCCTGTCTTTTCTCCACTCTCCCCTATGGGGGATTGGATGAACACGGACCGGAGTGGGTCGGATGTCAGCGGGCATCTCACAGCTGACATCTGTGGCTCCATAGAGGAGCACGGAGCGCCCATTCAGATCCGCCTAAACAACTGGCAGGCACATCTGAACGGTCCGCCCGTGTGAAAGAGCCCTAAGTGTGTCATAGCATCTATGGTGACCCAACAGATTTTGTGAGTACAGTCTCACTCTTCAAACCCTGAAGAGTGAGACTGTACTCAGAGACTGTAATTCCTCATTAAATACTTGTTCTTTCCTTTGGAGTTATTTATGGTAACGATTAAAGTCCTTGGGCCAGATTCAGGTACATCTGCGCATTATTGGACCGGCGTAGCGCACCGCCTTTACGTTAGACTTGCGCAATGTAGCCGCGTAATCACCCTATTTTCGTAGCTTTTGCGCAGAAAATTGCGCATTGGTAACGTTATTTCAGAGGCGTAAGGCGGAGTATTACAAATTGGAAAGGACGTGGGCGTGTTACATTGAAATGAGCCGTGACCCCATGCAAATGAAGGGCCGGCCGGCTCGCGCATGCGCGCTTGAAGCAGACCATGGTCAGCACCTCTGTGCGCATGCTCACAACTCGGGAACGGCGCAATCAGTGAAATTGGAAGTGAACTAGGGCAACTTAGTGAACTACGCAGACAGCATAAATAGACAGACACAAACGCACTTCCTTTGCAAAAGTACATCCCTTTGTATCCCTCCCTATACAGCAAGGTGCTTTTGTTTATTAGCGTTTGTTTGTTTGTTTGTGACGTGTCTTTGAGATATTTGGGGACTGTTTTGCAGAGTGATTTTTTGTCTTTTATGTGTTTTCTTTGTTGTTATTTTGTTTAAATTATATTTTTGCTGGGCATTTTTTATTTTTGCTCGTCATTTATTTAATTTTTTTTGGTTCTGTTTGTGTATGATTTTGGAATGTGGGGGTGATATTCCTGCGGGAAAAGGGGTGTCACCCTCATTTGTGGTGGAGAAGTGAAACCCAGGTCTGTGTGAATGGTGTATGAATGTACAGTGACATAATTGGAGCCGTGGTATGGCGTTGCTGCTCACAAGTCCTGCATGGTGGGCTTGTGCCAATCCAATGTGATGACGATGTGGTGTGTGTGTGCTAGGGACCACAGTGGTGTGCATGCTTGCATTCTCATTGTGCCATGATTAATGTGTGTGTTTAACGTGCAAAGATGCATATGTGAGCTGGCATGAGATGGGGTCCCAGTGCATATGCAGAGTCACCTTGAAGGGAAAAGACAGGAGGATGTTAGTAGTGCATGTGCCCCTTGTGATGTGTGCATCATGGGGGGGGGGCAGTCATGCCTGCCACCCATGTCACTCACCAACCAGCCAGCTGTCCCCATACATGTTCTGTTCGAAATCTGTGGGGATGGGGCTATGATTGTATATGTAGCTGTCATGGGTGTCATGGGTAGTGCCATGTGTTGGGCTGCTGATGTCCTCCTGCAAGGTTGTGGTTAATTCCATGATGGCATGAGGGGTGAATCTGAAGATGCGAGACACCTCAGAATCACTCATGCCATAGATGTCTATGCATGTGTGATATATCCTCTCCCGTGAAGAGTGAAGAGTGAGGGGCTTGTATCAGATAAGAATATTGTATTAGATTAGATTAAATTGTAAAGTTTATATAAGCAAAAAAAAAAAAAAAAAAAAACATCTCCCGTGCCCTCCTTAGTGCCCTCCTCAGTGCCCTCCTCAGTACCCTCCTCCTTCTTTGCTCATCTAAAGTCAGTAGTATAGCTATGAGCATGGATGCCACTGGCATGTTGGCATACAGTTTGTTGGGCAACACGTGTGACTGCTGAGCTCCTCACTAACAGTGTTGTTTTATCTGACATGTAGACAATTTTTCTCTTTTTAGACCAGCTTTTATATGGTCTAATTTTAGACAGGACATTTTGCTGTTGCGCACACTGCGTAGCCTGCGCTGCCCCAACGTTCTTTTGTGGATCCCCGTAACTCCCTCATTAGCATATTTGACTAGCAAATCAATGGTCTGTCTAGCGCAGTTTTGCGCGGACGGATGCACCTGTCTACCGAAATTACGCTGGACAAAAAAAAGTAGATTTCTTGCGTATCTCGTTTTGGAGATGCCGTGCATCGAAACGCACGCGCACATTTAGACTTACGCACGCGCATCTCCTGTTGCGCAGGCGTAATCGCTCTGTGAATCTGGGCCCTTATTTTTATTTTTTTCCCTTTTTTGTTTGAAAGATCAATAAAACAACACTGCTTACAGATCCATAAATCCAAATTAAAATATTTATGTCTGAGAGCAAAAATTTACGCATATATACATATAGATGCAATATATGCATGTAAACACATATAAGCATCATTTAAATCTTAGCTTGCAAAAACAAAGAGGAATGTTATATGTAAAAATTCAAGGCAAAATTTATATTTCTGTACATATGACAGTAATGCCGCGTACACACGATCGTTTTTTCCGATGAAAAAAAAACGTCGTTTTTTAAAACGTCATTTAAATTGATTGTGTGTGGGCAAAACGTCGTTTTTTGTCTTATAACAAACGACAAAAAAAAAAATTCCAACATGCTTGAATTTTTTGTGTCGTTTTTCAAAACGGCGTTTTTTGTTTCACAAAAAGTCACCGTGTATAGCAAAAACGTCGTTTAAAACGACGTTTTTCAACCCGCGCATGCCCAGAAGCTAGTTATGAAGCGAGCTTCAATGGAAAAGAGTGGTGAACGTAACCTCGCTTTTTGTGAAAAAAACGATGGTGTGTATGCAACATCGTCTTTGAAAAGTGACGTTTCAAAAACGTCGTTTTTTACTTCACAGAAAACGTCGTTTTTTTTCATCACAAAAAATTATCGTGTGTACGGGGCATTACACAAAAAGATCCTGCATAACAAATGAAAGTATGTCCTATACTTGTATTTTATGCAGGATCTTTTTGCCAGTGTGCATAAACGTTATAAATAAATAAAAAAAAGCCATTGTTACATTATGGGAATTAAACATGTTAGGCTTCATTCACACTAGTACATAGAAAACTAGGCCCGGATTCATGTAGATTGGCGCATCCTAATGCCGCCGTAGCGTATCTTCTTTACGCTACGCCGGCGCAGCATTGAGAGGCAAGTATGAAATTCACAAAGAAAATGCGCCTAACGTTGCACCGGTGTAGCATATATTCGTCAGCGTAAACCGACGTAATTCAAAGTAGGTGGAAGTGGGCTGGAACTGGGCGTGATGCATGATAATGAAGCGTGACCCCATGAAAATAATGGGCTGAGCGTCATCCAAGTACTTAAAACGAACAGCGCATGTGTCATAGCTTGGACCTATCCCCCATGCGCATGCGTACAACCACGTTGAAATAACTGCCTAAGATACGTCGAATCACTACCTACGACGTGAACATAACCTACGCCCAGCCCTATTCACGTAGTACGACGTAAAATATGATGGCTGTTCCCTGGTCCATACCTTTGCATGGGTTGCGCCTCCTATATGAGGAATAACTTTACGCTGGACGTAACCCTTACGCAGCGTAACTATGCGCCCACTATACGCCGGCGTAGGCAAGTTACGTTGGTCGGATGAACTCAGTTTTTTGGCGTATCTTGGTTCTATGGGTACGGCACATAGATACGACGGCGCACATTTGTACTTACGCGGTGTATCTGTAGATACGTTGGCGTAAGTGCTACGTGAATCCGGGGCCTAGTGTTTATATGCTGTAAACATTGGGGGTTTAACTCAAGTGGTAAATGCGATTTTCAGCGAGTCCACAGCAGCCTGTTGTAAGGTTTGAGGGCATGGCAGCCCATTTTTATTAAAGGAAACAAAATTAAATATTTACACATAGGATTTCCCACGCAGGGGTTCTTCTCCAGTACAGTTCACAGAAACAAAATGCCAAGCCTCCTGGCTCCTAGGCTTACTTTAGCCTTGAAGTACCTGTTAAACATTGGCCCACTCCTGGCTTCAACAGGATTCTCCAGCCCACTGTCTCCCAGACTTCGGGACTTCTTTCAGCCCCCCTTGGACTCGCTAGCCACCTCAGGTCTACCAGCCTCCCAGTCCATCAGGAATGAAGTCCCCCCACACCAGGGATGTAGTCTATCAGGGCAGACAGATAGCTCCCCACACACAGGTCTGTCCTGCAGCAACAGCCAGCTGCACATACTCCACCTTCCTCTCCCCTCTGCTTTCACCAGCCTCTCATTATATTGGTTGTGTTCACCTGAGCACACAACCTGCTGGTTATTAACAAGACCCGGACACAGGGTTGGAGATCCCATCCCACCCAAGTCTCTGCAGGATCTCCAAACTACACAGCCCCATCCAAACTTGGAAAAACCCTGAAAAAGCTGCCAAAACCGTTTTCTCCATTTCAAAACTATGCTCTGTAGTTCTGCAGTCTGCTGGCATGCAGACTCTGTGTCCATTTTAGCTTCCTTTCCACAGTGACATGGACTCTCACTATTACAATGCATTTAGAGGAGATTTCTAAATGCATATAAATATATGTAATGGTTTCTCCGGTGCCCCTCCCCACCTCTGGCCACTTGCGGTATTGCATGCCATTGAATTCAATGCAGAACTAATTATTTTTGTCTCCATTGAAATGGGGAAACTCGCTTTGATATGCAAGTACTTTGGATTATGAGCATTCTCCTGGAACGGATTATGCTTGTAATTTGAGGTTCCACTGTAAATGTGCATAAACATAGCTAAACCTGCTTTAAAGAAGGAACACATAAATGCAATGAAGAGATTTCTGGGAGACATACAAGTTATTTATATTATCCAACTGTCTCTCAACGGTCCTTCATTTGGAAGGAAAGTCCCTTTTTCAAGACCAATCCCTCTGTCTTTCATGCAACCCCAGCTATCACTTATTCTAATGTGCACATCTCTACACAAAACTTTCTATTTCACTTCCAAAAGTGTAAGGCTGCCCTAAACCTTTTATCCCTACTGTACATTACTGTATTTTACATTTTAAAAAAAGCCAAAGAAGAAAAAAAATAGAGGTCAAAAGAGCGCTTGTGTGGCTCAGCCAATAATTTTCGGCATTATCAATCTTGTTAGCCTGTGTAACAAGGACCATGGCAGGACTGTTTTTCTTTGCTGCACCGTGTTCTACATGGTGTTCGTCTTTATCACTTCATGCATTGATGGCCAGTGGAAAAGTGCCTTCTTCTATTGGAAGTTGGTGTAGTGGTCCCATACATTGGTAGTACATACATTGGTAGTCAATAGGAGAAGGAGCACTTATATTAACCCTCCTCTTGTGTTAGGGTCAGAACCGACCCATTTTCAGGTTTTGAATGTCTATAAGTATCACATAAATGTGTTTATTGCATCAAGATTTTTTTACTTTGTCAGGAACCTCTATTTAACCACTTAAGGACCGCCGCATGTACATTTACGTCGGCAGAATGGCACCGAAAGGCACAACAACGTATATATACGTTGGTGCCTTGGGGGGGAACGGCGCAGCTGCAGGAGCGATCCGACAAGAGGGGGCGGCTATTCGTTTTTGTCCGCCCCCTCCGGATCGCTCCCAGCCAATGCGCACGCCCGCCCGCCCTGTCACTTCCTCCTCCTGTGTAAACACAGGAAGGAGGAAGCGATGTGATCTCTCCCTCGGCGGTTTTTTCAACCACCGCTGAGGAGAGATCACCACACAGTAAGTCCTGCACCAACACTACACTACACACAGGCACATTTAACCCCCCCGATCGCCCCCCCCTCCCCCTGTCACAGTGTCACTGAATGCAGTAATCATACATGTATGATTACTGTATTTAGTGTCAGTGTGACAGGCAGTGTAAAAGTCAGTTAGTGTTAGGTTCAGGGTAGCCCCCGTACCCCCCCATATAAAGTTTTAACCCCTTGATCACTGCCCTAGTTAACCCTTTCACTCCCTATTGCCAGCGTCACTAAGCGATCATTTTTTTGATCGCTGTATTAGTGTCGCTGTTCCCGCTAGGTAGCTAATTTTTTTTTTTTTATTGCGATTTTTTTTTACTAAAGACATGTGGCTAAATACATTTTGGCCTAAATGTTTGACTAAAATTTAGTTTATTGATTTTTCTTATAACAAAAAGTAAAAAATATTGTTTTTTTTTCAAAAATGTCGCTCTATTTTTATATATAGCGCAAAAAATAAAAATCGCAGAGGTGATCAAATACCACCAAAAGAAAGCTCTATTTATGGGAAGAAAAGGACGTGAATTTTGTTTGGGAGCCACGTCGCACGACCGCGCAATTGTCTGTTAAAGCGACGCAGTGCCGAATCGCAAAAACCCCTTTGGTCATTTGGCAGCATATTGGTCCGGGTCTTAAGTGGTTAAACAATGTAATAGAAAAAGAATCCTTTTCACGAAATTATAAAATACTGTGGTGAAAATTAAGACGTTTATAGTGTTAGGGTCAATTCTGACCCAGTTATAATATAGGATTATAGGACACTAATAAGTGCCAAAACTGAAATCATAAACACTCTCTCTGCTTAGTAACACTGACAGCCAATCACCTCTTAACCCTGTGAGCTGTAGTTAGGGAGGGGCCTATCTCTTTGCCTGCTTGTCTGCTTCTCTAAATAAAGTAAAGAAACATAGGACCAATACATTTCAGAGTTGCTGACTTTATTTTACCATTTTTTAAATTTGAAAATGGTAGGTGAGCTATCAAAAGAAAGGTCTAAGGGGTCACACGAAAAATATTAAAACCAATCTTTTCAAGGATAAAGAAGCCCAACAAGGTAACCAAGAGGTAAGAAACAAATTGGATGATAAATAATTGTTCAGAGGGTATTTTATGGCTGATTTAAGACACGGGTCAAAACCGACCCATTAACATCATGGATAGTAACAGAAAGCTAACATAGGAGGAGGGTTAAGTGTCAGTGGGATAATTGATAATCAGTGGTTATTGGGAGTTAGAAAAACTTCATTTATAAAGGAACCCCTGGAAACCTCTGGAGGAATCCCTCAGTTCCAATGAACCCCGGTTGAGAAATCCTGAACTACAGTGCCTGCCGCCGAGAATGTTTTTTTAGCACGACAGCATCGCGCTGATTCTCGGCGACAGGCTGCCGACATCTCGCACTCGCTGGAATAGTAAAAGCACATTCCAGCGAGTGCGTCATAGAAGCGACGGGGATCCGACGTGGATTCCCGCCAATTCCACACGTGGGCGGAGTTTGTTATGAATCCTGAGAAGGAAGTCCCCGCCGGATTTTAAATAAAAATCCAGCATGGGTTCCCCCCTCAGGAGCATAACGGGCCCTTAGGTCTGGTATGGGTTGTAAGGAGACCCCCCTACGCTGAAAAAACGGCGTGGGGGTGCCCCCACAATCCATACCAGACCCGTATCCAAAGCACGCCGGCCGGCCAGTCAGGAAGGGAGTGGGGGCGAGCGAGCGCCCCCCCTCCTGAGCCGTACCGGGCAGCATGCCCTCAACATGGGGGGGTCAGGTGCTCTGGGGCAGGGGGCGCACTGCGGCCCCCCACCCCAGAGCACCCTATCCCCATGTTGATGAGGACAGGGCCCCTTCCCGACAACCCTGGCCGTTGGTTGTCGGGGTATGCGGGCGGGAGGCTTATCGGAATCTGGAAGCCCCCTTTAATAAGGGGGCCCCAGATACCGGCCCCCCACCCTAAGTGAATGAGTATGGGGTACATTGTACCCCTACCCATTCACCTGGAGGCAAAGTGTAAACACAAATAAACCACACAGGGTATTGAAATATTTTATTAGTTGGCCGCCAGGGGGGGGGTGTGTTTGATCACTTTTATAAAAGCGCCCCCCCTCCGGCGGGCTTCTGCGGGGGGGTGGGTGCCGCTGTTCTTCGCCGCCGTCTGATTCTCTTCCACCGCCGAGGGGGTCGCTTTGATAAAAGCGCCCACCACCCAGCGGGCTTCCTTCGACATCTTCGGCGGCGGGGGGGGGTCTTCTCCCACTCTCCGGGGTCTTCTCCCACTCTCTAGGGTCTTCTCCCGCTCTCCGGGGGTCTTCTCCCACTCTCCGGTGTCTTCTTCAGGACTCACCGCTGCTATCTTCGTGTGTTAGCTCAATTACTAGCGGTGGCGAGTCCCCTCTTCTGTGACGTCGTCTTCTTCTTCTTCTCTTCTCCAGATGTTGACGCGACGCTTCCTTCCGCTGTTATGGCGGGCGCGCGGCTCGCAGCGAGTTATATAGGCCTGTCTTGTGACGTCGCAGTCCCATCATGCTCCGGTAGGTACCACGTGGGCAGGTAGCACGTGGTATTGGCGGGAATCCGCGTCGGATGCCCGCCGCTTCTATGACGGCTTTGTCTCCATCGCGGCAAGCCAGCTTGGCGCTGGCTCCCGCGATGGTGCCCGCAAGTGCTCAATCTCGCCGAGAAAGGCAGCGAGATTGACACAATATCCCAGTCACCTACTGTATAGTGTTAACACATTTTTATATATCATTCCAGGCACATACTGTACAATTTTCTCACTGGCGATATGTAGCACATCAGATCCCAGGAAGCATGGGGCAGTGAGCTGTCAGAGCCTGTTTGTTCTTTAGCGCTGTGGCTCCTGAAGTCCTTGCTGGTAATAACTGAGATGGAGGATGGCCGTGAGGTGAGTGATCCAGAGCGAGGCTTGGAGTGCATGAAACAGTGTGGCACAGTGCAGTGAAGTCACAATAACAACAATCACATAACAATGCATTTTTGTGATGTCACTGCCCTGTGCCACACTGTTTCATGCTCTCCAGGCCTTGCTCTGGATCACTTACTTCACGGCTGTCCTCCATCTAATCGAAAACCAGCAAGGACTTCAGGAGCCACAGCGCTAAAGAACAAACAGGCTCTGACAGCTCACCGCCCCATCCTTCCTGGGATCTGATGTGCGAAGTGAGTGAGAAGTGGATACATTGTGACCTGGTCACCATCCTTGCTCTTGGACACTGCTCAGTCCAGAGATATACTCAACTTTACCTTCTCTCATGTGAGTGGATATTGCATTTACTAAGTGTTTGATTTATACACTCAGAGGCGCCCCCCTCTCCTTCTTTTCTAAAGGCAAAGGTTAAATGCTGAAGAGTATATCCTTCTACAAGTTTAAATGTAAGCAAAAAAAAAGAAACATACCACTATTAATGTACAGGTTCATCCCCAGGATCACAAGTGTATTGATATGTGTTGGTTTCAGTGATAGTTAACTGCCTATAAAATGAAAAACAAACAGATATTTTTATTAATACATCGCAAAAACCTAATACATTAAAAAGTTATAAAATAACTTTAATATGGTCAAAGTTGGAACCTGGGTTATAAAAGAAAAGTACACACTAAATAATCACTAAACACTAAAAGTCCTGCAAAACAGATAGAGAATGTGCTATCAGAGATTATTCATATAGCTGAAGTATGCAGTGCTATAAAATTGTTCCGTTGAGCAATAACATTGTTTTGTTTCTGCATACAGGAATGCTGTGAGTTGACTGAAGCTAAGTTGACCTTTCTTTTTAAACATTTTGGGAATTTACTGGTGTGGAAGGTCACCACTAGTTCTTGTTATCAGTTTAAAAATTTGCCTGGACCCATCTAATAAACTACAGATGAAAGAGGGCATCATATCATGAATGTAGTCACTCTTTAAAATCATACAATATCAATATGTCATCCAAAATTGACAGTCACATTCAGTTTACCTCTTTTGAAAATCTATTATAAGTGCTTAACATGAACTCTGTCACCCATCTATTACCTTCTCAAAGTGTATAAAAACACTATAACAATGTATTTTCCCTGAAAAGTAAACACAATCCAGTTATAACATGCAGTTCTTATTTTATTGGCAAGTGCCTACAAGTCACTGATTGCATTATCTATGCCATAAATGGAGCCTCTAATGACATCTTCAATACATTCATACACTGCTGATCATGTGGGCAGGCATTTTATGAAGTGAACTGAAATCTACTGTCTCTTCATAAAAAGTGTGCAAAACACTACAAAGTGTGTTCATAATAACCATAATATAGGACACTAGAGCTAAACACCACACAATTTATTTTACAGTAGTTATACTTATGACCTGAAACACCAGATGCCCAGAATGACATCCCGTGGACGGTCAATGCCACTTGAATTGGACCTTTATCATTAAAACCCATCTTTAGGCTATCTACTATAACGATGGCACCCACATCACCTAATTTTAAAAGCTGAACTTCAATCAGCGCTAAGGAATGAGTACGTAGTGCACCCCGCATCCCCCGTACAGCAAGGCTAAATGCCTAAAATGCTTACTTAATCTAGAGAGCAAAGAATAAGAAGTAGTCTTGCATTGTACATGAAGAAGCTAAAGGGCTGTCCACATATTTGGAGCAGGAGAGAGCAGAGGAAAGTGGAGATCAACAGAGTAGAGCAAATAAGAGTGGGAGAGAGCAGAGGAGAGTGAAGGAGATCACTTCCTGTCAGGAGAGTAACTATAAAGATACATATTTTTGCTTTTTCATTACCTCCTAGGCTAAATGATTATGGGGGGCATAACATGGCAGAATTGGCACTTCCGGAAATTATGTCAGTGTGTGACGTCACTTGCTGACACGTTTCTTCATCATCAACTTTGTTAAAGAATGCAATGCCAGACTGAAGCGTACATTATATAACCTACTTCCAACCACACTTCTCACAGCCTATGCCATTTTAATTAAAGGAAAGCGAGCTTTAGTACAAATGCTACTAATACTAAACAGGATCGCAAATATACTATAAAAATAAGCTAATAATAGAATGCTTTCTACCAGATAAAAATAAATATATAAATATCCACAACCCACAGACCAAATAAATTTAACGTCTTAAAACAATGTGTCTCCTTCTAGTGGCTAACACTAAAATGCACACTTAAAACTTATACTGATTTCATATGTCAAAGTACATGCATATTCAATATCAAAATAATCAGAGCTGAAAAACTTGTATCAGCGCTACTTGTCTTGCTTCCTCAGGAGAGGTATCTGTGGTACACATGGTATCTGGAGGTAAAAATATAAAACAGTAAAAAAAAGGGGGGGGTAAAAAGGGGGAGAGACAAAAGAGGGAAGGAGAGGAAAGGGGGGAAGAGAGGAAAGGGGAAGGGGAAGCGAAGGATACAAGAGGAAGGGAAGAAGGGGAAAAGGGAAGGGGAAAAGGGAAGGGGAAAGAGGGATAAATAGGAGGAGGGGGAAGGCAAGGAAAAATAAGGGGGGAGATGGATAGGGATGGGGGGGTATACAGGAAAGAGGGAAGGCATAGGGGGAAAGGAGAAAGAGGGGGAAGGGAAAGGAAAAGA
Source organism: Rana kukunoris (assembly GCA_029574335.1). Classification (NCBI taxonomy): domain Eukaryota; kingdom Metazoa; phylum Chordata; class Amphibia; order Anura; family Ranidae; genus Rana; species Rana kukunoris. Next base: position 618,481,855 of record CM056049.1, on the reverse strand, counting down.
TGGGAGGGAGAAGGGTGAAAGGGGGAAGGTAAATAGGGAAGAGGAAAAAGAAGAAAGAGGTGGAAGGGAAAGGAAAAAGACTGTAAGGTGGAAAAAATGGGTATAGGGATGGGGGGGGGGACAAGGGGGGAAAGAGGGGGACCCAACCACACCAGGTCTGAAATCCAAACTCACGATTGTAAAATTTGCAAGAGACTTTCATGAATATATAATGTTGTAATGGGTAAAAGGATAAATGAAACTAGCAAGTCTTCCAAGTACAGATGGCAATCTGAACAGAGGCAACCAACGGTCATTAAAATTCTCCCTGGGAGATGTGGAAGAAGTTAATAAAGTTAATATAATAATAGGGGAGTGAAAGAAAAATATATATAGAACCAGGCCAGGGGTGTGGGCCAGTGTGCAAGCCGTGATAATGAGAGGCAGGGGTGTGGACACAGGTGAACAAGGTAAGAGTGAGAAATGTAAAGGGCAGTGCTGGGAGACAAAAGAGGGGAAGGGGGGGAAATAAGAAGGAGGAGAAAGAAAGAAGGGGGGGAGAGAGAGAGCGGGGAGGAAGAAGGGACAAAGGAAGAGGGAAGAAGGGGAGTGTGTGGGAACATGTACCTGCAATACAATTGTATTGTGTGTAGGGGGCCCCGGGGTAGGGAACCCAAGTTGAAAAAACTGTGTAGGGTCACATTTAGCCTCCACGAGTAGGTCCATGGTAATGGGCCAAAGAGGGAGGGGGACCACAATGGATCCCAGGAGGGCATCAAGATAGTGAAGCCGACTGTTGACACCTAGTGGGAAACACATGAAGTGAGTAACCAGTGATCAAAATATCAATCAGTAAAATAGGGGGGGGGAAGGGGGGGAAAGTACAGAGATCAGAGAGGGGGGGTGGAGGGACAGGGGGGGAAGGGAGCACAGGGTGACAGGGAACGATTGAAGCACAGTGTAGTAACTTACTGTGGGCTGGGTAAGGCCACAGAGGTCCCGAGGTGCGAGTGTCCATTGCGCTGGCAGCAGGGGTATGCTGCTTTTGAATCCCCCGCCCGGCGTGGCTAATGCACGTCAGGAGACGTAATTGCATAGCGTCACCGGGTCGGGACGCCCATGCGACGTCAGCGCAGCCAAAGCTGCTAAGATCGCACTGTAATTCGTATGAAAAGGGAGTATAGTTAGATATGAACAGAGGGACTCCCCAAACTGAAGGTTGGGGAGTATAGATGGGTGGGATGCGAGGGGTGCAGGGGGTGAAGGAGGTCAGCCCAAGCAACCGAACGCAGGTCACCCAAAAGGGGGCCCGGGGTGGATAACACACCCGGACCCCCTTTTGGGTGACCTGCGTTCGGTTGCTTGGGCTGACCTCCTTCATCCCCTGCACCCCTCGCATCCCACCCATCTATCACCCTAGGGTGGATAACACACCCGGGCCCCCTTTTGGGTGACCTGCGTTCGGTTGCTTGGGCTGACCTCCTTCACCCCCTGCACCCCTCGCATCCCACCCATCTATCACCTAGGGTGGATAACACACCCGGGCCCCCTTTTGGATGACCTGCGTTTGGTTGCTTGGGCTGACCTCCTTCACCCCCTGCACCCCTCGCATCCCACCCATCTATCACCCTAGGGTGGATAACACACCCGGGCCCCCTTTTGGGTGACCTGCGTTCGGTTGCTTGGGCTGACCTCCTTCAACCCCTGCACCCCTCGCATCCCACCCATCTATACTCCCCAACCTTCAGTTTGGGAAGTCCCTCTGTTTATATCTAACTATACTCCCTTTTCATACGAATTACAGTGCGACCTTAGCAGCTTTGGCTTTGATAACCACTGCGGCCCAATTTGGACACGAGACTTGGGATCGTCCCTCCTGTCTTTTGCTTGATCCACCATTGAGCTGGACGGGATTGTCTCAATTGTCCATTTTGTATTCACAGCTCGCCCCATGCAACTACCATTGCTGGGGTACTCTGAGTACTCTTAGTCACCTCAATATGTAGATCACCAGTTTTGTCTGAGTGCCGCTATCCCCTGGGACACAATGTTTCCTCAGTGGGATTTCCAATACCAGAGGTTCCCTTCCTTATATTGTACATATGCCCCAGTGATGACAACCTGCTGCTTTAGTCCACCTTGGTGCCCCTTACCCATGAGGCATCTTACTCTTATATTTTTGTTAAGTCATATTCTACCTAATTCTATGTATGTTACCTTTAATTAGTATACCAATTGTATAACCTTGTTTATTTATGTGTATCCCCCCTACAGGACTCAGCTGCCCGCCACTCCCGTCTTTAGTGGATTAATTTGGTTGTCCCCGGCCCCCCCTCCCCAGCTCTGACCGATGGTTATTCCTGTGGAGCATTGGGCCGCCCCTCCTCCCCCCTCCCCTCGAGGGACGGACCCTCCTGGGAGACACCCTAATGTGGGCTGCCGCCCATACATCACGGCAATTTCCACCCATTGTTGTGGGGATCTTGGGCCGCGCCTCTCCCCCTCCCCTTCCCCCCTCTCCTCCACCTTGAGGGGTGGGCCATGCTGGGAGGGGCTGCCGCCCTTCCATCGCGACTTTCCGCACGACGCATGCGCCGTGACACCCCGCTGACATCGCATGGGCATCCCGACCCGGTGACGCTATGCAATTACATCTCCTGCCGTGCATTAGCCATGCCGGGCGGGGGATTCAAAAGCAGCGTACCCCTGCTGTCAGCGCAATGGACACTCGCACCTCGGGACCTCTGTGGCCTTACCCAGCCCACAGTAAGTTACTACACTGTGCTTCAATCGTTCCCTGTCACCCTGTGCTCCCTTCCCCCCCCTGTCCCTCCACCCCCCCTCCCTGATCTCTGTACCTTCCCCCCCTTCCCCCCTTTTTACCGATTGATTTTTTGATCACTGGTTACTCACTTCATGTGTTTCCCACTAGGTGTCAACAGTCGGCTTCACTATCTTGATGCCCTCCTGGGATCCATTGTGGTCCCCCTCCCTCTTTGGCCCATTACCATGGACCTACTCGTGGAGGCAAAATGTGACCCTACACAGTTTTTTCAACTTGGGTTCCCTACCCCGGGGCCTCCTACACACAATGCAATTGTATTGCAGGTACATGTTCCCACACACTCCCCCTTCTTCCCTCTTCCTTTGTCCCTTCTTCCTCCCCCCCTCTCTCCCCCCCCCCTTTTTTCTTTCTCCTCCTTCTTATTTCCCCCCCCCTTCCCCTCTTTTGTCTCCCAGCACTGCCCTTTACATTTCTCACTCTTACCTTGTTCACCTGTGTCCACACCCCTGCCTCTCATTATCACAGCTTGCACACTGGCCCACACCCCTGGCCTGGTTCTATATATATTTTTCTTTCACTCCCCTATTATTATATTAACTTTTCATTTAGGTCCATCCCTATTTGTATCCCCTGATTACCTCTCGGGATACCCTATGGTATTGCCCAAGCCCACCCCACCCGCCAGATGGGCAATGTAGGTGAGCAGCTGAATTCCTTCTCCCCATGTATAAATTTATTATCTCTTTGTAGTTGTTCAATGTATAATTGTTGATGTTTTGCCATTTTATATTTCCTGTTTATAGACATACTTCTGATGAAGCGGCCCTAGCCGTGAATTCGGTCAAGTTGATTGTCTTTTAACCTCACTTGTGTTCTATTTTACTTTGTACTCAATAAAATGTCCTTTCAAATTTTTATTTGCTTGTTTGTATATGTTGTATCTTGATTATTAGTACCGCAATAGTCCAACCCTGGCCCCGCCCCCTTCTTTGGTTCTGTAGTTTGGGACCTCAGAATCAATTTATTTACACCATGTATGGCCTGCTTAAGGGTACTTTCTCACTTAGGCGCTTTTCAGGCATTTTAGTGCTTAAAATAGAGACTGTAAAGCACCTGAAAATGGCCTATCATAACTCCCCAGTGTGAAAGCCCGAGTGCTTTCACACTGGGGTGGTGCGATTGCGGGATGGGAAAAAAGTCCTGCAAGCAGCCTGTTTGGGGTAGTTATGGAGCGGAGTATACAATGCTCCCAAAACTCCCTGCCTATTGAAATGAATGGCGTTTTAATTAATTGAAAAGCGCTGCAGCAGCGCAGCAACATGGATGATTTTAACTCTTTCTTTGGCCACTAGTGGGGGTTAAAAGCGCCTACCAGTGGCCGAAAAAACGTTGGTAAAGCGCCGCTAAAACTAGCAGTGCTTTACTGTCAATGCACCCCTGCCCCAGTGTAAAAGTACACTAAGTGCAACTTTTTTTTCTTTCTATTGTTCATGAAAATTGCTTCAAGAAGCAAAAAGTTACCTACTATTTACAGGGCAATAAGCTAAACTCCTGGATAACCAAGCTCATCATAAAGACATTGCAAAGTCTTTTATGGAATGTTACAGGCCATCGTCGTGACCTTGCCCGAACCAGGAAAAGAGCTTGATTTACTCTCAAATTTTAGGCCAATATTTCTCCTCAATATGAATTTTGGGATTTACATTAAAATTGTAGCAAATCATTTGGCCAAGGTCACTCAAACTATTAAAATGGATCAGGTTGACTTTGTCAAAGGCAGAGAAGCCCCAGATGGCACTAAGGGAATCCATAATAAAAAATAAAAAAAACATTTTTAAACTTGTGAAATCCCCTCTGCATTTCTTACATTAGATGGTGAAAAGGTGTTTGATGAGGTGAATTGGGGTTATCTGTATGAAACTACATTTGGGTTGCAAAGGTAAGTGTACTATATATACTTGAGATAGAACACACACTCTCTGCCCAAGTGTATACATATTTACAGTTACATAGTTAGTCAGGTTGAAAAGTCCATCCAGTTAACAAATATATATATATATATGGTTGGAACCTCTAGAAACAGCAATTCGGCAATTTGGCTTAACTCTTCTATTTCTGGAATTTACATTTCTGATTACTCCCACAAAATAGTGCTTTTCACTGACAATATCATACATACAATAACTACATTAACTAGAAATTATGCCCTGCTTGATCTGGTAATCTCAAACAATGAAGAGCTGATTAAAAATGTTCAACTACCGACCTGGTGGCCCACCAGGTCGGCTCACTATAGACAATGTACATGGCTGAGAGTTCATTGCGCCATCCTTGCACTGATTGGCAGTACTGAAAGGCATCAATGATTGGCACTGACTGGCACTAATAGAAAGCATTGATTGGCACTGATTGGCAGCACTGATTTTCACTGATTGATTGCCCTGATTGGCAGCACTAATGACACTGATAGGCTGCACTGATTGCCGCTGATATGCAGCACTGATTGGCAGTATTTTTTTTAAATGTTTGGCACTAATTGGCAGCACTGATGGGCACTAATATGCAACACTGTTGGGCACTGATTGTAAGCACTGGCACTGATTGGTGGCACTGGTTGACACTGATTGGCACTGGTAGGTGCCACTGATTGCAAACACTGATCATGTAATGAGACTTCATGCAGAGACCAGCTGTCAAAATTGCACTGCCCCCCTTTCTTAAGCAGCCAAATCATTGGCGGGTGTTTTATAGCTGCTGTGTCCCATCCACCCCAACATCACCGCTGAATTTTGACAGCTGGGGGTGGGTGGGACCAGTAGCTATCAAACTCCAGCCAATGATTGGGCTGCTTAAGAAAGGGGGTGGGACAACATACACGTAGTAGCCCGCCCATATCCTATCCCATCGGCATGTTGGAAAGCTGCTGGGTCCCGCCCTCCTCAGTATTAGTATATCATACAGACAGATTTAATTTAAAAGATGCTGTTGATTTACTAAAACTGGAGAGTGAAAATACTGGTGCCGCCCTGCATAGCAGCCATAAGCTTCCAGTTTTTTTTTTTTTTTTGCCAAAGTTTTACTGAACAAGCTGAAGTTAAAGGCTGATTGGCTACTATGCACAACTGCACCATATTTTGTTCTTTTCAGTTTTAGTAAATCAACCCCTGTGTGTACAACTCTGGTATTGATAGACTATAAGGTAAACATAGGTTACAAAAGACCTCTAATTAAAAAACAATATATAAAGATCTGACACAGGATCTGATGAGCTTCATCAGGAAAAATATTATATATTGTGCTGTGCCTACTTGAGGGGTCCCATAGGGTATTACTGACCACACACCTAAGATGATTACAGTCAGGACCCAAAAAAGGGGGAGAGCACCCCTTAAGGAGAAGGTGTCAGCTTAAGCAGAAATTACATAGAGGAGATGGAACATGGGTTAGGGTAAATGGGCACTTAACGTCATCTCAAATATTCAAAATGGATAAGGCTTGCCAGGAAAAATTTCCAGGACAATTGGCTGGATAACAGGTGACAATGAGCACAGGAGGGATAAAAAGATAACCACTTAAAATGCAACCAAAACATGCTTCCACATCCACCAGCTTCAATCAAGGGAAATGTCCTGGCAAGCCATATTCCATTTTGGATATTTGGAGTGACACTAAGTGCCCGTTCAGCCTAATTCACATTCCACATTCTCTATCTGCCTTCACTTAATAAGCTGGCTTGCTACCCTGTTCTCTTCATTTTTCCAATTGTGGCCCACAAGGAGAGCAATCCCCTCCCTCTTTTTAGGTCCTCACTGTGGTCACCCTTGGTGAGCGGTCGGTAAAGCTCTATGGGGCCCCCGAGCAGCACATAGCTTTTTAACTGTAGAATAATTGCTCTCGGTGAAGCTCATCACTAAACTTGTTTAACAGCTTCAGCCCTGGAATAATTTACACCCTTCCTGACCAGAGCACTTTTTGCGATACGACACTGTGTCACTTTAACTAACAATTGTGCGGTCATGCGATGCTGTACCCAAACAAAATTGATGCCCTTTTTTTCCCACAAATAGAGCTTTCTTTTGGTGGGATTTGATCACCTCTGCGGTTTTTATTTTTTGCACTATAAACAAAAAAAGAGTGGCAATTAAAAAAACAGAGAGCACAAAACAAGGGGACATACCTGTATGCCCATTTGCCCACCAATGCCATTGTTGCCGACATATATCAGAGTGCAGCGGTCGGCAAGTGGTTAAGAGTCAGAGATTATGTACTGACATCTTTTTTTTTATCAGAAAAAAGGTTTATTTGGTTTTGCATAATATCACATACACTGTGTACAAAAGATTGTTTAACCACTTAAGGACCGCCGCATGTACATTTACGTCGGCAGAATGGCACCGACAGGCACATCAACGTATATATACGTTGGTGCCTTGGGGGGGATCGGGGGTCCGATCGGACCCCCCCCCCGTACATGCGGCGGTCCGCGCGGCTGCAGGAGCGATCCGACAAGTGGGGGCGGCTATCCGTTTTCACCCGCCCCCTCCGGATCGCTCCCAGCCAATGCGCGCGCCCGCCCACCCTGTCACTTCCTCCTCCTTTGTAAACACAGAAAGGAGGAAGCGACGTGATCTCTCCCTCGGCGTTTGTTTCAAGCGCCACTGAGGAGAGATCACAACACTACAAGTAAGTCTGCACCAACAGCACACTTACACACAGACACAAACACATTTAACCCCCGCGATCGCCCCCCCCCCTCCCCCTGTCACAGTGTCACTGAATGCAGTAATCATACATGTATGATTACTGTATTTAGTGTCAGTGTGACAGACAGTGTGACAGTCAGTCAGTGTTAGTGTCAGGGTAGCCCCCCCCACCCCCCCCAATAAAGTTTTAACCCCTTGATCACTGCCCTAGTTAACCCTTTCACTCCCTATTGCCAGCATCACTAAGCGATAATTTTTCTGTAATGCTTTTTGTAATGCTTACAGAGAATTTTCTGTATTAATAATTGATAGAAGAGAAGAATATTTTTCAGACCGTACCCTACAGCTTTTATAAGCTCTTTTTAGCATTGCAAGTGTGCTTCTTAGTTGCTTTGTGTCATTACATATTCCATTGGCAACAATTATGTGTTGCATGATCCTATTCCACAGATCACATAAACTACAAACAGTTGGATTGAAAACCAATGTACTATACTATAACTCTGTGTAATAAATACAACACAGCTGGCTGTACTCTGATGACAGTGCTTGGTAAAGAACAGGGGAAACTTCATAACCAATGGAGCACAGAGTGACTTACCGTATATACTTGAGTATAAGTCGACCCGAATATGAGCCGAGGCACCTAATTTTACCACAAAAAACTGGGAAAATGTATTGACTCGAGTATAAGCCTAGGGTGGGAATGCAGAAGCTACTGTAAGCAGAAAAGAGAGTCAACAATGCCCATTTGCAGCCTCACTGTGCCCATTGCAGCAAGTGATAGGTCACCAGCGCTAAAAACATGGAAAAAAGTGTGTAAGCAACTGGGGATCATTATCAGTAGGGAGAGCTTCTTCGACTTGAACATTGCCTGTTCGCCTGTTTGGCGAACAACAAACAATTTGGGGTGCAAATTCGAAAAGCCGCGGAACACCCTGTTAAAGTCTATGGGAGAGATCTAAAGTGCTAATTCTAAAGGCTAATATGCAAGTTATTGTCCTAAAAAGTGTTTGGAGACCTGGGTTCTACCACAGGGGACATGTATCAATGCAAAAAAAGTTTTAAAAACAACAGTTTTTTCGGGAGCAGTGAATTTAATAATGCTTAAAGTGAAACAATAAAAGTAAAATATTCCTTTAAATTTCATACCTAGTAATTTAAAACCGGACTCGCGGCTATAATGAATTGTCGGCTCTGGCAATTCAGAGAGAATTCATTCATAAAAAAAAAATTCAATTCATTATAGCCGCGAGTCCAGTTTGAATGACTTTTTTTCTTTCAGAAATTACACTTTATGCAGAGACAGTTCTAAGTACGGGAAACATGCGCTATTTCACATGCTTACTTTACACCCCCTCAGGTACGAAATTTAAAGGAATATTTTCACTTTTATTGTTTCACTCTAAGCATTATTAAATTCACTGCTCCCGAAAAAACGGCCATTTTTAAAACTTTTTTTTGCATTGATACATGTCCCCTGGGGCAGGACCCGGGTCCCCAAACACTTTTTAGGACAATAACTTGCATATTAGCCTTTAAAATGGCACGTTAGATTTCAAATGTTCGAGTCCCATAGATTTTAACAGGGTTCTAAAGTCTACACGAACATTTGGTGTGTTTGCTGGTTCCGGTGCGAACCGAACAGGGGGGTGTTCGGCTCATCCCTAGTTATCAGCAATGTGGAAATAAAGCCCAGTGCAGCTGGACATAAACCATAACTGGAGAGTATGGATGAAACAGTAAAAAACAAACAAGATAGTCCAGCGCTCAATGAGTTATAAAAGCAGTCAGCTTGCAACAGGACATGGAATATGCTAACAGTTTATTAGCTATAAATCATAAAACACCACTACTGTGAGCAAGCAAATAAGGAATGAGGAAGGAATGAAATTAAAAATCTTACGGTGTCACCAATTTAATTTCATTCCTTCCCCATTCCTTATTTGTTTGCTCACAGTAGGGGTGTTTTATGATGTATAGCTAATAAACTGTCAGCATATTTCTTTTTTTAACATTCAAAGGTCTTTATTGATAGTCAAGAAAAAAGAAGGATGCAAGATACAAGCAGAAAAAAAATCAGCCACACAACTCCCTTAACTAACACGGTAATAATAAAAAGAAATATAAAAGAAAAAACTAAGACCTGATAAATGATTCAACTGGAGTTGTGGGTTCAGCAAGGAACAAGTCATATCAATTGAAGTGTCGGGCACCGAAGTACTCAATCCAATACAATGTTAATTCCCAAATATGCCTCAGCAAAAAGGTCAGAGATCCATGTGCATCTGTATGTTTTAAAAAATATTATCTTAGAAAGGGAGCGTAGAGCAGAGCAATAGAGGAAAGGAACTGACAAAGAGAAACAATGAAGAAGGGTGGGTAAGGGGAAAACAGGGCAAGGTAGTGACAAGGTTCTGTACGATTTCGGTTCATCCAGCGATAGATCACTGGTAAAGGCCCCAATAGGGCTGTCTCAGTGGCAGAGAGCACGTTAGGTTCTCCAGTGTAGAACTAATGCATCAAAGATTCATATTCTCGAGAAAATCTGAAAGCAAACCAAGGTTGCCAGTTATCGAGGAATTTCTCAGCTGTCCCCCTGTCCTGAGCCAGTGTGTCCTCCATCTCGCATACGTCCGCCACTCTGCGGAGCCACTCCCGAATGGTAGGCACTCTGGAGGAGCACCAGTAGAGGGGGATCAAGGACTTGGCTGCGTTCAGCAAGTGCTTGGTCAGCAAATTCTTGTAGCGCGAAAGCGAGAAAGAGGACAGGTGTAGCAAACAGCATGCAGCGGACAGTTCCAAAGATGTGTCTGTGATTTTTTTGATTAAGCCACAAACCTCATCCCAGAAGGTCGAGATCAAGAAGCAAGACCACCAGATGTGGAGCAACGACCCCACATCTGATTGGCACCTCCAGCAAGTGTCAGGTGTCGAGGAATTCCACTTGTGAAACCTCGTTGGTGTGTTATACCATCTGGTTAACAGTTTGTAACTTGTCTCCTGCAGTTTCGTGCTAATTGAGCACTTGTGTGATAATATGCAGACATGGCGCCACTGTCCATCAGTTATGGTTAAGACGAGATCCTCCGACCACCTCTGTCTCTGTCCGCCCAAGCCCTCCTGCCCCGTGTATTTCAGCCAGCTGTACACCATCGAGGTGGCTCTAGTCACCTGTGTCTGGGCGTGGCATGTAGACTCTAAGTCAGTCATTGGTCTGTAGAGGTCAGGTGAGTTTCTGAATTCATGTAGGTAGCAACGCAACTGGAAGTACGACCATTGTTTCATGTGGGGGAATTTATTGCCAAGTTTTAGGGAGCACCAGTCTTTAAGTCTGTTTCCGTCATAGCAGTCTCTAGCCAGCAGGGGACCACCAGAGCGCGATGACCTGAAAGTCGGAGTGTGCAGTCCAGGTGAGAAATCAGGGTTGTCAGCTAGAGGAGTGAGAGGGCTGGGGAAGGAAGTGAGCTTCTTCAGTCTGGAAAGAGAGTGGAGTATTCCCAGGGTGGTTCCCGTGATAGGGTTTCTACGAATGAGTAGTGGACACTTGGGCCACGAGATCCACGGTGAATACTTAAGGGCCACGGGCTGAGTTCCGTCTCCAGTGACACCCAGTCTTTCACATGTCCGTGGCAATGGCAGTCAATGATCTTAGCTAAGTGGGCCGCTTGGTAATATTGTTTGAAATCGGGGAACCCCAGGCCTCCCCTCTCTTTAAGTTGCATTAGACTAAGCAGTTTCATTCTGGGTTTCCGTCCGGACCACAGAAAATGAAGTAGAATGGTGTGTAATGAGTCAAAGAAGCGCTTAGGAACTGCAATCGGGAGGGTACGCAACAGGTAGAGGAACCTGGGCAGTATTATCATCTTGACTATGGACGCACGTCCAAACCAAGAAAAGTTTCGTAGGCCCCAGTGTTTGAGTTCCTCACCGCAGCTCCTAAGGAGCGGTGGAAAGTTCCTCTCAAAAGCGTCTCGGAGGTGGGGGGTCAGCCACACCCCCAAATACCGGAGAGCACCATCTTCCCAGCGGAAGGGCGAGTTTGCTTTGGTCAGGGTCAGAAGTCTGTCCGGGAGCGAAATGTTGAGCGCTTCCGATTTGGAATAGTTGATCTTTAGGTTAGACATGTAACCGTATTGGGCGAACTCCTTCATTAAATTGGGAAGGGAGATGTGAGGGTCAGATATGAAGAAAAGAAGGTCGTCAGCGTAGGCCACAACTTTGAACTCGCTGTCTCCCACTTTGAACCCATTCACTGCTGTATTTAGTTTGATCGACCTAATAAAGGGCTCAAGCGTCAAGATGAAGAGCAGGGGTGACAATGGACAGCCCTGTCTTGTCCCGTTAGTGATTCCCACTTTTTCCGAAAGGCTTCCATTAATCTTTAGACGTGCCGACGGATTTTGATAGAGCGCAGCAATCCACGCCAGCATGTGCGGGCCCAAGCCTACACGCTCACACACCGCCGTCATGAAATCCCACGCCACTCGATCGAAGGCCTTCTCTGCATCCGTAGAGAGGAGGAGGCCCTCGATCTTCCAAACCCTCGCCGCGTGGGTCAACAGCAGTGCTTTGGTGACGTTGTCTTTAGCTTCCCGATTTGGCATGAAGCCCGCCTGTTCAAGGCCAATCAGCCCAGAAAGTAGTGGGCTGAGTCTCGTGGCCAGAATTTTGGCAAACAGCTTCACGTCCAGGTTGAGGAGTGAAATGGGGCGATAACTCGAGCACGACGCAGGGTCCTTACCGGGTTTCGGAATCACTGCTATGTGAGCCGATAGGAAATCTGGGGTCACTGTTCGGGGTGTAGACAGCGAGTTCAGAGTGTTTTTGAGTGGAGTAATGAGGTGTTCAGCAAAGGTCTTGTAGTAAATAGCTGAATATCCGTCCGGTCCCAGACTTTTATTAGCTTTCAGCTGCCTGATTGCTTGGCCCAATTCTGTTGCCGTGATTGGGCTTTCCAGCAAGGCAACATCAGGGGCTGAGAGCGTCGGGAGGCCACTCCTATCCAGATATTCTCTTATAATTTGTGGTCTGTCTCCCGTCATGTGGGGTTGTTTGTGTTGAGGAGGGAGGTTATAAAGTTTTGTATAAAAACTGTGGAAGTGATCTGCGATTTCTTCAGTCGTCACATCTAGTCTCCCATCATCCCGTTTTATGCCAGCAATGTTGTTGGCAGAAGAGCACTCACGGAGCGCTCTCGCCAAGAATCTACCTGTCTTATCTCCCTCGTAGTAAAGTCTTTTTTTTAAAAACAATAGGCGCTTGGCTGAGGAGTCCAGCAATTGCTCAGTGAGCTGCCATCTTCGCCGCGCGCCAAGCCACGCCCCCCCTCAGCATATTTCATGTCCTGTTGCAAGCTGTCTGCTTTTATAACTCATTGAGCGCTGGACTGGGGATCTTGTTTTCACTGTGCCCATTGTAGCCTCACTGTGCCATACCCGATGAGCCTGTTATGCATTGCAGTCAGGTGGTGGCCATCCATTCCATTGGATAGAAGAAGATCCTGGACTGCCTCACTCCTTAAACATTGTCTTTATTGTACAAATGAAATCCAAAAAACAACCAGAGCGATGCAGTCAAAATGAAGTGAACAACAGGAAAAAGGTGTCTGACATGTTTCACATCATGTGATGCTTACCCATAGCCATCTATTCCAGTCAGTGTACAAAAGCTGCACCTCCTCCTCATTCTCGTCCGTTATAGGGGAACAGCAGTGCCTCAATGTTCAGTGTTCCACCTATCTCAAACTTCCTCAAGACATCTGTGATAGGCGGAACACTGAACACAGTCTCTGCTGTGAAACTGAGTGTTCCCCTATTACGGACGAGAACGAGGAGGAGGCACGACTTTTGTACACTGACTGGAATGGATGGCCGCCGTCTGACTTGAATGCATAACAGGCTCATCAGGTATGCAGACAGACTCGAGTATAAGGCGAGGGGGACATTTTCAGCACAAAAAAATGTGCTGAAAAACTTGGCTTATACACGAGTATATACTGTACAGTATATATGCATTGACATATCTCCTTAGACCCAGTTTGTGTGGACAGCATGGTCAATTGCTGATGTGGCAGAGTCCAGAGACAGCTTGACTCTCCAATAAAACGCATTATTGAAGTGCTGACTGGAGTTCTTTTTTAATATGTTAGTAAACGAGATAACTAAATAAGACTTTTGAAATCTAGACGATCTTCAAACAAATTTTTACCATTTAATATTAACTTTAAAAATGTACAAGTTGTTGCATGTCTGAGAAAGCCGCCCAATCTAGGAAGTATATTCTAACCTCAGATAAACACTGCAGATAGTGCTGTCTTTCTAAAGAAGTTAAAGGCAATGCCAGAGAGAGAGGTACAACATGTCAGAAGGCTGGCTTGTGGGAGGAGTCTGAGAGTACTTAAGACTCCCTCCCTGTCGGTGCTGGGTCGGCGTAGGGTTCTGGGTTGGGGGGGCGCGGCCGATGCATGTCACTTCCGGCTTCCTGGAGAGGGCGGTCAGCAGCAGCTGTCTCAGGTGTTTTCCACCCACGTTGCGAGGGTCTGATTCAGCGGTCCTCACAAGCTGTTCAGGGGGTGGGGGGAGTCGCTCGTAGTCCGGTTCTCATACCGGGTCCATGGGGGGGGTGCTCGCATTCCGGTCCGCACGTGGGGGATTCCCGCATGGCTCCCGTGTTTTCACCTGGTCCAGGCGGGCGCCCCCTCCCAACCCCCACTCGCCTGTCTCCGCCGGGTTCACGCCGGCAGCAGCAGCATGGCCGCCCATTTGTGTCTCTTCCTCCCGGGGCTCTCACCAGTTTCACGCCGGGGGGAGGGGGGATGCCCGCCCACCCGCTGTAGTTCTCCCTCCTGCATTGAGGGAGCCGCTGCCCGCCCGTTCCCCTTGTTCTCGCTGGGGAATGGGGGCGGGATGCCTGCCTGCCCGTCCGCTGTATTTCTCCCTCCAGCGTGGAGGGAGCCGCCCGCCGCTTTCCCCGGTGTACACGCCGGGGGGAGGGGGGGAGGCCCGTCAGCTGTACTTCTCCCTCCTGCTGGAGGGAGCCGCCTGCTGCTTCCCCCGGTGTTCACGCCGGGGGGGGGGGGGGAATGCCCGCCCACTATGTTTCTTCCTCCAGCAGCGGCATGGGGGGGGCTGTATGAGGAGCGGTTCATGCATGGGTCTTGCTGGGGGGTGTCCGCCATTTTTTTTCCAGGGGTCGCATGCTGGCTACTTGGGGGGGGGGGGGGCTGCCCTCCTGCATCTCTGGGGTCATGCTAGCGGCATTGGGGGGGCTGCTGTCTACCTTTTACTGAGGTCAGGGGAGTTCTGCCCCTGTGTTTGTGTCATAGCGTTTCTGCCCCTGCGTTTCTGTCATAGCGTTTTTTCTGCCCCATGGTTTCTGTCATAGCGTTTTCTGGCCCCAGGTTTTCTGTCATAGCGTTTCTGCCCCTACTTTTCTGTCATAGCGTTTTTCAGCCCCATGGTTTCCGTCATAGCGTTTCTGTCCTCAGGTTTCTGTCATAGCGTTTTCTGGCCCCAGGTTTTCTGTCATAGCGTTTCTGCCCCTACTTTCTGTCATGGTGTTTCTGCCCCCAGGTTTTCTGTCATAGCGTTCTGCCCCCACGTTGCTGTCATAGCGGTTCTGCCCCCACGTTTGCTGTCATAGCGTTTCTGCCCCCACGTTTTCTGTCATAGTGTTGCTGCCCCACGTTTTCTGTCATAGCGTTTCTGCCCCCAGGTTTCTGTCATAGCGTTGCTGCCCCACGTTTTCTGTCATAGCGTTTTCTGCCCTCACGTTTCTGTCATGGCGTTTCTGCCCCCAGGTTTCTGTCATAGCGTTGCTGCCCCACGTTTTCTGTCATAGCGTTTCTGCCCCACGTTTCTGTCATAGCGTTTCTGCCCCACGTTTCTGTCATAGCGTTTCTGCCCCACGTTTTCGGTCATAGCGTTTCTGCCCCAGGTTTTCTGTCATAGCGTTTCTGCCCCAGGTTTTCTGTCATAGCGTTTCTGCCCCAGGTTTTCTGTCATAGCGTTTCTGCCCCACGTTTTCTGTCATAGCTTTTCTGCCCCACGTTTTCTGTCATAGTGTTTCTGCCCCACGTTTTCTGTCATAGCGTTTCTGCCCCACGTTTTCTGTCATAGCGTTTCTGCCCCACGTTTTCTGTCATAGCGTTTCTGTCCCAGGTTTCTGTCATAGCGTTTCTGCCCCAGTTTTTCTGTCATAGCGTTTCTGTCCCAGGTTTCTGTCATAGCGTTTCTGCCCCAGGTTTTCTGTCATAGCGTTTCTGCCCCAGGTTTTCTGTCATAGCGTTTCTGCTCCAGGTTTTCCGTCATAGCGTTTCTGCTCCAGGTTTTCCGTCATAGCGTTGTCTTCCATAGTTTTTTCGGCCCACGTTTTCTGCCTGGGCACTACGGCCCCCACGTTTTCTGCCTGGGCGCTACGGCCCCCACGTTTTCTGTCTGGGCGCTACGGCCCCCACGTTTTCTGTCTGGGACACTACGGCCCCCACGTTTTCTGTCTGGGCACTACGGCCCCTAAGTTTTGTCATTTCTGTCTGTCATTGTATTTCTGCCTCGGCATTTCAGGCTCAGTGTTGCTCTCATACCATTATGCTCCAGGTTTGTTTATTTGGTATTTTTGCTTCATCGTTGCTCTCATACCATTTCTGCCCCAGGTTCTGTCCTATAGTTTTGCCTTAGCTTTCAGGTTCAGCGGGTCTCCCATACCATTTCTGCCCCAGGTTTTGCATTAAGTTTCAGTCTCAGCAGTTCGGCTGCCCCCCACGATTTTGTCCCCCTCAAGTTCTGTCGCAGCATTGCTGCCCCCACGATTTCTGGCATGGCTTGGCTGCCCCCACGAATTCTGTCTGTGTTGGTTTGTCTTGGCGTTGTCTTCGTGGTTACCATGTCTCATTGTACTTTGTCCACGTTGCATCTGGGTTGGTTAGCTAGTGTTCACATCTCAGGATCTGTCACGTCTACAGATTCATACGGGCTGAGGTTTCGTTTTTAATTGATTGTTGACCACAATCTTCTCGCCTGTTTACATACGTCATACGTTGCACGTGCATTCATTACACCTACACGATTACCCACAGCAGTCCGTGGGTACACCGACCATGAGTGTTCAGTTTTGCCTGTCTCTGCGCGGCAGGTTACTCAGGCTCACGTGCCAGTCACACTGGGTTGGGGTGTCATCGGGTGCTTTCATGCGCAGCGGTCTTAGGTAGGCACAGAGGGCGTTGTTGTTTCATGTGTGTTTTCTGTCTTGTCTAGGTTGTGTCAGCGCACCCCCAGTTCCTGCTCTTCCATTCCTACCGGCCACGTCATCATTTTCGGGTCCGGTCTCTGACATCCCTACTGTGGGTACTTTCAGACCAGCTTTCGGGGCTCATCGCTGCATCATCAGGTTTCATAGTGTTGTGGCTTTAGCTGGCAGTCATGCTTTCGTGTCAAGTTTCTGGAGGCAGCTTTTCCAGGGGTGGTTGGTCTGGTTTCTCTACCTTCATGCTGAAGGTGGGGGGTTGGGCCTCTTGGGTACCTAGTGGCGAGTTTGGTAGCATTGCTGGCATGGGCTGCTCTCTCCTGCAAACTTGTCATTAGGTACTTGTCTGAAGTCTGGCGTTCAGCACTTGGGCAGTTGGGGGGGGGGGGGGAGGACGGGTGGGATTTGGGTTAGCTTCCATGCCGTTATCTACTATCCTTATGCTCAATTTTGGCGTGCTTCTGCCTGTAACCTGCTAACCAAGTCTATCAGGTAAGAACAGGTTCTGTGTGTCGGTATGGTGCCATGGTAAGTTGGTGTTACCTTAGCGCAAGGGCTTCGTCCTTCTGCTCCGTCATCATGTCCATCAGGTATCCAGCACTTTAGGCTCCTGCTAGTTGTCAGGTTTTTGCTACTCACCCGCTCACTTTCCTCTCAGTATGGGTAGGCCAGGGGTTGGGGGGT
This sequence comes from Rana kukunoris, assembly GCA_029574335.1. NCBI lineage: Eukaryota > Metazoa > Chordata > Amphibia > Anura > Ranidae > Rana > Rana kukunoris. The sequence continues at coordinate 618,464,461 of CM056049.1, read as the reverse complement.
TTCCTCACGGGGCTACGTCTGGTGTCCGGTTGTAGGTTTCGTGGTAAGGAATTATTGCGGGGGTTTTCGGGCCGGCTCTGGTTTCAGTTGCCCACAAGTGTCCACCTATCATAAGCGTGTCAGGCTCTCATATGGATTGTCGCAGGCTCGAACCAATCTTTCTCGGGGCTTTGGTCGTGTTCAGGCCTGCTCACGCATTTGGCAGGGGCTTCCTTCTATCACAGGTCACGAGTCGGTGGCTTCTCCAGTCATAACGGCTACTTATCAGGTATACTTACGATTGCCATCCGGGCGCGAGCTGCTTTGCTTCTTGGTCACTTATCTACCCCTCTTCACCTACATATGTGTCTTTTGCCCTCTTTCAGGCGTACCTACCAGCCGGCCAAAGGCACACTCCAGGCCTTGGTTATTAGGGTCAACGCATTCCTTACTCGAAGACTCTGATTACAAGTCAGAAGGCTGGCCGGAGGCCGGCCTGTATTTGTGGGAGGAGTCTGAGAGTACTTAAGACTCCCTCCCTGTCGGTGCTGGGTCGGCGTAGGGTTCTGGGTTCCCACCCACCCATTCCCCCAGCTTTCATACATTCTCATTGTACTTTTTCTTGTTCAGGGTATGCCCTCTTTCAGGCGTACCTACCAGCCGGCCAAAGGCACACTCCAGGCCTTGGTTATTAGGGTCAACGCATTCCTTACTCGAAGACTCTGATTACAAACTGTATGTATAAACATTACATTTACAAGTGGCCCAATATGCATGCAGATTACATGAAAACATAAATTTGATGCTAAATCCACTAACAGATAATGGAAAACTTTTGGTGTGTATAATCAGGTAGAAGTGAAATGACGGTATGCATGGGTTATTCATCTACAGATATCATCTCTTCTATTACCGTTGTAGTGCCCCCCTGGTCTACTGGGGCAAGGAGGGTCCTCCAGAGGCAGGGGGTGAGCTAGCATTTACACCAGGGCTGACTCTATGGCTATTTAGTTTGCATGTGCTGCGCTATATAAGTTTTTCATTCATTCATTCATTCAGGTGTAGGTGCGTCCTCCAAATGAGTCACCTGGTCCTCCTGAGAGACCAGCCTTCACCCTGTCTCTCTTCAGCAAGACAGGGCTGGGCAAGACAGCCTAAGGACCACCTCAGGAGTAGTAGGCTTCTGGGCCTACTTTCAGGAGCTCACAGCAATGCATCCTCAGGCCAGGAGGGTCCCAGGGAGAAAGAGAACAAGCACATGGTCCAGCCCAAAAAAATACCCTTGCTCAGAATGCCCCACGGCTAAGAACCTCCTACTGGACTTGGCTGGAATAAGAAAAAAATATTTAGAGCTCAATCTTGTTGTACTTCTCATACTTGCCTGTGGTACCAGTGACACCTACTGGCAACAGTGAGAAATGCACAACTCAATTGAAATAAGGAAAAGACCAGATAAACTGTACAATCAGTCTGAGGCCGCGTACACACGGCAGAGAACCTCGACGGGCAGAACACATCGTTCCGCCCGTCGAGGTTCCCTGCCGGCCGTCGAAATCGGCGACCCGCCCGTCGGGAATGGCAACCAGCCATTCATCCAGGCGGGCCGTCGAGCAAATAGAGAGCGTGCTCTCTATTTCTGCTCGACGGGCTTCCCGACGGGAAGCTCGCCGAGAGCGTACACACGACCGAGGTCCTCGCTGGAATGCAGCTTCCAGCGAGGTTCTCGCTGGTTTCCAGCGAGAACCTCGGTCGTGTGTACGCCGCCTTAGTTGTTTACAGGTTTACAGGGTTTCCATTCTTATTAAGGCTCTGTCCTATTACTCACCCAGTTCACCAGGGATTAAATGAATTCCCATTATCTATAATATACTTCAAGAAAAAAACACACTTTCAATATTCCCTACATAATACCAGTGGGAACATGACTTTGGTAAAACAAACACAGACAGACAATGGCATAGAGCCCTACAATCCACATATCAAGCTACAAAATGCACCGCAATGTGAGAACTTACGCCAAACATTGTTCAAAGAAGATACCTAACCCCGGACAGAATAGCGAGATTTTCCCGAAACGCACTTCTCCTAACTGCTGGAGGAATTGCGGTGTGACCGTTACATTATTTCAAATCTTTCACATCTTATGCCAGAAACTATTTCAATACTAGCATAAGGTCTTCCCACTCCTTTCACATGTTACCAAGATGTACATATCACACTCACCTGAACTTGCCCTACTAAATTTAAACATAGAATCACAACTGAATACCCATAGAAAAGTAATAATGCACATCCTGTTAGTGGTTAGACACAACATAACCAAACTATGGAACCCCCAAAAGTGACCAAGGTCATTAAAATGACCCAGAGACATCATTCCTATGAGACTTATTGATGGAAAACAATCACTCTTGCACCAAATTGGGAAATATGTGGGATCCATGGTCTAACTGGTATAAACCATTTATTGTAAAGTGAATATATAACTCTTCTTAATACTATATTTGTTTACGCATGTTTAACATCTTCAGCAAGCATTTTTCTTTCCACAACATTGTTTGTACCTTATCATTGCACAATAAAATCATTAAAACATAGGAAAAGGACCTCTCCATCCCTCTCCTAACAGAGAACTGGAAAAAATATTCCTGAATATCCATAAAGGGTCAACTGACGTCACTACACAGGAAAATAGATATAAAATTAAATCCAGATGGCACCGCACACCAGCCCTTCTAAACAAATTTAACCCAGCTACACCAGAAACTTGTTGGAGATGCCATCAAGACAGAGGCACTCTACTCCACATCTGGTGGTCCTGCACCCCCTACAAACTTTTTGGAAACAAGTATGCCACGTCACTTCCCAGGTTACCTCCGACAATCTAGAATTTTCACCAGCCCAATTCTTACTCCACAACTCACCCTTACCACACAAATTCTACCACAAATCTTTAGCAATGCACATGATTAACGCATCAAAAAAGTGCATTCCCCTGCACTGGAGTTCATCGCAGATACCCACACTCAAAGAATGGCTTATTAGAATTTGCAAAGTCTTTGAAATGGAAGAACTAATCCACATCGCACGTGACACCCCAACAAAATGTATCAAAAAGCGGGCTTGTTGGTTGCATTTTCAGACGACATCTGAATACTTAAACATATAGGCCCGGATTCACAGCCAATGGAGCAACGTTGAGAGGCAAGCATGCTATTCACAAAAAATATGCGTTCAACGTTGCGCCGACGTAGCGTATAGTTGTCGGCGTAAGCCAACGTAAGTCAAAGTAGGTGGAAGTGGGCTGGAAGTGGGCGTGATATATTAAAATGAAGCGTGACCCCATGCAAATGATGGGGTGAGCTTCAGAAAAATAAACTGCGCATGCGTCGTCTCTTGGACGCATCCCAGTGCGCATTCTCACAGTCACGTCAAAACAGCTGCCTAAGATACGTCAATACACTGCCTACGACGTGAACGTAACCTACGCACAGCCCTATTCACGTAGTACTGCGTAAACAGCGTAAAATACGACGGCTGTTCCCTGGTCCATACCTTTGCATAGGTTGCGCCTCCTATATGTGGAATAACTTTACGCCAGACGTAAGCCTTACGCAAACCACGTATCTTATCTGCCGGGCGCATTTACTTTTGTGAATCTACGTATCTCCCTCATTTGCATATTTGCAATGGGGCATCCAGCGTAACTATGCGCCCAAGATACACCGGCGTAGGCAAGTTACGTCGGTGGACTGAAGCCGGATTTTAGGCGTATCTTAGTTAGGTGATTACGGCGCATAGATACGACGGCGCATCTTGACATTTATGCGGCGTATATTGAGATACGTTGGCGTAAGTGCTACGAGAATCCGGGCCATACAACCCACTCACAAAAAAAAACAGCCATGATTGTTTAAGCTCTGCCTACCACAAACTGTAATCCACATACTCCAAACTCCAATCTTTTTTCTGACACCCCTTCCCCTTTAAAAGCCATCACCCTCCAAAACACACACAATTTCCAATTGGAACTCCCAAATTCAACAAAAAACTGAGAAGGGAAGTCAGAGACGGGCCCTCCCGAACCTACCCCCCTCCTAAACCTCCCCTCTCCCTTCTTTTCTCCCCCCCCAACCCCAATCCGCTCCTCCTCCCTTCTCCTTCATTTCCTCCCCCACCTCCCTCAGGTACTCAGTTTAAATACCCACATATTCACAATACATATCCACTTCGAACACATTTCAACTACCCACCTCAGAAGCCATGCACGGAACTAACACATAGCTAATCTCCTCTAACTATTGACCATACGTCTACCTAAATGGAATTATACTATAACCATACTCTATACCCAATGAGTCTTTCTCCTTCCATTCCAATACCAGCAAACCTTGGCAATAGCCAAACTTATTTTGGACTCCCCTCCTAATGTAATTCTTACTGACAAAATTTTGAATATACAGAATTACATGATGGGTCCAGATCCCCAAACACGTCAAATTTATGTTGAAGAGACAGAATCTTCTATGTAACGTATACTGTGACTTTACAAACTGTATTTGTCTAACTGTTGTTCAAGATTTCTGTAAATGCTTTTTACCTTTAAAAAATAAATAAAAACTATTCAAGAAAAAAAACACATTAAAAGATAAAACCTTCACACGCTATGACTGATGCAACATTCCAAATGATGTTGTGGTACCACTCTGCTCTGTGTACTTTTTCAAAGTAAATAAATATAGCAAATCCATATGTGCATCTGTAGAGTATTTAGAACAATACATGCACATTTCTCCATGTTTAAAAAACAATTGCATTTGTAAATTCTGTCACACAGTAAGGCAATGCTAAAGAGAAGCAGTGAGGCAGACTGTAAAGCAGATTTACTCCAAGGTTACAGTTTGAGTCATACATTCCTAATACCTTTGTTGCGTTAAAAAATCACTGCTTTGGAACGAAAACTGACCAATACTACTTATTTACTGTGTGTCTGTTCACAGTAAAATCTGTCTAACCTGCAGTGATTTATCTGTTGCAGACCTGTGCAAATCTGTTGCAGTTGTATGTACAAAATTTCAGGTGCAGGTGTTGCAAATACACTAATTGTCACTTAGAGCTTAATTTAGTAATACGAATGTACAGTAAATGTGGATAATCCTCGCTACCCCCACTGTGCCAAACAGACTAATAATTTCCAAAAAAGTGCCACAGTGTGCAAAAAAGTGCAAATGCTCTTAGAAAAAACTGTTAGTGCAAAATAGGGGAAAAATCTCCTAAAAAACACAAAATATATACACAAATAATAAATTCAATCTATCAATATGCTGCAGGTGCTGCTGCATTTAACAGTTTAGCTGGAATATACAGCCAAATGGAGAAATGTCAAAAATAAGGTAAAAATGCGCAACTTTTTATATGCAGACAAAAGTGCAAGTGAATAAACTAATTAACTTGGATCGTTCAGTGTAATGCAGTGGCGGCCCGTCCATAGAGGGCGCTCGGGCGCCGCCCCCCCCCCCCCAAGTCAGTAATAAAAAAAAATTATAAAAAAAAAGTGTTTTTTATTTAAACATGTCCCTTTAAAAAAAAGAAGCAAAAAAAGGTCCCTATGTGCACTGCGCCCGTGGTGCAGTGCGAGTAGCGCCACGTCTGGGCAATCATAAGATTGCCAACGAGGTGCTACATTGGCAGGCAAAAAATGCCTTTGTGGCTATGGCTATGCCCATCGCGCCACAGTTTCCGGCGCGATGGACTAGTGGCCGGGCGGGTGCACGGCACCCAGTATATGCTGTGCATAGTGCCGACATCAGGAAGTGACGTCGGCGCTATGCAACTCTGAGGGACGCATCACTGAGAGCCTCCAGCCAGGTAAGGAAACCGTCTCCAGATCCCCCTCGCCCTACACTTAGCAAACTTGGGTATAACTTCAGCACAAATAGCGGCCGTTCGGCGCCCCCCCCCCCCCCGCTTAATGTTTTAAAATGGTCGACTGGCAGCAAAGGCATCAAAGACAAACCACAGGTAATCCACCAGCACCAACGCCCCCCCCCCCCCGCTTACTTACTTTAAAAGTTTTCCGAAATTAGCGGCCGTTAGCCGGCTACAGATCAACCCCCCCTCTGCTTATTTATATTTCTTTTAAATGCTCGGCATCAACATCAATTCGCCAATTCTTAATACACCCAGCTCCCCTTCCTCTCCACACACAAATACATAATGTCTGCAGTGACAGTCACTCATACCGTTGACAGGACCTTGCATCTGCACCAAAATACTTAGCAGTAAACCTTTATGTCAAATAATTTGTCTAATTTTGTGAAAGTAACTCATAGTTTAATCACTGCAGAAGGAGCAAGCTAAATTTCCTAATGTTTTTTTTTTTATAACTGCCTGACCTTCATAGACAAAAGAGTTTTACTTTTCTTACAAACCTTGACATTTTTCCACATTTTGGCATATTACAACCAAAAACAGCAAACCCATAACCCTTCCCCCCCCCCCCCCGGGTTATTACCATTTCTTTTTATTTCATGAAAATAGCGACAGGCATCAAATTGCAAGCCCCCCCCCCCCCACACCACTTATTAAGATTTTTTTATGTTCGGCAACAATAGCGGCTGTATTACCCCCCCCCCCCAATGCAGTATGACCGCAGTCTCTGGTAATCTTGTGCAGTATGTTCGCAGTCTCTGGTAATCTCATGCAGTATGTCAGCAGTCTCTGGTAATCTCATGCAGTATGTCCGCAGTCTTTGGTAATCTCATGCAGTATGTCCGCAGTCTCTGATAATCTCATGCCCTTCATTACTAACAGTGTAATTTTTTCGTTTGTTTGCGCTGATCTGTAAGGCTGCGCTATATACCATGATTTGTGATGGGAAGTGGAATACAGGGGACGGAGTGCGTAGATTATATAAGGGGCGTGGCTTATGACAAGTGGGAGGGACCAAACATGGAGGGGCGGGGTCTTGCGCCCCCCCCCTCCTAAAACTTCACCAGCCGCCACTGGTGTAATGTAACCAAAAACACACAAAGTCCAATAAATGGTGGCTGAAAACACAGCTTGCTGTAATCAGAGGTATGTGAAAACCAATCTTCATCCAGAATTTTTTAGCAAAACAGAAAGAAATGATGTATAGAGGGGCCGATTATTGGATCTGATGGATCCCTATCACAGAGATCGTAAAAGGCTCAGCAAGTCTCCAAAGAAATCCACAGCAGCCGATCGTTTTCTCTGATTCAATCCAATCCTCCTCCACCAAAAACGTCTGAAACAAGTGCACACGATTGTACCACAGACTGGATTAATCCCGGCAGATGGAAATCACTCCCAGCACAGGATGTGTTGAATAGGGGTATGGTAGGGGTAAGAAATGAAAAGCTTCATGGTGCAGTATATTAAACATAAAAAATCCCTTTATTTTGAGATTCAGGGTTACTGACATGCAAAAAAAAAAGCTTTTCAAGTTTAAAACAGTTTAAAAAAACAAGCCGTCTTCCAGCCGCGGCTTGAGCCAGTCAGCTGGGGGCGTGGTGACGTCAGATGGTATTGCTCCACCCGACGCTGCGTTTCTACATACGAGGCTTCGACAGGGATAAGAGGCAAGTCCTGTCTGCGGTACGATCGTGTGCACTTGTTACAGACGTTTTTGGTGGAGGATCGGAGAAAAAGATCGGCTGCTGTGGAGTCCTTGTAATTTAGTAATACACCTGTTAATCTGTTGCACACCTGTTGGGTTGGGTGTGCTCCTAGATTCCTATATGGGCTGGGTGTGCTCCTAGCTTCCTATTTGGGCTGGGTGTGCTCCTAGCTTCCTATTTGGATTGACAACACAGTGACAACACAGTGCCTTTGCTACAAATGAAATCCCAAGTAGTGTTGTCAGCCCTGCCTGCAGGACTACAGAACTCTACCTATCCCTGCACTCATTGACCCTCTCGATGTGCGTAGGGAAAGGGCTATTGGAAATTGTAGTTTCTGGTGGATGCCTATGTTCATAGAAATTGAGCTCCAAGCTTGGTGATGATGCCACAGGGAGCATTAAAACTTGTTTCTCACTAAAGAACAAGGTAAACACAAACAAAATAGCGGGTAATGGTTGTACACACCAATGGTTGATGGGGATGTTAACTGAAATTGTTAGGACAGTACTTTTTTTTATAAGACCAGCAGACCACCTTTGCACATCAGAATTTTTTTAGATTGAAATTGGAGTTAGACCATTAAAAATAATACAGACATTAAAGTGGTTGTAAACCCCACTTTTTGACTTTTACCTACAGGTAAGCCTATAATAAGGCTTATCTGTAGGTATAAAGAATTTCTCCTAAACCTGTAAAGTTTAGAAGATATTCCCCTCGCAATGCGCCGCTGATTGCAGCAACGCATGCACAGGGGGGAATCCACGGCGAAAGGACCGGCAGCAGCCGGACCTTGCCGATTTGAAATCTCCCACGCGCATGCGCGTGAGTGACGTCATCGCCGCTCCAGGCAATCACATCGCTGGAGTGGCGATACCCGGAAGACACGCCAAGTCAAGATGATATCTCGCTCGGCGTGGACCAGGTAAGTTCTCTTCTCCTCGTTCTTAGGTAAGTATTTCATACAGCAGTGCATACTAGTTTATTATGGCTTTTGCCTTGCAGGTTTCAAAAATAAATAAATTGTATATGCGGTTTACAACCGCTTTAAATAGGTTAATTCAGCAGGATGTAAAACGAGAATTACTGTGCAAAATGTACCCTTTGAATACAAAGACACATGTAGAACCTTTTTTTCTTCTTTTTGTTTTTTTTTGTTTTAGGGGTCCGGAGTTCCCAAGGGCCCCAGATGGCAACCCCCTCTTTTGTATATCTATTTTTCTTTATTTCTTCTTTTTTTTGTAAAAGCCCCCCCCGCTTCTCAATTCGCAGCAGCGCCCCCCCCCTTCTCAATTTCAGACGGGAGCACCCCCCCAGTTCTGCTCCAGGGGGCCCATGCCTGAAGCTGTGTAAGGGGCCCCATAATTCCTGATGGCAGCCCTGCCAACATGCCAGGGGCATCCTTGCTCATAGCTATACTACGGACTTTAGATGAGCACAGAAGGGAGGAGGGCACGGAGGAGGGCACGGGAGAGGATATACCGCACGCGCATAGACATCTTTGGCATGAGTGATTCTGATGTGTATCGCATCTTCAGATTCACCCCTCATGCCATCCTGGAATTAACCACAACCCTGCAGGAGGACATCACCAGCCCAACACACCGCTCACATTCAGTGCAGCCACTGGGCAAGGTCCTGGCAACACTCCATTTCCTTGCCAGTGGCTTTTTTCAGCGTACAAGTGGAGTGGTGGCTGGAATGTCACCCCCACATTCAAAAATCATTCACAAACAGAAAAAAAAATCAAAAAAAAAAAAAAATGCCCAGCAAAAAAAAAATGCCCAGCAAAAGAAAAAAAAACAGCAAAAGAAAAAAAAAAACAGCAAAAAAAAAAAAAAACTCAGCAAAAAACACTCTCCAAATCACTCTCCAAAAATCTCAAAGACACGTCACAAACCAACAAACACTAACAAACAGGACAAAAGCACCTTGCTGTAGGAAGGGAAAAAAATTGGATGTACTTTTGCAATGGAAGGGCATTTCTCTCGGTCTGTTTAAGCACTGTGCATAGCTCACTAAGTCTGACTGGCCTAGTTCCTATCTAACTGATTGTGCTGTGCCGAGTTCTGAGCATGCTCAGAGAGGTGCTGACCATAGTCTGCTTCATGTGCACATGCCCAGTCTGGCCGGCCCTTCATTTGCATGGGGTCACGGCTCATTTCAATGGAACACGCCCACGTCCTTCCCACTTTGAATTACACCGCCTTACGCCTCGGAATTTACATTGCACCGGTGCAAATTTGTCCGAAAATACTACGAAAATACGGCACTTGCGCCTCGAAATTAAGCTGGTCTAACTTAAAGGAGTTGCACTACGCCGGTCCAAAAATGCGCCGATGTACGTGACACTGGCCCAGAATGTCTTAAAACAGAACAAGGAAGATACAGCTTTGCAGATTCTTAAATGTAAACAAGGATAGATAGATAGATAGATAGATAGATAGATAGATAGATAGATAGATAGATAGATAGATAGATAGATAGATAGATAGATAGATAGATAGATAGATAGATAGATAGATAGATAGATAGATAGATAGATAGATAGATAATTAGTATTATTACTCAAAGTTTTTTTTTTTTACATTTAAATGTATTGAACTTTCAAAGTGTGAGGCCCCGTACACACAACAGGTTTTCTCAGCAGAATCCATCAAGAAACTTGATGGGAGACGTATTCTGCCGAGAAAACCGGTCGTGTGTACACTTTTCGCCGAGAAAACCGTTGAGAAACTCGTCGAGCCAAAAAGAGAGCATGTTCTCTATTTCCTCAACGGCAATGGGAAAATTTGGCTCAACGAGTTTTTGGACAACCGAACGAGAAACTCGACGAGAAAAATTATGTGTTTTGCTCGTCAAGTTTCTCGGTCGTGTGTACGGGGCCTGAGGGGTCTAAAAATGAAATTTGGCATAAAAAATGGATGGAGATGAAGCCACTGCCTAACTATAATGGAAATACTGTCGTTGTCACTCTTTATGTATAGTAGTAACTGTGGAGCTGCTTCTCTCCCTAAATGTAGTAGTGTTAGAAACTAAAATGTAATAATGTCAATGCAAATTCCTGACTATAGTAGTATATATGGATGAATATATATATACACCGGTATATATATGCATGTTTACGCTCTGACAATAATAATAGTGATTCTGTAATTGTAATGGTGGTCACATTGAGCTATAGCGTTTATGTGATGCTCATTTCCAGTTTATGGTGGTGGATACTTCATGATGAAAGTAGTAGTAGTGATTTTCTACATTTGGTCAAGGATAAACCCCAGCTGTTGTTATCATACTATAGCAGTGGAGGTGGCCTTTCCCTAGATGTGGTAATTGTTGCTTCCAGTTTAGTCTGGAATATCAGAATGGTAAAAGACCACTGGACAAAAAATTATTTAATATCAGCTAATCATGTGTGTAGTATTTTTTTTTTATTTTTACTCAAAATGACCTGACAGCAGCTTTTTATGTTCTGTTTTGAAGTTTTGCAGACTTTGCATATGCTCATTGTGGGCGATTGTTGTATTGTGCTTTGTGCTACCTATTCTTACACGATCCCAACTATTACAACACAACAACAACAACAGTAAATAAAAAAAAAATATGCAATGTTATAACTAGACTAAACGGACATTATGGTATCATACACTAAATGACAAACTATTATTAGCGCAGGTGAGGCTGGGTCTCACCTGCATCTACCTCTAGGTACAATCAGCATGTGTCTAAAGACAGCAGATAAGCATAGTGTTTGGACACACATTTTTCTATCGTCATTAGAAATACATCCTATATTACCAGACAGTGTTATAATAGCCTAAACTAGGACAGGACCATTAAGAAAGAAGAAAATGTTGGATTTAAAAGGAGACAAGTATGCTTTGGGCACCAACGGTTGTTTGTCTATAGGTTCCAGAGATCGTGTCCTGCTCTGGTCACAATTAACAGCAAAAATCTCACACTTTATTAACACTTATTTATTTTTTTCAGTAAAACATTTTAGGCATTAGTATGGGCTACATTTTTTGCTTGCAATTTTAACACATGCTTTGTGTTAAAGCAGGGTTCCAGTCATTTGTGTGTTTATTGAAAGGCAGCAGATACAAAAACTGTAGTTGTTGACTATTAATAAACACACACTTACCTGTCCCATGGTCCAGCGTGGACTCGCTCCAGCAGTTTTCTTCCTCTCTCCTCCCTCAGGGGTGCCAGCACCACTATTATGGGCACTCGGCTATGAGAGCTTGCGGCTTCACAGCTGGGTGCCCACTGTATAAGTGGTGCAGCGCTCTGTGATTGACCTCAAAGTCTTCTAGGACCTGTCATGTGTCCCAGTAGACTCCAGGAGGGAGGGGGAAGGATAACTTCCTCTTTTGATCGCCTAAAGCGACCGGAATGGAAATGGCTGCGTGTACCTGTCAAATTCAGGTACCAGCTCCCTCCCCCCTCCCCAAAACCTCAGTTTCACTATCAGGAGCTGGGGAGGAGGTCCTAAAGTGGAAGTTCAACTTTTGAGTGGAGCTCTGCTTTAAGGAAACTTTCCCCAAAGCTTACTGAATGAAGGCAACGCTATACTTATTTCCATCACCCAATCATGTGCAAGCATAATGCTGTTTTTTAATTTCCTTGCATGTGCTTGGGTATTGTTTGCAAAGTAACATTTTACCACATAAGCGCTTACCAAATTCCCTTGCAAATTGAACAGTCTAGCTGCCTTTGGCAAATCAAATAAATGTGCAAAGTTCAGTTAACTGTAATAAACCAATATAATTTACCTGATCAGCATGAGCATACTAAAGGTGGAAGATGGTATGAGTTATTGTACTTTATATAGTAATTGCAGATGCTGTTACAAATAAGCCGGATAAGTGAAAGCATAATAGCAGAAGTTCTATACAGAAGGAATAATACATAGGGGACCTGAAAGAACCAGAAAGTGGTTGCAGAAAAAAATAGATTTTCAGATAGCAATGGCCTGCTTGAAATGCTTGAATGAAAAAGTGTTTTACTGTAGTGTCTGTTTAATGTATCTTAATGGAATAACATTGAAAATGTTCAGCTCATTGTAAGGACTAGCTATATAAAGCAGAAAAGTACTCTTTACTCAACTTTTCAAAAGCCATAAAGAAGCTCTGTTAAAATATAAAGCACAACACAAAAGAGACCTTCAAATTAATTTGCAGAAAGTTTTTTTATTTGCCTATATAACATAGCTAGTATATGAAGGACAATCCACAGTCTAAAACAAACAATCGGATATACAAAGACGGTAGATACGTAAGTAAATCAATTTCAATATGTAAACAAGAAAATATAGTCTGACTAGGATTTTGACACAACTGTAACTAGCTACTGTTTATTAACCACGATGCACAACTATCTTTGTGTTTGCTTTGATGCAAACCCTTGTCAAAAAAATGTTTAGTTCTTTGGTCAATGACCATAATGATAATTGTATTATTTTTTTCAATAAACTGCTATTTATGTAAAAGCTTATTTTATTTTATTTTTTGGCATTTTAAGATACACTTTAATTTTTATGTTTAAGCATGCCATTGTTGAGAATATTGCAAAAATCACAATAACAAAGAAAACAGTTCTAATCACCCAAGTGTTGTCACAGAAAACAAAGTTGAAAATAAGTATTACAGTATCATCAAATGAATTACATAAAAAGCAAAAAAGCAAATAGCAGTGGTATTTAGCCTAATATACCAACAAAACAGAACAAAGTAATTTCTGATTGGTTGTCACAATTTACAACAGACAGCAGCCCTCTTAATAAATAATCAACATTACAAGGGTGAAAACAAAGTGTGGCGCCAATCAGAGAACCACCTATATGGTGGAACTACTATAAGGCCCAGTGATATAGTGATCACAGACCGTGAACAATGTTACTCCTCCAATAATGAGCCACACACACTGAGTAAGTATAGTAAATGGAGTGAACTGACAAAAGCTCTGAGCTATTGTAGCAAATAGTCAAGTAAATCAAAACCTGAAAACAAAAGAAAAAATACCGCCAGTGAGAGAACTGTCTGTAAAACAGAACAGGTTTAATGGCAAATAACCGATCCAAATTGTGAGAAATAATGCTTCCCCAGTGGGTGAACCACACACACTGTGAGTAATGTAAATGTGTTAACCACAATTACAAATATTCTAACAACTTGGCATCAATATATCATGTAGATAAAAAAGTGCATCAAAAACTAAAACGCACTCATAAAAAAGGACCATCTAAGTGACAAAACGTAATGTGAACAATAATGTGTCTCCAGTGTTGAACCGCATACACTATGAATGAATATAGTAGTTATAATACATTAGCAACAGCTATGAACTGTTATAATAAAGTCCCAATCAGAAATGGAAAAATAGTCCATACACCGTAAAAATAATATGAATGTGATTCCCCTTCAAATAGACTTGGACCAACTGTATATTTCACGATATAATCCCCAGGAACTTGAAAACAGGTTTGAATTAGGTACTCTTACCAGATGGAGTGGACCCGCAACTCACCATACGGTGGGGAGGTCACAAGCGCTCTTATGGGCCGATTGCCCTCTCAGGTCACCGTCAGGGTATTAATCCTTTACGTAGGTTGTCCTAGGCGAAATCAGTATCTGATGTGTTCAAGATACACTCGTGGCCAGATATTTCACTCCAAACGGCAAACACGCACCGTGGTAGCAAACCAAACAGTTCCAATTAGGGGAGAGTAAAGGAAAAAAGCTCCTCATAGTGTAAAATTGTAAAAAAAAAAAAAAAAAAATTCCCAAAATCACACTGGTTACAGCAAAACATCATATCCAAATCCAAAAAAAGCACACATAGAAGATAAACACACAGCAATCTCCCACCTTGGATAGATGGGCAGATTGTAATCCAATAGTGTGCAGGAAAAAATGGTAGGACCAGCGTTTACACAACGGGTTTCATCTAATAGAGACTTCAACAGGGGTATACAACTGGACCCCACTCCTTACCTGCATTTAAATACTCTTCCAACCTACCTGCGTGAGACCCCGTTCTCCTCTGCCGGGTGCTAATGGCGTGCATGCCAACTTCCAGAAAAATGCGTTCCAAATACCGGAAGTGAGTAGGCGGGGGAAGCCAATTCATTGGTCACTCCGGGTCCAGTCTCTATAGAGATATTAGACGTCTCTCCCCTAAACCTCCCTCCTCTCACCAATAGGAGAGGGAGGAATGTAGCATCCCACACCCTTACACTCGGCTCGTCATGACGTCACGCGCCATATCCGCCCTCAATATGCACTTAGCATGTGTACCACGTGATGTGGGAGTATAACGGCGTCATGCGTTCCACTTACTGGCGGCGTGCGCTCCATGGGGTTCATTGACCGTCGTGGGACACCGGAAATGTCAAAACAAAAAACAACGGGGTACCTGTCAGAAAGGCTACCATCCACAGGACTTCCATCGTTACAAGGGTGGACATTTTGCCTAAATTACAATAGCATTTGTAATAAAAATACATATTATCTTAGAAAACCTACCAAATCTGAAGAAAAGTATTGTGCACTTGTGAAAATGGCACTTTAAAGTTATAAGAAGTTCAATATCAATTTTATTATTAAGTAAATAGAAAACATTCAGTACGTTGAAACCTTTATGTACAGACAGGGCCGCCATCAGGAATTATGGGGCCCCTTACACAGCTTCAGGCATGGGCCCCCTGGAGCAGAGAACCAGGGGGGTGCTGCCGCAATTAAATTGAGAAGCGGTGGGGCTGCGGCAAATTGAAAAGCTGGGGGGTGCCACCGCTAATTGAGAAAATTGAGATGCCGGGCGGGGAGTGAATAGAGAATCGGGGGGGGGTGCCCCACGAATTGGGGGGTTGCCCTGGGGACCTCTGGGCCCTTTACAAAAACTATATATAAAAAAAAATGTATAAAAAAAAAAGAGTGGGTTGCCATCCAGGGCCCTGGGGACCATCGGGCCCTTTAATAAAAAATGTAATAAGAAAAAATATAAAAAAAATAAAATGTGTAAAAAATAAATAAATAAAGGGGGTTGCCATCCGAGACCTCTGGGCCCTTTAATAATAAAAAAAAAAGAAATAAAAAAAGAAAAAAGAAAATATATATTTTTTTTTTATAAAAAAAGGGGGGTTGCCATCCGGGGCCCTGGGGACCTCTGGGCCCCTTACAGGCGTACTGCCTTTACCCCCCTGATGGTACACATAACCTCCTATAGCAAAAGTATAGCAAAAACTCCTATCAGTATGAGGCAATTATGGAAGATGCAGGGGACCCAAAACCTAAAATACAAGAAATAAACAAGCCCTGTCCTTTACTGTAATGCCAAGTACACACGATCAAACTTGTCTTGCATACACACGGTCACACAAAATTCCAACCGTCAAGAACGCGGTGATGAACAACACTACAATGAGCAGACAAAAATGAATTTCAATGCTTCCCAGCATGCGCCGACTTGATTCCGAGTCGGAATTGCATACAGACGATCTGAATCAAGAACAAGAACTTTTCCCGTCTAAAATTTGAGAACCAGTTTCCAATTCCGACAGAAAAAGTCCAATGGGGCCTACACACAGTTGGAATTTCCAACCAAAATCTCACATCAAACATTTATTGTCAGAAATTCCGATCGTGTGTACACGGCATTACAGTGGGGATTGAAAGTTTGGGCACCCCAGATAAAAATTTGTATTAATGTGCATACCGAAGCCAAGGAAAGATAGAAAAATCTCCAAAAGGCATCAAATTACAGATTAGACATTCTTATAATATGTAAAAAAAAGGTAGATTTTATTGTCATCGTTTACACTTTCAAAATTACAGATTCTTTGCCCCAGGTGAAATAATGTCTAGCTTCCCGACTGGTACTGCCTGTAACTGTCCGCTTATCACTGTAAATCTTTGTTCAGCACTTACTGCTAGGTGGAACCTTTCTGCCTTCCTCTTGTTTCCCTGGGGAATGTTTAATCAGCAGGATCACAAGACCACTCCTTCTTCCTGTTTTAGAAGGAAGGTCTCTTCCTGTAACTCAGATTTCACATGTAGATGCTTGCAACAAGACCTCATAGAAGATGTCTGCTGAGAAAATTCCTAGCTTGGGTGGCCAGGGGGGGTGCAGGAGTTGTCCGGACGCCTTGGGAGAGACCTGTCAAAGTGGGCCAGTCTGGATGAAGTCCAGGGCCAAATTTCTGTCCCAGTCCAGCCCTTCTCTGCATTGATGCTGGGGTGATGAAAACAGTCACTCCACCAGCATTATAAGATGCCATGAATCAACAGAACAGATATCTACTACTTAGCACTGTAAGCATGCCAAAGAATTCACAAGAGGGGCAAATTCCTAATTCAAGCCAGTATTGCAATACCGGAGGGAAGGCAAAGTATCAGCATGGAATCAGTAGCAGAAGAGAAGGTGGGGGGGTATTTCAAATGTAAACACATGTTGTTATTACAGTTGTGACCACTGTGATTAGCCATCATAGCCATCACAATCAGCGAGGCTCTGTGATTTTTGATTGATGTGATTTGTCCTGTATAAAGAGCTGCCTGGATGCAGTTCCAAGATATTAATATTCAATTTAATATACACCTTGTTTACATTTCGATTATATATTTATATTTGTTTTGGCTTTTTTTGTTTGGTAGTGTAAAACAGTACAGTGAAAGTACTTTATTGTGACTGTCCTAATTTATGTCTGTCATTCATCTCAGAGTGAATAAGGAATACAGTGTATGTGTTGCTTATCTTTTTATTTAACCACTTGCCGACCACCTACCACATATTTACTGCGGCAGGTCAGTTTTATTTTGCGTGAAATCACTTACATGTACATCATTTTGCGCAACAGCCACTAAGGGCGACCACCGGAGGCGTGTTTGCATGCTGATTGGACACAGGGGATGCCAATCAGCGGGTCTGGCAGACCCAATGTCTGCCAGCCATCCATGATCATTCACAGGAGAGGCAGAATGGTGATCTGGCTATGTAAATAAGGTATATTGCTCTTCTGACAGTGGAGAAGATAGAGATCTTGTGTTCCTGTTAAGCGGTAACACTGATCTCGATATTCACCCAGTCAGAGCAACCCCTACACAGTTATTAAGCAGCAGCTAGGCACATAGCTAACTTTTTGATCGCCCCTGATGTTAACCCCTTCCCTGCCAATGTCTTTAGTACAGTAACAGTGCATATTTTTAGCATTGATCATTGTATTAGTGTCACTTGTCCCCAAAAAAGTGTCAGTTAGGTGCCCGATTTGTCCACAGCAATGTCGCTGTCTCACTAAAAATCGATGATCGCCATCAAAACTAGTGAAAAAAAGTTACATGAAAATGTCCCATCGTTTGTAGACACCGTGGGCCAGATTCAGGATGGCGAGCGGTTCTTTTGGCCGGCGTAACGTTTCTCATTTACGTTACGCCGCCACAACTTTACGCGCGAATGCTGTATTCGCAAAGCACTTGCTCCTAAAGTTGCAGCGGCGTAGCGTAAATGGGCCGGCGTAATTCAAATTTGGCAGGTAGGGGGCGTGTAGTATTTAAAATAGGCGCGATCCCGTGCCAAATGTACTGCGCATGTGCCGGCCATCAATGTATCCCAGTGCGCATGCTCCAAATTATGACAGTGTTTTCGGCGTGAACGTCAATGACGTCAATCCCTATTCACGGATGAGTTACGCAAACAACGTAAACATTTTCAAATTCGAAGGCGGTCACGACGTCCATACTTACCATAGGATGCACCTGCCTTTTCGTGCTTTATCTTTACGCCGGGAAACCCCTTACGGAAACGGCGTAAAGTCACTGTGTCGGGTGGGCGTACGTTCGGGAATTGGCATATCTCGCTGATTTACATATTCTCTGCGTAAATCAGCGGGAACACCCTAGCGGCCATTTTAAAATTGCAGTTAAGATACGACGGCGTAATAGAAAACAAGATATGCCGGCGCAGATTCTGAGTTATGCCGGCGTATGACTGATACGCCAGCGTAACTGTTACTGAATCTGGCCTTATAACTTTTGCGCAAACTAATCAATATATGCTTATTGGGATTTCTTTTACCAAAAACATGTACCTGAATGCATAATGTCATAAATTGATGAAGTTTTTTTTTTTTAATTAATGATTTATGATTGCATATGATTTATAGCATTTTTATTTGGGTACAGCGTTGCTAGACTGTGCAATTTTCAGTTGAAGTATCGCAGTGCTGTATCGCAAAAAAGGGCCTGGTCCAGGGCTGAAGTGGTTAAACAGTTACTCAACACAGGTGCAGTTATACAGAGAGTCATATGATAAAACAAAAAAACATATGAAATATATCAATGGATAAAATGAATTAATAACAGTGATATCACAGTGCTGTATTTACGAGTAATACCACTTGTATTGGTTGAATTTCTGCAAAGGTGTGGCCCAATACAGCAGCAGTGGTATTAGGGGATTATATTGGACACAGAGTTGGGTTGCACAGAGTTGGGTTGTTTAAAATATTATTTGATTACTTTCTTGTAGAACACTATATCAAGATGTGGAAATGTTCTGCAAAAGGATTTGAGAAAGTGAAGATTCACTTCACTTATTCAATCATGTTAAAAAATCCCTGTTTACCTCTTTCATCTGCACATGATTAGATACTTAAAGTGACTCTTCACACAATTCATTGTGTGAACATTCTAAAATCCTTTAACTACTTAAGCCCCGGACCATATTGCTGGTCAATGACCGGGCCACTTTTTGCGATTCGGCACTGCGTCGCTTTAACTGACAATTGTGCAGTCGTGCAAAGTGGCTCCCAAACAAAATTTACGTCATTTTTTCCCCACAAATAGCACTTTCTTTTGGTGTCATTTGATCACCTCTGCGGTTTTTATTTGTTGCAATATAAACAAAAATAGAGCGACAATTATGAAAAAAAATCTATATTTTTTACTTTTTGCTATAATAAATATCCCCCAAAAATATATAAAAAACATTTTTTTCCTCATTTTAGGCCGTTACGTATTCTTCTACAGATTTTTGTTAAAAAAATTGCAATAAGTGTTTATTGATCGGTTTGCACAAAAGTTATAGGGCCAGATTCAGGTAGAGTTAGGCTGGAGTATCAGTGATACTCCAGCCTAACTGTCACTTTAAGCTGGCGTTTCTGTTTTCTGTAACCAGAAAACAAGAAACGCCGGGTTGGAGTTCCGATGCGATCGGCGTAATTGAATTTCGCCATCGCATCGCAACTTTAATTTAAAAATGGCGCCGGGGGCGTTCCCGCTGATTTACGCTGAAAAAATATGTTAATCAGCGGGAATCGGCAATTCACGATCGTATTCGGGCGCGACGCGGTGACTTTCCGACGTTTCCGTAATCGATACGCGGCGTAAAGATAATGCAGCCCCCTAGTGGAGTATCCTATATTAAGTATAGCCGTCGTCATTGCGTCGAAAAAAAAAAATCACGTCGCTTGAATGGGGATTTGACGTCATTGACGTTCACTGACAGAATTTGGAGCATGCGCACTGGGATGCATTGACAGTCGACGCATGCGCAGTACGTTCGCTGCAGGATCGCGCTTATTTTAAATAATACACGCCCCGTACCCACCCAATTTGAATTCCGCCGGCTCATTTGCGATACGCTGCCGCAACTTTAGGAGCAAGTGCTTCATGAATAACAGCACTTGCTCCTAAAATTTCGCCAGCGTAACGTAAATGAGAAACGTTACTCCAGAGCAAAGATGCTCCAATCTACCTGAATCTGGCCCATAGCGTCTACAAAATATGCAATAGATTTATGGCATTTTTATTAATATTAATTTTTTATTAGTAATGGCTGCGATCAGCAATTTTTATCATGACTGCGACATTATGTCGGACACATCAGACACTTTTGACACATTTTTGGGACCATTGTCATTTTTACAGCGAATCAGTGCTATAAAAATGCACTGTATACTGTGAAATTGATACTGGCAGTGAAGGAGTTAACCACTAGGTGGCGCTGAAGGGGTTAAGTGTGCCTAGGGATGTGTTCTAACTGTAGGGGGGCTGGGCTGTGTGTGACACTACAGTGATCACAGTTTCCGATTACAGGAAGCTGTGTACACTGTCCTGTCACTAGAAAGACTGGAGAAATGATTGTTTACATAAGCATTTCCTCCTTCTTCCGCACCGTGACACGACCATGGGTATGCCCGCGGATATCGAGTTTGTGGGACCCACAGACACTGACTCCGCGGGACATGGCAGTGCACACGCTTCCACAATGCGGCTCTTAAAGGGCAACATATATGTACATTGCTCTGCCCAGTCGTGCCATTCTGCCGACGTATATCGACGTAAGTCAGTCGGCAAGTGGTTAAATCAGCCTCAATAAATCTATCCTTTTTTGGAACTTTTCTAGCAAATTAGTATACATCATCGTTAGCCAGGTTTTATATGTTTCTATTATCATTATAACCTGAAAATTATTTAAAGTGTGAATATTTTTAAATCCTTTAGTAAATCAGTATTATTTTCTAGACGTTTTCACCTGCCTAAATTAAAGAAATAAATAAATTGTTAGCTTTTTGTCCCACACATTTGGGAATGTGTATAATGTTCCCCAGTGATGGAGCATAGAGTTAAGCTTGGCAAATATAAATGAGAATTGTGGCCCTAAAATTGTGATTTTCAGTAGTGTGAGATGATGTGAATGCATGCATCAGAAAACACATGGGCAGGAGCAGTACGCACAGTTGTTCCTCCATAGGGAACACTGGGTGATTTATTGATTAAAACGATGTTCTGCCCTCACCAAGCTTCAAATGTTAAGAAGATTAGGTCAATCTGCTGTAACATTAGTTATCCTATGAACTTTAAAAACCCTAAGCTTGTCAAAGAACAGGATGAAATTCAAAATGTAGAAGTATAAAATGGAGTAATTTGTGCCAATACCTGCATGTTAGCAAATTACGCATTAAAGAGAACAATTTTCAGCTTCAAACAGAAAAATGTAATTCAGGTTACTTTATGCACACATTGAAGTGAAATTTTTGGTGTAAACTTTGCAACATGCCATTATTACAGGAGGTGTACAAAATATTTCTATTAACTACTTTAGCCCCGGACCATATTGCTGTCCAAAGACCAGAGCACTTTTTGTGATTCGGCACTGCGTCGCTTTAACTGACAATTGCGCGGGTCGTGCGACGTGGCTCCCAAACAAAATTGGCGTCCTTTTTTTCCCACAAATAGAGCTTTCTTTTGGTGGTATTTGATCATCTCTGCGGTTTTTATTTTTTGCGCTATAAACAAAAATAGAGCGACTATTTTGAAAAAAAAATAATATTTTTTACATTTTGCTATAATAAATATCCCAAAAAAAGATATAAAAAAACATTTTTTTTCCTCAGTTTAGGCCGATACGTATTCTTCTACATATTTTTCGTTAAAAAAAAAAAACGCAATTAGCGTTTATTGATTGGTTTGCGCAAAATTTATAGCGTTTACAAAAAAGGGGGTAGTTTTATGGCATTTTTATTAATATTTTTTTTTACTAGTAATGGCGGTGATCAGCGTTTTTTTTTCGGTACTGCGATATTATGGCGGACACTTTTGACACATTTTTGGGACCATTGGCATTTTTATAGCGATCAATGCTATAAAAATGCATTGGATTACTATAAAAATGCCATTGGCAGTGAAGGGGTTAACACTAGGGGGCAGGGAAGGGTTGGACTCACTAGGGGTAATCACTGATCTTCCGTTCATACATTGTATGAACGGAGGATCAGCGTTTCCCCCGCTGACAGGAACGAGAGGAATGTGTTTGCACACATACCTCCTGTTCCCCGCTCTGTAACGAACGAGCGCCCCTGAGTCCCGCGCGCGTGCCCGGCGGGCACGCGCGCGGCACTCGGGGGCGCGCGCGCGGGGGCCGCCGGCGGTGCGCACGCGCCCCCTAGTGGCTGCGAATGTCCCGACGTAGAGCTACGGGCTCTCACCCAGGAGAGCCGACCTGCCGCCGTAGAACCACAGCGGCTGGTCGGCTAGTGGTTAATGATGGGCCTAATTATGTGTCAGATAACAATAATTTAAGATGCAACTACATGAGTCATAATTGTGACGAGGAGTATTGGTAAACATAAACATTGCCTGTAATAAAGGGTGTTTTATCTGTAGCAGAGCGGGTGAAGGTATTGTTGACATAATAATTTTTTCTATGCTAATGCCGGCAACACATGCACAGCAAACTTTTTCCTTCTTTTCTTTATCATACTGTTAAAAAATTCCCCTTTCCATACTACATTGCCTGCAACTGGTCCTCAAAATATTGTTAGTCGAAAAGTGGTGTTATTCTGGAGCAGATAAAGAAAATTAACCTTCGTTCAGTTTATATTTTCTCTATTATTATAAAGAAAAAGTTTGCACTAGGTGCGTAATTAAATAAATACCAAATGAAAACCAAAAATCTGTGAAAGATATCCTGCAGCTAAACACTATAACCCTGATAGGGGGCACAAAATATATAGGTTTAGGGCCAGATTCTCAGCGGCGTTACGACAGAGTATCTCAGATACCCCGTCGTATCGCCGTTTTTTTTGTCTCGTATCTATGCGCGTGATGCTTAGCATCACTTTTGCATAGATACGCTTCTACATCCGACAAGTGTAAAACCATTACACTTGCGGATCGTAGTTGTAATGACAACTCTGGCCACTAGGTGGCCTTTACGTTGTTTTCGCATTTGCATATGCAAATGAGGTAGTACGCCGATTCCCGATCGCTTTTACGCCGCCCCGTCGTTGCGTACGTCGTTTTTGTCCGCGTAAGGTTACCCCAGCTTCCATGTGGAGTAACCTTACGAAGTACCGTCGGATGCCGTCGGGTCCCGTCGGATGCCATGTTAAGTATGGTGTCGGGTCAGCGTCGACTTTTTTCGTCGCTTACGTCATTTTACTAACTCGTTCGCGAATAGGGAGTTGCGTAAATGACGCTCACATCGTTTTGACGTCGGTTTCAACGACGCTTTCCGACGTGAGCTGGAGCATGCGCACTGGGATTTTTCCCCGGCCGGCGCATGCGCAGTTCGTTCGACGCGGAGGCGGGCTTAATTTAAATACAAGCCGCCCCATTTGAATTGCGCGGGTTTACGCTGGGCGATTTACGCGACGCAGGCGAAAACTACGGAGCAAGTGCTTTGAGATTAAAGCACTTGCTCTAGTACGATGCGGCGGCGTAGTGTAACTGGGTTACGCTACGCCGCCGGAATTCTATGAGAATCTGGCCCATAGATAAGAGTGCAGCGCTGGATAATGAGTAAATTATGTGAGATACATAAACACAAATTATAATAAAATCACATAGTGATCAAACAATGTGCAAATAGTAAATGACCTGAATACAACAGTGGGCCAGATTCAGGAACAGTTAGGCTGGCGGATCCAGTGATCCGCCAGCCTAACTGTGACTTTGAGCCGGCGTTTCTGTTTTCTGTAACCAGAAAACAAGAAACGCCGGGTTGAAGCTCCGATGCGAGCAGCGTAACTGAGTTTCGCCATCGCATCGTTACTTCAACTTAAAAATGGCGCCGGGGGCGTTCCCGCCGATTTCCGCTCAAAAAATATGTTAATGAGCGGAAATCGGCAATTCACGATCGCATTCCGGCGCGACGCAGTGACGTTATGACGTTTCCGGACGGGATACGCGGCGCATAGTTATACCTACATGGGGTTGGAATATCCTATGTTAGGTATAGGCGTCGTCATCGCGTCGGAAAAAAATAAAAAAACGTCGCTTGCGTAAAACGGTCATGAATGGGAATGTGACGTCATTGACGTTCATTCACAGATTTTGGAGCATGCGCACGGGGATGTTTTGACACTCGACGCATGCGCAGTACGTTGGCGGCGGGATCGCGCTTAGTTAGCATACTACACGCCCCGTACCCGCCCAATTTGATTTCCGCCGGCTCATTTGCGATGCGCTGCCGCAACTTTAGGAGCAAGTGCTTCGTGAATGACAGCACTTGCTCCTAAAATTTCTGCAGCGCAACGCAAATGAGAAGCGTTACTCCAGAGCAAAGATGCTCTGGACTACCTGAATCTGGCCCAGTGTTTCTAAACATGTGCTAAAATATTCTGCAAAAATTACTGTGAATCATACATGTGAACGCATATGAAAAAACTAAAGTTCATAAACAGATATCCAGTAAAAGATTTTCCAGTGCATATGTATGTATAACATTCACCACTTGTGCTGCCATCACCCTAATAGGATTGAAGGCTTACCAGAAAGCCTGCGACCACCCTTGTTCAGGGGGGTCAAACAAAGCTTAGTAGAGTGACAAAGTCACCAATAAGATGTTGGATATTCCCTACACGGGTAACCAGCTGGCATCAATGGATGCACTCTAAAAGATGATCCACAGGAACCACAAAGCACACTAAATAGAGGCGTTCTGTGCACATGAATGTTCCCTTCCACAGATGAGATGCAGGCATCTGGTGAATTTCCAAATATTTTAATGTAAAAGACAGGGGAGAAAAAAACTCCAGTAGTGCAGAGATTTATTTTATTTATTTTATTCCAAAAAAAAGGACCAAGTCCCAATGTATAAAAAGTGTTCCTTGCGAGGATTTTAAAATAGCTCTGTTTGTATCAACAAAACGGTTCGCGCTTGCATACTATTGATGTTATGCTAACTGGTCTGTAATTCCCAGAGATGTATTTTGGCTCTTTTTAAATATTGGTGCTACATTGGCTTTTCTCAAAACAGCTTGTACCATTCCAGTCAGTAGACTGTCAGTAAAAATTAGGAACAATGGTCTGGCAATTACTTGACTGAGTTCCCTAAGGACCCTTGGGTGCAAGTCATCTGGTCCCGGTGACTTATTATTCAAAATTGTGATAGGAGGTCTGTCTCCCTCTCCTCCCTCAGTTAAGAGGGCCTATAGCATACTCCCAGTATTATTTTCCCCTTAGTTTCATCACTTTGGAGGTCTACCCAACATAAGGATTCCACCTACTCACTAGCTCCCTTATTGATATCATCTCTCACACTCACTTGTACATTATTCTTGATATACAGGCAAACCCCTCCCCCCTTTTTTTACCCTCTCTATACCTGTGATAAATATGTAAATACTCTTGAATGGTTGCCAATCATGAGAGCTGTTGAACCAAGTCTTTGAAATTCCCACAAATTTAAAATCCTTGTGCAACATTATGTCTAGTTCTCCCATCTTGTGCGCCAGGCTCCTGGCACTGGTGATCATGCCATGTAGTTAAGAACGGCCACATACTGTCCTCTTATTGGGTGTTCCAAGATTGCAAATATGACTTGTTACTATACTTACCTCGGGTTTATATGCCTTTAGATGGCATCATACAAAATTTCCATCAGAGAGACAATCTAAAAGAAAATAACTCACGATCTATGAATCAAGTAACAAGGATGTACTCAGTATTATATTAATTTGCAAAACAAAGATTGAATATATACACACACATAGATATAAAAAAAAGTGAGTACACCCCTCATAATTTTACAAATATTTATCTCAAAATAATTTTATGTCCTCTCAAAATAACTCAACACAGCCATTAGCTACTTGAGGCTCGCGCTATAGCCGAAAGACGGCTTCAGTGATGACTTGAAAATCCGGGAGGACGTCA
Organism: Rana kukunoris; assembly: GCA_029574335.1. Taxonomy (NCBI): domain Eukaryota; kingdom Metazoa; phylum Chordata; class Amphibia; order Anura; family Ranidae; genus Rana; species Rana kukunoris. Next base: position 618,438,186 of record CM056049.1, on the reverse strand, counting down.
TTTGACATCCTCCCCTTTCCTCGTTCCCCGTGCACGCTCCCTAGTGCGCAGCGGGGAAATTATGTGCTAGCCGTGTCCCTTGGACACAGCCAATCACAGATCGCCGTTACGGCCAATCAGAGTGGCCGTTTGGTATATGATCTGTGCGGCCAATCAGAGATGATCTCATATGTAAACATATGAGATCATCTCTCATTGCCGGCTCTCCTTCCTCACACAGAGACAGCGTGTGAGGAGAGAGAACGATCTGTGAGTTTTTACAGCGCCCAGTGATAAAAAAAGTGCCATCACAGTGCCCATACAGTGCCATCAGTGCCCATACAGTGCCATCACAGTGCCCATACAGTGCCATCACAGTGCCCATAGGGATCTGTGCCCACCTGTACAAATCTTCGCCCACCTGTGCTAATCTCCACCCACCTGTGCCAGTTTGGTACCACCTGTGCCAGTCTGGGGCCACCTGTGCCATCAGTGATCTGTGCAGTGCCCATCTGTGCCACCTCATCAGTGCCCACCTGTGCCAATCAGTGCCCACCTGTGCCGCCAATCAGTGCCCATCTGTTCCACCAATCAGTGCCCATCTGTGCCGCCTCATCTGTGCCACCTCATCAGTGCCACCTCATCAGTGCCACCTCAGTGCCCATCTGTGCCACCTCATCAGTGCACAGCCGTGCAATAAGTCAGTGCACATCTGTGCCGCCTCATCAGTGCCCCTCTGCTCCGCAAAACAGTGCCCATCTGCTCCACCTCATCAGTGCCCATCTGCTCCACTAATCAGTGCCTATCAGCTCCACCAATCAGTGCCCATCTGCTCTGCCTCATCAGTGCTCATATGCTCCACCTCATCAGCGTCCATCTGCTCCACCTCATCAGTGCCCATAAGTGAAGGCATAGCACACACCTGTGTAGTCGCATCACCACCAGCAACCATGTCAAAAAGATCCTATTCCGCCGAGGAGGCACACCAAATTCTTTTCGCGCCTGACGAGAGCAATGTTGAGCTCTCTCTTTCAGATTCCATTTCCAATTCCGATTCTGAGTTAGACATCAATTATGAGCCTGTTCAAATAAGGGAGGGGGGGAGAAGGTAGGGAAAAAGGGGGGAAAAGGAGAAAGGGCAAGAGTGGGGGGGAAAGAAGGAAGAGTTTGGGAAAAAAACACAGGGAAGCACTCACATTTGCCACATCCGTATATACTAAGAGGAGAAAGAACACCTACTCACACAAGTGAATAAACGGTCGGACTTTAAGGCAATGCGGAAGTAGGTTAAAAAATATATTTTAATACAAAAATAGAAAAAATACAGATTACAATTTTACAATATAGAAAAAATACCAATGTTACTAGAATATAACCATGTGGATTATTGATTTGTGGAAGGTAAACAAATCCTTTGAAGTCGCCTACGCGTTTCACCTTTGGGCTTCTTCAGGACGAGACAAACAGGATTTTTTGGTACTATAAATATTGTTGCATGGTCTGGAACAGTATATATGGTGTTAGTACAAATACTAGAACTTTATTCATGGTTATGATAAAACAAAAGAAAGAACACATTCTTATTAAAATTAAAGTTAAAAATAATAAAACACAGGAGGTTGCACATATGCATACATATGTAAGTACATCACCTATTGCATTGTGGTGAACAGATCCATCCACAAGACTTCAGGCATCAAACAGTGCCGAGTTGTTCAAACATAGAAATAGTCACTTTATATGACGACATGGCGAATCTGGTATAAAAAGTATACATAGAAAGAGTTATAATATGAATTTGGACTAGCAGAATTGCACGAGGTTCCTAAAGCACGGAAGAGGACCAAAAATGACAAGCGGAAAAGAGAAAGAAAGAAGGAAGCCCTGGATTGGGTGAGGCGGGCAGCAGGATAAGTATAAAGTTAGATTTTTTCTAGCTATTTCAAAAGAAACATACCAATAATCCACAAAGTAATGTCGCCGAAAATGGTCCAAAGTACCAAGGACTATATAGTGCATCAGACCACCACAGTAACTCCCGGGGGCTCTGCCAGGATATCAGCAGATAGAGGGTAGCCCCTTATCTGTAAGAGGGTACATATCGAATGTAAAGAGTGGGTATCTGGGTAAAGGACCAAATGAACATATCTATAGTTTATCCTTTAATGCATATTCTTATAATTCACTTAATTAGCGCCATCACAGCAAAACAGCTATTGACTATAGCAGCAAAAGATATTTATATCTATGGCAAAAATACCTGGGCAGTTTTGTGGTGGAGTTATAGCTGGGGCAGAATCGCATACAAAGTCGTGCAACCGTGCAGAGAAGAGATCCAACTTGTAGTTTAAATGATCAAGTCAAGCCAACAGTGTGACCTGCATAGCCAACATGCTATCAAGAGAACAAAAATATATGTATATGTATATCTATTGTCACCCACATTGGTTACAAAATCTGTTGCCAGGGTGTAAGGATGTGTAGTACTCACTATTGAAGTGATTCGTCTGTGTTTGCCCCAGGGTCACAATCTGTTTTGTGTACAACGTGGTGTATGCCCACCGTGCTTAAATAGACCGCCGGCGAACGTCATGACGTCATCGCTAGGCGCCGCAACAATAGCGGCGCATAAACAAAAAGACCATCTGACAGGGAGAGGGGAAGGGAGCGGGCGTGGCAAAGAGTGTGATGCCATCGCAGCAGACACCTTCATTGGTCAGGAGGCGTACCCGTATAGCTGATGTCCCAGGGTCACAGTCCGTTTTGTCCCTTTTGGACCATGTTCTGTTCTTTTCTTTGTTTTGTATCTATTGGATGTTGTCTCCCGTGCGAGGCTCCTTTCACTTGCCCTTTTTTAGGGCCGGTGGCCGCGATGCCTCTGCGGGATGATGTGTGGACGGTGCCTTGGAGCGAGGTTGATGCTGATGTGAGTGGCGTGTGGGCTGAGGCTGTTCCCCCGTATCCATTTCAAGTAGGGGTTTGTGATCGCGCAGTGCTGTGCTCACGTGGGTGGATCGTGCCTCACTGTCATGCTTGTTGTTGTGTCTGTCTGGGCCCCCCTTTTTGGTAAGCAATGTGCTCTGATTTACTCACACGCCTACGGAGGCGTGGCGCAGGCACGCGGCGACACACCTACTCTATGTCCTATTGACATTCAGCTATACGGGTACGCCTCCTGACCAATGAAGGCATCTGCTGCGATGGCATCACACTCTTTGCCACGCCCGCTCCCTTCCCCTCTCCCTGTCAGATGGTCTTTTTGTTTATGCGCCGCTATTGTCAGGACGTTCGCCGGCGGTCTATTTAAGCACGGTGGGCATACACCACGTTGTACAAAAAACGGACTGTGACCCTGGGGTAAACACAGACGAATCGCTTCAATAGTGAGTACTACACATCCTTACACCCTGGCAACAGATTTTGTAACCAATGTGGGTGACGATAGATATACTGTACATATACATATATTTGTGTTCTCTTGATAGCATGTTGGCTATGCAGGTCACACTGTTGGCTTGACTTGATCATTTAAACTACAAGTTGGATCTCTTCTCTGCACGGTTGCCCGACTTTGTATGCGATTCACCACAAAACTGCCCAGGTATTTTTGCCATAGATATAAGTATCTTTTGCTGCTATAGTCAATAGCTGTTTTGCTGTGATGGCGCTAATTAAGTGAATTATAAGGAATATGCATTAAAGGATAAAATATAGATATGTTCATTTGGTTCTTTACCCAGATACCCACTCTTCACTTTCGATATGTACCCTCTTATAGATAAGGGGCTACCCTCTATCTGCTGATATCCTGGCAGAGTCCCCGGGAGTTACTGTGGTGGTCTGATGCACTATATAGTCCTTGGTACTTTGGACCATTTTCGGCGACATTACTTTGTGGATTATTGGTATGTTTCGTTTGAAATAGCTAGAAAAAATCTAACTTTATACTTATCCTGCTGCACGCCTCACCCAGTCCAGGGCTTCCTTCTTTCTTTCTCTTTTCCGCTTGTCATTTTTGGTCCTCTTCCGTGCTTTAGGAACCTCGTGCAATTCTGCTAGTCCAAATTCATATTATAACTCTTTCTATGTATACTTTTTATACCAGATTCCCCATGTCGTCATATAAAGCGACTATTTCTATGTTTGAACAACTCGGCACTGTTTGATGCCTGAAGTCTTGTGGATGGATCTGTTCACCACGATGCAATAGGTGATGTACTTACATATGTATGCATATGTGCAACCTCCTGTGTTTTATTATTTTTAACTTTAATTTTAATAAGAATGTGTTCTTTTTGTTTTATCATAACCATGAATAAAGTTCTAGTATTTGTACTAACACCATATATACTGTTCCAGACCATGCAACAATATTTATAGTACCAAAAAATCCTGTTTGTCTTGTCCTGAAGAAGCCCAACGGTGAAATGCGTAGGCGACTTCAAAGGATTTGTTTACCTTCCACGAATCAATAATCCACACGGTTATATTCTAGTAACATTGGTATTTTTTCTATATTGTAAAATTGTAATCTGTATTTTTCTATTTTTGTATTAAAATATATTTTTTAACCTACTTCTGCATTGCCTTAAAGTCCGACCGTTTATTCACGTGTGTGAGTAGGTGTTCTTTCTCCTCTTAGTATATATGGATGTGGCAAATGTGAGTGCTTCCCCTGTGTTTTTTTCCCAAATTCTTCCTTCTTTCCCCCCCACTCTTGCCCTTTCTCCTTTTCCCCCCCTTTTCCCTACCTTCTCCCCCCCTCCCTTATTTGAACGGGCTCATAATTGATGTCTAACTCAGAATCGGAATTGTAAATTGAATCTGAAAGAGAGAGCTCCACATTGCTCTCGTCGGGCACGAAAAGATTTTTTTTCTATTTTTGTATTAAAATATATTTTTTAACGTACTTCCGCATTGCCTTAAAGTCCGACCGTTTATTCACTTGTGTGAGTAGGTGTTCTTTCTCCCCTTATCAATTATGAGCCAGTCTTTAGTAGTGGAACACTGAGTGTTTGGATTTGTATTTAAAAATCCGGCGGGGGGTTTCCCCTCAGGATTCATACCAAACGCTGTGTGTAGAATTGGCGGGAATCCAAGTTGGATCCCCGTCGCTTCTATGACGCGCTCGCTGGAATGTGCTTTTACTATTCCAGCGAGTGCGAGATGTCGGTACCCTGTCGCCGAGAATCAGCGAGATGCTGTCATGCTAAAAACACATTCTCCGCGGCAGGTACTGTAGCCGGCCCGCTAAACAAAGGCGTTCTGGTGAGGAGGCAGTGCCATCCACCAGCACCGCAGTGCCATCCACCAGCACCGCAGTGCCTCAGCAAGAAAGGCCAAGGACCCATGCCAGCCTTCCCTATGCCCTTCAGTACCCCTTATGGCTTCCTCCTAATTCAGGAGTAGCCAACATTCCCCCTTTCACTGCCCAGCCAGGAGTCCAGGTGAACATGGAGAATTTTTCCCCAATCGATTTTTTTGACCTAATGTGTACAGAGGACATGCTATCCGGAATTGTGACCCAGTGCAACCTATATGCACAGCAATTTATTGCAAATAATCCTACCTTATATTATGCCGGTCCCTATGAGTGGAGAGACCTAACGGTGGAGGAGTTGAACATTTTTTTAGGCCTCACATTTTGTATGGGACTTACCCTAAAAAACACTTTCCTTTTGGTCCAAACACCCAATCTACCACATGCCAATCTTCTCCAACGTAATGCCCAGATCCCGATACTTTGCCATCATGAGATTCCTACATTTTAACGATAATACCCAGTGCCATCCCCAAAATCACCCAAATCATGACAGGCTTTTCAAAATTCAGCTCTTACTGAATTATTTTTCAGAAAAATTCCCCCAATTGTATACCCTGGACCAACACATCTGTGTGGATGAGTCCCTTATTAAATTTAGTGGCAGGCTTCAAATAAAACAATTTATTCCCAGCAAAAGGGCCCACTATGGTGTGAACGTGTACAAATTGTGTGACCGAGTCACAGGGTACCTGTATGCCTTCATAGTGTACGAAGGCAAGGACACCCAGCTGAATCCCCCTAATAGCCCAGACTACTTGGGATCAAGTGGGAAAATTGTTTGGGAACTCATCAACCCCCTACTAGATAAAGGCTACCACTTGTACATGGACAACTTTTACACTTCTCTTCCCCTGTTCCACAACCTTCACCGGAAGCAGACCCCAGCATGTGGCACCATCAGAAATAATCGGAAGGGCTTTCCTCAAAGTCTTGTAAATAAAAAGCTGAGAAGAGGAGAATTGGCAAGTCTGCGCAACAAGGAGGTTCTGGCAGTGAAGTGGAAGGACAGAAGAGACGTGTACATGTTGTCTTCCATCCACAATGATACCGTCGTTGAAATCCGCAGAAGGCGTGGCACCACCATCCGAAAGCCCACATGCATCCAGGACTACAATTTGTTTATGGGGGAGTCGACTTCAATAACCAGATGCTTGAACTATACCTTGCCACGAGGTGGATGTACCATTGGTACAAAAATGTTGCAATTTATTTTTTTCAATTGGCCATATACAACTCATACTGTATATCATATACCGCAACTCCACCCAAAACCCCAAATGCTTCCTTGGCTACCAGGAGAACCTTATCACTGCCCTTATATTCCCCAACGACCCACCCCAAAACATCCGATCTGATGTTTTAAGACGACTCTCCGAACATCACTTTCCTGATAAAATCCCTCCCACAGCAACAGGCCGACAACGTAAAAAAAAATGTAAGGTGTGTACCAGTGAAGGAGTCAGACGAGACACATCTTTCCATTGTGCCGATTGTCCTTCCCAACCAGGCCTCTGTGTAGTTAGCTGTTTTCGCCATTACCATACTAAACTAAATTATTTGGGTACAGTGTTGCATGACTGAGTTATTGTCATTCAAAATGTGAGAGCGCTGAAAGCTTAAAATTGGTCTGGGCAGGAGGAGTGTTTAAGTGCCCAGTAAGCAAGTGGTTAATGTGTAAACCGCTGGCAACAAAAGTGAGTACACCCCTAAGTAAAAAACTGGGCCCAAAGTGTCAATATTTTGAGTGGCCACCATTATTTTCCCGCACTGCCTTAACCCTCTTGGGCATGGAGTTCACCAGAGCTTCACAGGTTGCCACTGGAGTCCTCTTCCACTCCTCCATGACAACATCGTGGAGCTGGTGGATGTTAGAGACCTTGCATTCGTCCACCATCTATTTGAGGATGCCCCACAGATGCTCAATAGGGTTTAGCTTCTTTAGCAAGGCAGTGGTCACCTTGGCGGTGTATTTGGGGTCGTTATGTTGGAATACTGCCCAGCAGCCCAGTCTCCAAAGGAAGGGGATTATGCTCTACCTCAGTATGTAACTGTACATGTTGGCATTCAGGGTTCCATCAATGAACTGTAGCTCTCCAGTGGCGGCACTACTCATGCAGCCCCAGACCATGACACTCCCACCATCAAGCTTGACTGTAGGCAAGACACACTTGCCTTTGTATTCCTCATCTGGTTGCCGCCACACGCGCTTGACACCATCTGAACCAAATAAGTTAATCTTGGTCTCATCAAACCACAGGACATGGTTCCACTAATCCATATCCTTAGTCCTCTTGTTTTCAGCAAACTGTTTGTGGTCTTTCTTGTGCAACATCTTTAGAAGAGGCTTCCTTCTGGGACAACAGGCATGCAGACCAATTTGATGCAGTGTTCAGTGTATGGTCTGAGCAATAATAGGCTGACCTCCCACCGCTTCAACCTTTGCAGCAATGGTGGCAGCACTCATATGACAACCTCTGGATATGACGCTGAGCACTTGAACTCAACTTCTTTGATCGACCATGGCGAGGCCTGTTCTGAGTGGAACCTGTCCTGTTAAACCACTGTATGGTCAGTTTCAGGGTCTTTGCAATCTTCCAATAGCCTAGGCCACCTTTATATAGCGCAAAGATTCTTTTTTAAGATCCTCAGAGATTTTTGCCTTGAGGTGCCATGTTGAATTTCCAGTGACCAGTATGAGAGAGTGAGCACGATAACACCAAATTTACCAAATCTCACACATGAGACCTTTTAACGAGTCACATGACACCTGGAGGGAAAATGGCTAGTTGTGCCCAATTTGGAAGTTTTCACTTAGGGGGTGTACTCACTTTTGTTGCCAGTGGTTTAGACATTAATGGTTGCAAAAAAATTGGGACAAAAAATTGACACTGTTATACAAGCTGTACACTCACTACTTTACATTGTAGCAAAGTATCACATAAAAAGATATAATAAAATATTTACAAAAATGTGAAGGGGTTTACTCACTTTTAATATATAAAAGTTTTAAGACTTTAACTGCACCTGTTTGCTCTGGTGATCTCCTCTTATTTTGACTCCTAATGCAATTTATTTTTTACTTTATGATCAGCCTAACTGCCCAGTATAAAAAACGAATACTGTCAAAGTTGCTACAGAGCCCCAGAATGTTATTTATTCATAAAGGAACACTTTGATCTTCTTCTCCTTTATGACTGGCCTCTGTGCTCATTCCAACATGCTGATGCTGCTGATGTAGTGCAGTACATATATAAAAAAAGTTCTAAAACGATTCTATTTTTGTATCTCTCTTCATCAATGTCCTATCTGACCATTTAATGCTGCTGATGACATTTCGTTGCCAGTGTTCAAAACAAATGTTGTTTTCTTCTTTACAGAATAAAGAACCTGTATAAGGTTTAGGGCAGCCTTTATTGTATCACACTGGAATGCTCCATATACAGTATTTTAGTTGATTTTTATTATTTATTTATTTTAATTCTGATCTGGTTTTGCAGACAGTTTGGACAGTACATATCATTTAAAGCCCCCCAGTAAAGCACATTGTCCCCATGTCCCCCAAGGTAACCTCCATTTCAAAGCATATGGCCAAATATGGTTCAAGACGGGTGGAGTATGTTTGTCCTCTTCCCTTTTCTGACCATGCTCAGATATGTGTCTGGTATGGATAATAGGGGGAAATCACATGTTTTCCTATTGTTTATTTGCATGGGATTCCCCCATAAAAAGCATACTAGACTCAAAGGATTTGGTATGGAGTTTTTTGCATCCATTGACATCCATACCAGACTCTCATCAAAAGACAGGTATCTGCCCCCCCCTCCCCCCTGAACGGTGTCAAATGTGACACCGGAGGGGGGGAGGGTTCAAATCAGCGGGAGTTCCACTTTAGGGTGGAGCTCCGCTTTAAGGTTTAGGCCAACCTCAGTTTCACTGGCTCCCAGGAAATATGGTCTAATATAGCATTCTCTTCCCACTTATTACATGCGGCTACAGGGCAGAGAATTCAATGGCTGCTGCTGATTGGGCCAGCTGCGATGTGGTAGTTTCCTACTGGTTCGAGACAGTTCACATTTTAGCTCATCCCTAATTAAGACTTAATTTTAGGTAAAAACATATTAGCAGCATGGATTATCTTTTGAAGACTCACCATTAAGTATTGGTTCACTTTCTAATTTGGATGTGGAGCTTGGAAGGAGTCTAGCCATGCAATAGATATCTTTCCTTTGGTTGTGATGAACTGAGATGGAGAACAGATTTTCCCTAATGAACTGTGTATTTAGCTCATTATGTATTACGTAAGATGTTAAATTGCATTGCAGTATGTATATAAGGAGCCAAAAGTTATGCAAAAGAAAAGGAACAAAACACAATGTATGTTTCTTCAATATGCATTGATAGGATGTTAACTGTGCACTAACTTAGCTGAAATACTGGCACAAGCAGGTAATCTCAGTGTAGCTATTTAAAATTAGGAAAAAATTTAAAGCTCATAAAAATAGATCATGCCTAGCATAACTGTAATTGAAGTCTATATTAGTGACCAATTTATTGTTATCCTGCAATTTTATTATGCCTCGGGGCTCTCACAATTGAGTCACCATTCCAGAATAGCTTGATGTTCACTTATCATACACAGTAGACATGGGAAAATGAGGACAGAGAGCTGCAACATTAATCCTTTTAAATACAGCAAAACCTGTAATTAATGGACTAAATAGGCAATGAGACTAATCAAATTATAATATGCAAGAGGAAGGATCACTCATATTCACTTGTAATAAAATATTTGACCAAATGTAGAACACTATGGTTGGTCCATTGTGTTTTATGTGTATGTTGCTGTCCAGGCATGAAAGAATTATATTTTAAAGAATTGCTAAAAATGTACCAACTAATCCTGAAATGGAAGCAGGAACAGTATCGGTCTATAGAATTAACTGGTGGAATACATAATTAGTGCTATATTAAGTCAAATGCCTGCATGATAAATTATCAGAGCCAGCCGATAGTAAAGAAAGGAGGACAAAGTCTGGTACTCCGACAAGAGGACCTAGCCAAGTCCCCAAGAGATATAACATGCTAGTGAATAACTCATATAACTCATAACAACTTATAATTCACATGTAACTGAAAAAAATTCTAGTGTTTTTCTCTCGGTGATTATCATATGGATTTCATTATAACTGTAAATTCACTATACTGTGGGTAAGCTTTAGTACTGCAGAGAAAACACACCTTTTAATTGCCTTTCATGACCACAAACAAAAAAGAAAACAGTGAAGTGTACCAGACAGCACAGATTAGACATGTTTTATTAATAAAACAAATAAAAGGAATCACACTCACAAGCAATGTTTAACCACTTCAGTCCCAGAAGGTTTTACCCCCTTCCTGCCCAGGCGAAATTTCAGCTTCCGGCACTGCACCGCTTTAACTGACAATTGCGCGGTCGTGCGCCGTGGCTTCCAAACAAAATTGGCATACTTTTTTTCCCACAAATAGAGCTTTCTTTTTATTTTTTTGCGCTATAAACAAAAATAGAGCGACAATTTTGAAAAAAATTATATTTTTTACTTTTTGCTGTAATAAATATATATCAAAAAATGTTTTCCTCAGTTTAGGCCGATACATATTCTTCTACTTATTTTTTGGTAAAACAAAATGCAGTAAGCGTTTATCGATTGGTTTGCGCAAAATTTATAGCGTTTACAAAATAGGGGATAGTTTTATGGCATTTTTATTATTTATTTTTTACTAGTAATGGCGGCGATCTGCGATTTTTTATTGGGACTGCGACATTATAGCGGACACTTTTGTGACATTTTTGGACCAATCACATTCATACAGTGAACAGTGCTATAAATATGCACTGATAACTGTATAAATGTGACTGGCAGGGAAGGTGTTAACCACTAGGGGGCGGGGGAGGGGTTAAATGTGTAGCCTAGTTTGTGTTCTAACTGTAGGGGGAGGGGGGTGACTGGGGGAGGTGACCAATTGTGTCCCTATGTACAAGGGACACAGATCGGTCTCCTCTCTCCCTGACAGGACATGGAGCTCCACGTCCCTGTTCAGTTACTGGGCAATCGCGGGTGCCTGGCGGCGATCGTTGCAGTCGGGCACGCGCATCATGATCCCAGCAAAGCTAGGGTGCCCCCTAGCAGCTTTAAAAGACAGGACGTCATATGACGTCCTGTCAGAACAATGAAGTCTTTCGCCCGCCGTCAAATGATGGCGGGCTGTGGACAAGTGGTTAATCAAATTATAGGACACCAGGTGCATAATCTTGCACAGTCAAAACATGCAGGATAAAAATTGAGTGTCGACTCCAAAATGTACTAAATACTTGACATTCTTGCAGCTTTATGAATAGTACACCAGGGAAGAAAACAATTGAGCACACCAGACATAACTCTCTCATTATAAGTCAGCTCATGAAGATAAATAATCATAATCATAAATAAAGAGCGACCCATGTTTAGACTTTAAGCTCCAAACGCTACCATTGGCATGTTTCAAGGAGCCCCAGAGGAAAAGGCGGAGCCTCTAAACATATAGCTGCTCTTTGGCCTTAATAATGCAGGAGTCTTATTGTATCTGGTGCTCTTCATTGTTGTTCTTCCCTGGTGTAGTATTCATTGAGATGATAGGATGTTGATTATATAGAACATTTTGTATTCAATACTTAATTTTTATTCTGCAGTGCCCTGTGTTTTTACCTATGTTACTTTATTTTTTGTGTAAGACCTTTGGCGAGCCTGTTGACCTGCTGGTGAGTGACACTCTGCTTTGTGTGCTTCTTTCATACCCAGGGGTCATTATCTCTAGAATTTAACTACTGTAAGTCAGGATGTATATCTATCTATCTATCTATCTATCTATCTATCTATATATATATATATATATATATATATATATATATATATATATATATATATATTTAATCTATCTATCTATCTATCTATCTATCTATCTATCTATATATATATATATAGATATATATATCTCTATATATATATATAGATATAGATATAGACACACAGTATATATGTGATGACCGGGGAGGGGGAGCCCCACGGCCACGCAAATACGCTTAATGGTTAGCTACTTAGTTCTTGGGGCTAGGAGCCCAGGGTCTGGTGGTATTAACCCTTAGTGAGGGTCGGATGGTATTAACCCTCTCTGTCATGTGACGCCACTGTAGTCTTGGTATACCCCAGGAAACTACAGCTCCGGGGGCCTCCGTATCCCCGCTAGCTAGGGTGGTAATAACACAGTCCACAACAGGGGTCAATATAACGAAGGCTTTACTGGCATGAAGACAGATGTCAAAATCTTCACAGCGTTCACACAAAGTGTTGCAAAGGTTCCACAGACAGTCTCTAGAGGACCACACAGCTGATAATGCTTGGGCTTGGCTTAACATATATCCTCGGCTTTTGCGGCCAGATTAGTAATAGTGTTGCTCACGAATATTCGCATTGCGAATATTCGCTACGAATATTGCATATTCGAGTATTCGCGAATAACGCGAATATCGCGGCGAATATTCGCTATTTCGAATATTCGAATGTTTTAAATTTTTTTTTGGAACAGATCACATCCTAGAGATCCCCATCGACGTCTAAAAGCATTGCTGGTATGATTAGAGACCTTGGGCGAGTAGCTGCAGCGCTCATTTTATATTGCCGAAAAATCGCAATGCGATTATTCGGTAATAGCGATATCGCGCGATTATTTTATATTGTAATATATCACGAATATTCTGAGCCAATCAGAGTGCTCCATTCCGCATTTCTCGAAATTTCGCAATTATTTTATATTGTAATATATCACGAATATTCTCCAATCAGAGTGCTCCTTCCGCATTTGCCGAATATTCGCAATTTTTGGTATTGTAATATATCACGAATATTCTGAGCCAATCAGAGTGCTCCTTCCGCATTTCTCGAATTTTCGCATTTATTGTGTATTGTAATATATCACGAATATTCTGAGCCAATCAGAGTGCTCCTTCCGCATTTCTCGAATATTCGCAATTATTGTGTATTGTAATATATCACGAATATTCTGAGCCAATCACAGTGCTCCTTCCGCATTTCTCGAATATTCGCAATTATTTTGTATTGTAATATATCACGAATATTCTGAGCAATCAGAGTGCTCCATTCCGCATTTCTCGAATATTCGCAATTATTTTATATTGTAATATATCACGAATATTCTGAGCCAATCAGAGTGCTCCATTCCGCATTTCTCGAATATTCGCAATTATTTTATATTGTAATATATCACGAATATTCTGAGCCAATCAGAGTGCTCCATTCCGCATTTCTTGAATATTCGCATTCGCAATTCGCAATTCGCAAAAATTCGCGAAAATTCGCGAAAAATTCGCAATCATTTAATTTCCAAAAAATATCACGAATATTCGTATTTAGCGAATATATGTCGAATATTCGACTATATATTCGAGATATATCGCGAATTCGAATATGGCATATTCTGCTCAACACTAATTAGTAATACTGGGCCTATGCTTGACTAGGCTGAAGAATAGATTCACTTACTGAAGTGTCGGTAGACTTGAGGCTTTTCATCGGAATGACGGATTGATCCGATAATTGCGCTGAAGTACTGATTCTATAGTATTTAGGGAAACTGTGTGTAGCACTAGACTGCCCTAAACAGGAACTACCACACCTTATATGGGCGTGATGAGACTGAAGCCCATTGGTTGAGAGCTGTGGATCATAGAGACTTATCTGTATTCCCCTTGGAACTTACATTTAAAGTTTGTTACAAGTTAAAGTATAATACAACACAATAAGGTCTTGTCTAGCACTTAGTCCTCCTGACTCTCATACACTCTGACTAAACATAAAATGGTGGGCTAAACCTATACGCACCTAATAAATGTATTATCAACCATAACAGTATAAATCACATCATGACTAGCTGAGTCCCTGCACGGGAGGCCCCACAAGCCGAGGGTCTCAATCTGACAGGGCCTACAGCCAATACCTGTACTGGGACACCACAAACCCCACCACTAAACAGAAGTCGTCCTCGACGATTAAGGCACTGACGGATTGAGGAACGAGGCGACCTTGGGGCCACTAGAAGTCCTGGGGCACTTGTACACCAATGTCCATTCCAGGTTCTTTGGGAAAAATAAACATATATGAACAGGATCATATGATAAGTCCTGAGGCATTATACACATAAATGTCCCTTGCAGGCTTTTTAGATAAAGTGAGATCATCATTGTGTACAGAGTAAGTGATTATCTGGGTCCCAGACAGAATATAGACCATCAAACATTATCACTCAGTTTTGAACAGGATTTACGTCTATGGACACTATTTGTACTATCCTAGGCCTACTATAACAAGATTTTATTGTTAGATTATACTTTGACTATGAAACCTGTATACACATATATACATTGATAAAGCTTTTCTACGCACTCTCTATTATTAGACTATGCACGTGATACACTCTACACCTTTTTCATATTTATCTAGACAATTTTATATAAGCTTATATTACTTTACCGTACACTATAGTATCACATTTTATGTACAGGAAACACACTTTTAAGACTGACCAGGTTTTGGATTGGGCTGCCAGAGGCTTTCTACCCAATGCCTTGGCTACTGGGGCCCTTAGGCTATTAGCTCTTCTCCCCAGAACACACTTTTAAGACTGACCCGGTTTTGGATTGGGCTGCCGGAGGCTTTCTACCCAATGCCTTGGCTACTGGGGCCCTTAGGCTATTAGCTCTTCTCCCCAGAACACACTTTAATATTTGCTAGACATTTTTATTCTATGCCTGAAGTACACAATTAGACAAAAAAAAAATATATTTTTTTATTTTTTTAGAGGATACCCTTTTCTTTTTGTAGTGCTTAAGTGAGGGATAGGAGACTTACTGGCCAGGTATGTTCCTATGCACTAAATAGGGTAAATAGGTAGCTAGTGACATATTAGATACCTCTACAGTGAGTTAGTAATGACGTATACTTGATATGTATACTAACTGAAGTGTATGTAGTCTATCTACATATATTGCATGTATAATTAATAGATTAATCGCTATATCTTGCTGGGGGATGTCTGAAATTAGATCTGGTGGATCTACGCAACACCATTTCCGAGCTTCCTGGAGCACTGTCTTCTCCTTGAACACTTGCTTCTTCTTCATCTTGGACAATGGGGGCAAGTGATAGCTCTGGACTTATGGAGCTTTCTCCCACACTAGAAGGTTCTGATGGGATTGAAGCAGGTGGGCGGATGCCTGGAGTAAACTCTGGAGCTTCTGGTGCCAAGACTCAGGTTGATGGAATGGAACTGACTGGCACATAACCAAAGAAGACGTTTTGATCAGAAGGGAAGAAAGGATCATCTTCGAACATCAGGAGTGGCCTCTCAGGCTCAACTGGCTTGGTGGGCTGTACTTGTGCTGGCTGAACTGGAGGTGGAAGACTTGGTGGTGCAGAAGGAGGCACCAACCCAGGCAGGTCCCCGTTGTGACACAGTTTGATCCGGTTTCGGTGGACAACTTGTGGTTCATATCCGGCTTTTTGAACTGAGTAGACATCAGAGTCCGGATAAGGGATGGAAATCACTGTGTATGGTTCAGTTTCCCAAAGGGAGTCCAACTTATGGGTCCTATGATGCTTCTTCAGCCAGACTTTATCACCAACTTGCAACGGCTGGGCAGAGGCATGGCGGTTGTAGTCCTGTTGCTGCCTATAGTGTGCCTCGCCCATCTTTTTCCTGACTATCTCTCTCGCTTCCTGAATCCTTTTCTGATGTTCAGAGACCCACTCTGAAAAGGCTTGAGGTGAGTGGTTGAAAGGTGCTTGAAGTCCAAAGACCCTGTCTTTAGGCAGTTGACCGTGTCGGCCCATCATGAGGTAAAATGGAGTATAACCAGTGGAACAGTGGACGGTATTGTTGTAGATTTCCAACAATTCGGGCATTAGTTGAGGCCACTCTTCAGGTCGGGATACAGAGGCCGCTCTCAGCATGTGGATAAAGACCTGGTTGATCCTCTCACAGAGTCCATTCCCTTGCGGGTGATAAGCAGTGGTCCTGAGTTTCTTACAAGCATGTAACTGGCACAATTCTTGAAACAGTTGGGCCTCAAAGGCCGGACCTCGGTCGGACAAGACAGTTTCCGGACATCCAAGTATCTGTACCCAATGGGTGTTGTCTTGGCTGTTAAGTCTTTGACTCGCACAACCACTGCCCACTTGGAATAGTGATCCACCATGGTGAGAGCATATGAATACCCGGACCGGGTAGGCGACAGCTTGACATGATCCAAGGCGACCAATTGGTTAGGCCTCTCGCTCTGGATGGAATGGAGAGGGGCTCGCGCATTCTTGCGATCATTTTTGGTGATATTGCAGACTGCACACTCGCTGCACCACTTTTCAATGTCGCTCCTCATTCCAATCCAGTAGAACCGGCGTCGGTCGGTGGCTTCTGTTTTATGGACCCCAAAGTGTCCTGACTGGTCATGGTAGGCATTCAATACCATGGCGGCATCTCTCCGAGGGCTCAGAATCTGATGTAGCCTCTCACCTGACACTGGGTCCAAGAAGTTCCTGTACACCATTCCTTTGTGCACAAATAGTCTTTTCCTCTGACGCCACAATCGCTTCAATTCGTAGTCATTCCGACCCCGTTGTAACCGGGGAGGTACCCTCCTGGTCAATAAATACTCCTGCAGATCTCCCATAGTCTGACTTTCTTCCTGTAGGGTCCTCCAGGTATACAGATCTTCCTGGATTGCTTTAGACCCAGATTCACTCCCCTCGCGGGTGACGACCACATCCTGATTCACAAATCTTTGATAGAAGGGAGGCATCTCCACATCTTCCCACCTGTCCTCCACTGGGGGATCTTCGCCAGGAGCCATGCGTGATAGCACATCCGCATTAATATTAGACTTGCCACTTCGATACTTGATAGAGAAGTCATAGTTGGCCAGTCTGGAGGCCCATCTTTTCTCAAGGGCACCTAGTTTAGCGGTGTTCAGGTGAGCCAGGGGGTTGTTATCGGTGTAGACCGTGAATGAGGTGGCTGACAAATAGTCCTTAAATTTTTCGGTGACTGCCCACACGAGGGCCAGGAGTTCTAACTTGAAGGAACTGTAGTTAGAATCATTCTTCTCAGCTCCTCGCAGATTCCGGCTGACGTAAGCGATCACCCTCTCTTGTTTTCCCTGCGTCTGGGACAACACTGCACCGAGTCCTTCGAAACTGGCATCTGTATACAGTCGGAAAGGCTGAGTATAATCCGGATAGGCCAGGATGGGAGGCTCTGTCAATAGATGTTTTAGAGCTTAGAAGGCCACTTCTTGCTCTTTGACCCATTCCACAGGCAGCTTCCCATTATAGTTCCCCTTGGCCGTGCCTCGCAGGAGAGAGGTCAATGGCTCGGCAATTTGTGCAAAATGAGGAATAAAGCGGCGGTAATATCCCGCAAATCCTAAGAAGCTCCGAATATCCTTAACGGTGCGTGGAGTAGGCCAATTCTGGACAACTTCGACTTTAGCTGGATCAGGTTGGACCCCCTCGGTACTGACGACGTGGCCCAGGTAATGTACTTGTGGCTTGAGTAGGTGGCACTTGGAGGGTTTAACTTTCAGACCATGGCTCTGGCTCTCTTGTATTACATCCGCCTTCTGCATGTCGGTTAACAGTTTGACGGTTTGGTACATGCCTGGTGCCACGGGCCGATGCCTTTCCTTGATGGGGGGCTTGTTGCCGGTCAAGATTCGATGCTTAATCATGGAGGTGTTTGCTGAAGGCACTCTGGTACCTCTTCACCACCTCGATGACCCCTTCGACTTGTTCTGGTGGGGTGAGAGATCCTCCTATTTGCAGCTGGTGCCACCAAGGTTCTGGAGACTTTTCGGTAGCCCCAGACAGGGTTTGGGCACTCAGCTGTTGGACCGCCTTCCGTGAAGAGAGTATGTCACTGGAATCCAAGAAAACCAGTTGGGCCACTGGAGTGTACTTTGGCAAGGTGGTGGCTACGCCGGACAAATTAACTAGGCGAACTGGAACCCGTCCATTCACCACCGTCACTAGGCTCCTTGCAGCTCGAACCAAAGGAAAATCTTCAGATTGCATAGGCTCCAATAAGGCCTGATAGTCCTGATTCCTTACACCAGGGCGCGCCCGACACCACAAAATTGTCTCTGTGTTCGGCTGCAGGGTCACGGACCTCATGTCTTGGATCCAAGCTTTACAGATTTCTCCTCTCCGGTTCGCGAACTTCTGTTCTGCTCTCAGAATTTTGAGATGGTGTTGCGCAGTCCTCTGGCCTGAGGGAGACATGTGGGGGAGAGAGGCATGCAAGGCATCTAAAATATCACTGAAGCAATGTCTCATTATATTCATCCCCAATATAAACTCTGTGGCCCCTGGTACTGTGACATTAGTGACAATTATCCCTTGCCCTCTAAGTGTGTGACCTCTCAGCTGAATAGTGGGCTCCCAATACCCATGTCTGGGAATTGGTTTCCCGTCCCCTGCCATAACACTAAAATCCATATCATCTGGTTCACACAACGAATCGACATTCCAGTATTTATAGAATAGGCCCTTAGAGATGGTAGACACCTGCGAGCCTGTATCAATCAGGGCTTGCAGTTGGACACCATCTATGGTAACATTTACATAGGGGCAGGATGCAATGTATAAGGACTGTCCTGAGTATATTGGCTCTTCTGCTGGACCTGTGATTCACTTTCCTGAGGGCCGGTCCTCGACCTCAGGGGACGCCCGTTTAAAGCCCAGCATTGCATCTTCCAATGACCGGGTTTGTTACAGTAATCACAGTAAGGCCTACTAGAAGGACCCGAGCGAGGCCCACTATAATGGGGAGGAGGAGCAGGGGTAGGTCTCTTAGTCACGGGAGGCTCTCTAAGTGCCCGAGTGGTGTGATTAGCCAACTCCTTTACCACCTGGGTAAGCTGGGCAATATCTTGTTTAACCTCTTGAATTTCAGTAATTGTAGTGGAGGATGGGGTGTCAGCCACGGGTGCGGGGGCTGGTGGTAACAGTGGTGCAGGGCATGTCGTCACACCCATAGGTTCCACTTTGGGGTCAGGATTCTCCTCAGGGTCTGCCCCCTGCTCTATAACTTGAAGGGCTAGGCGCTTAAAGGCAGAAAAAGACATATTGGGGTTCTGTACAGGTAACATCTTTAACTGCGCCTTGTCCCATTTATTTTGGACCCCTTCTATGAATCTATCCATCAATAATTTGTTACCCTGGTCAGGGGTGATGTTGTCCAGTTTCTGGACTGCCTCCAGGGCATTCTGCAAGGCTACTGCATATGCCCTTAGTGTCTCCCCCGGCTTTTGTCGCCTCTCGTACAGCCTGAGGCGGACCTTCGAGGGTGAGTGGGACTCAAATACCTGATGAAATCCCTTGAAGATCTGACCCACTGTAGTCTTCTCAGAAGTGGGCCAGGTACGGACTTCCTCACGTGCAGGTCTCTGCAACTGTCCCATGAGCAACAGCACCTGTTGGTTAGGGGGAATAGAGTAGAGAGAGAAAATGCTTTGGAAGCTCTCCTGGAAATCCTTGAGGGAAAAGGTATCCCCTCTGTAGTTAGGCAACACAGGCTTCCCCAGGTAGAATGGGGGAGCCTCGCTGTCATGGCGTCGTACTGGAGGAGGGGGGGCAGTAGCCCCCGGACTTCTAAGCCAGGAGATGATCTAGCCGATGACGGCTCTGCTGGAGGTGAGGCCACAGGGAGTGACCTGCCCGGAGGTAATCCCGGAGGGGTAGCTCGTGCAGGAGCCGCGAGAGGGTCTGACACATCACCTGCATCTGGTGATCTTGGGGCTGACATGTTGTAGCCTTATTTTAGAGCGCTGTCTTTGAGTGCGCTGTCTTTGAGTGCAATGTCTTTGAGTGCGCTGTCCTTGAGTGCGCTGTCCTTGAGTGCGCTGTCCTTGAGTGCGCTGTCTTTGTATGCCGGTATTATCTTCTATTGCCGGACACGTTGCTATGGCTGCGTCCGGCAACTTCCTTTTTTGATCCGGTCAGCAAATGTTTCCTCCGTGCAACACAGAGTGGATTCTCTAGTGCCGGCTTGCACACTGAAGAGGCGTCGCCGCCGGGGCTTGACTGAGCGGAGCGTACACCCGTATCCTGTTCGTGACGCCAGAAAACAATGTGATGACCGGGGAGGGGGAGCCCCACAGCCACGCACATACGCTTAATGGTTAGCTACTTAGTTCTTGGGGCTAGGAGCCCAGGGTCTGGTGGTATAAACCCTTAGTGAGGGTCGGATGGTATTAACCCTCTCTGTCACGTGACGCCACTGTAGTCTTGGTATACCCCAGGAAACTACAGCTCCGGGGGCCTCCATATCCCCGCTAGCTAGGGTGGTAATAACACAGTCCACAACAGGGGTCAATATAACGAAGGCTTTACTGGCATGAAGACAGATGTCAAAATCTTCACAGCGTTCACACAAAGTGTCGCAAAGGTTCCACAGACAGTCTCTAGAGGACCACACATCTGATAATGCTTGGGCTTGGCTTATCATATATCCTCGGCTTTTGCGGCCGGATTAGTAATACTGGGCCTATGCTTGACTAGGCTGAAGAATAGATGCACTTACTGAAGTGTCGGTAGACTTGAGGCTTTTCGTCGGAATGACGGATTGATCCGATAATTGCGCTGAAGTACTGATTCTATAGTATTTAGGGGTACTCCGCGATTTGCTGTACTTTCTCCTGAACGGGAGGCCTCTGGCCTGCACTGCTTCTCCTCTGACTGTACTCTGCTCTGATCTGCCAGAAACTGTGTGTAGCACTAGACTGCTCTAAACAGGAACTACCACCCCTTATATGGGCCTGATGAGACTGAAGCCCATTGGTTGAGAGCTGTGGATCATAGAGACTTATCTGTATTCCCCTTGGAACTTACATTTAAAGTTTGTTACAAGTTAAAGTATAATACAACACAATAAGGTCTTGTCTAGCACTTAGTCCTCCTGACTCTCATACACTCTGACAAAACATAAAATGGCGGGCTAAACCTCAAAGCTATACGCACCTAATAAATGTATTATCAACCATAACAGTATAAATCACATCATGACTAGCTGAGTCCCTGCAGGGGAGGCCCCACAAGCAGAGGGTCTCAATCTGACAGGGCCTACAGCCAATACCTGTACTGGGACACCACATATATATTTAGAAAACACAAGTTTTTATTTGGTGCATTGTTTTAACCAGATGCCGACCACCCCATGTACTTTGACTGCGGCTGGGTGGCAGCTCTGGCACCATCACTCACCTGTATGTGATTCTGCACTTCGGGTCTGGAGCATGCACACACGCGCCACTTGCTACCCGGTCCTGCTGTGACTGGACACAGCGGGAGCCAATCAGCGGACCCAGTGGACGTAAGTTTTTTTTAGCACTGATCACTGTATTAGTGTCACTGGTCTCCAAAAAGTGTCAAAAGTGTCAGACAGGTGTCTGATTTGGAGAAATAACACAGATCACTGCTTCAGGCAAGTATAATAATCTACCAAAAAGGAAGGGCTGGGTGATAGCTCCGGCTCACACCCATGAACATGTAGACCAAGTGAGAAAAACTAGCTGCACACCAACATCCGTCCAACAGGTTTATTGAAAGACTGCCACCAAGACTAAAACAATGGACCAAGGGTCCATTGTTTTAGTCCTGGTTACAGTCTTTCAATAAACCTGTTGGAAAGATGTTGGTGTGCAGCAAATTTTTCTCACTTGGTCTACGGGTGTCTGATTTGTCTGCCGCAATATCTCAGTCCCACTATAAGTCGCTGATCACCGCCCATCACTCCTAAAAATAAATAAAAAAAATAACACTTTAAAAAATAAATACCATAGTTTGTAGACGCTATGCGCTTATTGCAATTTTTGTTTTTTACCAATAATATGTAGCAGAATACATATTGGCCTAAATTGATGAAGAAATTCAATTAAAAAAACAATATATATATATATATATATATATATATATATATATATATATATATATGGTATGTCTTATAGGGGAAAGTAAACAATATTGTTTTGTTGTTTTTTTCAAAATTGTTGGTCTTTTTTTGTTTATAGCGCAACAAATAAAAACCACAGAGGTGATAAATACCACAAAAACAAAGCTCTATTTGTGGGAAAAAAGGACATACATTTTATTTGGGTATAGCATTGCACGAGCGCCCATCTTTTAAAGTGAAAATTAACTCAGTGCCAACTGATACATGTCCAGGCAACTCCATCGACCTACAGTGCCTTGAAAAAGTATTCATACCCCTTGAAATGTTCCACATTTTGCCATGTTACAACCAAAAACTTAAATGTATTTTTTTTTGTGATATGCCCAGAGGCGGCTCTCTAATTAGGCAAATTAGGCGGCTGCCTTAGGCCCCGCAAAGTCAGAGGCCTCGCAAAGTCAGGGGCCCTGTGCGGCCGCCTAATTTGCCCATGCCTCACCCTTTCCCGGCTATTTTCGTTCCTGCACGCAGCTGCGAGCTCCACTTCTTATGTTGGAGAGAGAGCCGAGTCTGCCGACATCTCTCCCTGCAGTCCCTGGCTGCCTGGTCACACACACATTGAATCATTGCAGAGTGAGACGGAGTGACCTGAGCCCTGCCCAGCCCCGCCCCCTCCTCCTCGTGCTGTGTGATGTTTCCTGTGTACACAGAGGAGGAGGGGGGAGGAGATGGAGGGCTCATCACGCTGCTGAGAAAAGCTGCTCGTCTGACAAGAAGACACATGTCCTGATGCAAAGTAAGTGAGCCTTCCGGGGGGGGGGGGGGTTAATGACTATGGTTTACAGTTTACTTTGAGTAATTTTGGTTGAGAGGATATGTTCTAGGGGGCACTTTATGATGTATGTTGCAAGGGGGCTTGTATATGAAATCCACGCCCTTAGCACATATTCCCCCCCCCCAAATTAAAGATGCTGTCTGCCACAGAGGGGGTGGCCCTTGGCATCCCACACGAGATGTGCCAAATTTCTCCAGGTGCTTATACTAATGCCCCCTTTCCAGGCAAGTTAGCAAAGTGTGGGTTCCAGGTCACAGGTCCAGGATCACACTGAAAAACACAGGAACACGCTGTGCGTTCTGTGCAATTTCAGCCCAATTATGTCCGCACATGTCTGCAGTCTCTGACTAAGGATGAGTTCCAGCGTTTTCACACAGCCCATGTGCAGAGCCAACCAGGAAGTCAGCATTGCGCTAATCACAGGCAGTGAGACATTGTCCCATTGCACAGCTGCAGAGATCGGGAAATGTTTTGCTGCCTGTAATTAGTGCAGCACAGTGCCAACTTCCTGGGGGGCTCTGCACGTGGGGTGTGCAAACACGCCGGAACTCATCCTTCTATCTGACCATCTCCAGTAGTATGTGTGCAGTCTCTGACAATGTCTTGTATCAAGTATGCAGTCTCTGACAATCTCCTGTAATACGTATGCAGTCTCTGACCATCTCTTGTAATACGTATGCAGTCTCTGACCATCTCTTGTACCATGTCTGCAGTCTCTGACCATCTCTTGTACCATGTCTGCAGTCTCTGACCATCTCTTGTACCATGTCTGCACTCTCTGACCATCTCTTGTACCATGTCTGCAGTCTCTGACCATCTCTTGTACCATGTCTGCAGTCTCTGACCATCTCTTGTACCATGTCTGCAGTCTCTGACCATCTCTTGTACCATGTCTGCAGTCTCTGACCATCTCTTGTACCATGTCTGCAGTCTCTGACCATCTCTTGTACCATGTCTGCAGTCTCTGACCATCTTTTGTACCATGTATGCAGTCTATGACCATCTTCTGTATCATGTATGCAGTCTCTGACCATCTCCTGTATCATGTATGCAGTCTCTGACCAACTCCTGTAGTATATCTGCAGTCTCTGACCATCTCGTGTACCACATATGCAGTCTCTGACCATCTCTTGTACCACATATGCAGTCTCTGACCATCTCTTGTACCATGTCGTCAGTCTCTGACCATCTCTTGTACCATGTCGGCAGTCTCTGACCATCTCTTGTACCATATCTGCAGTCTCTGACCATCTCCTGTATCATGTCTGCACACTCTCTGACTGTCTTTTTTATCATGTATGCAGTCTCTGACCATCTCCTGTAGTATATCTGCAGTCTCTGACCGTCTCCTGTAGTATATCTGCAGTCTCTGACCATCTCCTGTATCATGTATGCAGTCTCTGACCATCTCATGTAGTATATCTGCAGTCTCTGACCATCTCTTGTATCATGTATGCAGTCTCTGACCATCTCTTGTATCATGTCTGCAGTCTCTGACCATCTCTTGTACCATGTCTGCAGTCTCTGACCATCTTTTGTACCATGTATGCAGTCTATGACCATCTCCTGTATCATGTATGCAGTCTATGACCATCTCCTGTATCATGTATGCAGTCTCTGACCATCTCCTGCATCATGTATGCAGTCTCTGACCATCTCCTGTATCATGTATGCAGTCTCTGACCATCTCCTGTAGTATATCTGCAGTCTCTGACCATCTCTTGTACCATGTATGCAGTCTATGACCATCTATTGTACCACGTATGCAGTCTCTGACCATCTCTTGTACCATGTCTGCAGTCTCTGACCATCTCTTATACCACATATGCAGTCTCTGACCATCTCCTGTAGTATGTATGCAGTCTGACCATCTCTTGTACCATGTCGGCAGTCTCTGACCATCTCTTGTACCATGTCTGCAGTCTCTGACCATCTCTTGTACCATGTCTGCAGTCTCTGACCATCTCTTGTACCATATCTGCAGTCTCTGACCATCTCCTGTATCATGTCCGCACACTCTCTGACCGTCTTTTTTTATCATGTATGCAGTTTCTGACCATCTCCTGTAGTATATCTGCAGTCTCTGACCGTCTCCTGTAGTATATCTGCAGTCTCTCACCATCTCCTGTAGTATGTATGCAGTCTGACTATCTCTTGTACCATGTCTGCAGTCTCTGACCATCTCCTGTAGTATATCTGCAGTCTCTGACCATCTCTTGTACCACGTATGCAGTCTCTGACCATCTATTGTACCACGTATGCAGTCTCTGACCATCTCTTGTACCATGTCTGCAGTCTCTGACCATCTATTGTACCATGTCTGCAGTCTCTGACCATCTCCTGTACCATGTCTGCAGTCTCTGACCATCTCCTGTACCATGTCTGCAGTCTCTGACCATCTCTTGTGCCACATATGCAGTCTCTGACCATCTCCTGTAGTATGTATGCAGTCTGACCATCTCGTGTACCATGTCGGCAGTCTCTGACCATCTCTTGTACCATATCTGCAGTCTCTGACCATCTCCTGTATCATGTCTGCACAGTCTCTGACTGTCTTTTTTATCATGTATGCAGTCTCTGACCATCTCCTGTAGTATATGTGCAGTCTCTGACCATCTCCTGTATCATGTATGCAGTCTCTGACCATCTCCTGTAGTATATCTGCAGTCTCTGACCATCTCTTGTATCATATATGCAGTCTCTGACCATCTCTTGTATCATGTATGCAGTCTCTGACCATCTCCTGTATCATGTATGCAGTCTCTAAACATCTTCTGTATCGTGTATGCAGTCTCTGACCATCTCCTGTAGTATATCTGCAGTCTCTGACCATCTCCTGTATCATGTATGCAGTCTCTGACCATCTCTTGTAACATGTATGCAGTCTCTGACCATCTCTTGTATCATGTATGCAGTCTCTGACCATCTCCTGTAGTATATCTGCAGTCTCTGACCATCTCCTGTATCATGTATGCAGTCTCTGACCATCTCTTGTATCATGTATGCAGTCTCTGACCATCTCCTGTAGTATGTATGCAGTCTCTGACCATCTCCTGTAGTATGTATGCAGTCTCTGACCATCTCCTGTAGTATATCTGCAGTCTCTGTCCATCTCTTGTATCAAGTATGGAATCTCTGACCATCTCATGTATCATGTATGCAGACTCTGACCATCTCCTGTATCTTGTATGCAGTCTCTGACCATCTCCTGTAGTATATCTGCAGTCTCTGACCATCTCTTGTATCATGTATTCAGTCTCTGTCTATCTCTTGTATCAAGTATGGAATCTCTGACCATCTCATGTATCATGTATGCAGTTTCTGACCATCTCCTGTATCATGTCCACACACTCTCTGACCGTATCTTGTATCATGTATGCAGTCTCTGACCATCTCTTGTATCGTGTATGCAGTCTCTGACCATCTCTTGTATCATGTATGCAGTTTCTGACAATCTCCTGTAGTACGTATGCAGTCTCTGACCATCTATTGTACCACGTCTGCAGTCTCTGACCATCTCTTGTACCATGTCTGCAGTCTCTGACCATCTCTTGTACCATGTCTGCAGTCTCTGACCATCTCTTGTACCATGTCTGCAGTCTCTGACCATCTCTTGTACCATGTCTGCAGTCTCTGACCATCGCTTTTACCATGTCTGCAGTCTCTGACCATCTCTTGTACCATGTCTGCAGTCTCTGACCATCTCTTGTATCATGTATGCAGTCTCTGACAATCTCTTGTATCATGTTCGCACACCCTCTGACCATCTAGTGTAGTAATTCTGCAGGCCCAGACCATATATTGTATTATGGCCCACACAGTTTGTGACCATCTATTATATCATATGCTCAGAGTCTCGTAGTGTAATATAGGATGAAATGAGAGCCATCAAGCTGGAGCCTAGAGAGAACTATTTGACTGAGCCCTGCACGGTGCACCTGAATGATGGTCAGTTACAGCGTAGCAAGGCCAGTCTGAGGGGATCACTGATGTAGGGGGCAGGGAATACAGTAAGGTAAGGAGGCACTGATATAACGGTTCACCATTGTATAAGTAAGCCCCCCCCCTTACCGCGTTCACTCTGGGGAAGGTGCTCTATGGTGACCAGAGTCCCATAGTTCATAGGATTTAAGGCTCTTTATATATGCAATTTTTACCGTTAATTTTTAACGCTTGAATTATTTTTCCCATTATGGGAGTTAGTTGGGCCTCATATCTAAGGTTTGCCTAAGGCCTCACCAAGCCTAGAGCCGCCTCTGGATATGCCAACACAAAGTAGCACATACTTGTGAAGTGGAAGAAAAATTATAAATGCTAAAATGTTTTACAAATAAATATGTGAAAAGTGTGGCGTGCATTTGTATTTGAGCCTCCCTGTGTCAATACTTTGTAGATATGACCATTATTATCATAACATAGCTAAACCCAAAAACAAAAGTAAAATTTGCACTGCAATTTATTGCAAATTTTTAGTCTTTAGAGATTTTTTGCTGTTTTAGCTTCTCTGTTTAAGGCATTTCTTTCTTTATTTCCATCTGGTGTTTCTGCCAGTAACACACTTCCTGTGTTCACAATGATGTCGCCTGAGGAGTTTATGAGTGATCTCCATTAGCAACTGGGAATATTTGTATATATATGTATATATAGTTCAGAATAAGAAATAAGAGTAGTGTGTATGTAATATTGTTTCAGTAAGGGGTTAACTTGGCTAGATGTACATATATATGACAGACTTTGCCTGAGAAGATCTAATCCATTTAACAGTTCCCCTTTGACATGCAATAATGTTGGGTGAAGATGTGTTATGGGAGACGCTCGGCTACTTACCTATTGTAATATTCAAATGCCAGGAAGAGATACCATCTGAGTGTGAAGACTCGACGGGGCCAAATTCATTAGCTAGATAAAGGCCTTGTATTCCTCCTTGCTAACCAACCAGGTATCCATTTCAAAGGGTGTTTGATATGATGAGAATATTTCTTTCATCTGTTCAGGAAGGGATAATTTCCCCCCAGCTATTGCCATGCATAGTTAAGTGCTCCATTTAAGAGAAGGTGACGACTTTCGCTTTAATTAATTTCTCTTCAAACTAATTATCACTAACTTGTTAACCAAAGTGAGGAGGTGCTATTAAAGGGGAGTGAGCTAGGCTAAATTAAGTTAAGTGGAAATTGTCCAATCTTGGAGGAGATACGTCCGGAGGGATGAGAGGGCTAACAGAATTACCAATCAGAGGGTCCCTGTCCAAGTCAATGAAAGATGGGCCTATATTAGTGGGAGTCCCAAACAGAGTAAATGGAATCATGAATCTGAACTGGGCCCAGAACCATTAATAGAGGTAAATATCAGATCATCTCCCAGCACTTAAAGGTATAAA
The DNA here is from genome assembly GCA_029574335.1 of Rana kukunoris. NCBI lineage: Eukaryota > Metazoa > Chordata > Amphibia > Anura > Ranidae > Rana > Rana kukunoris. Next base: position 618,409,644 of record CM056049.1, on the reverse strand, counting down.
TGCTTGTCATATGTTTGTTTGTTTGTTTGCTATTTGTATTTTGATGAATATACTCTGTATCCTTGTATTTTAACCTATTTCCTACTTTGGTGCAAGATATTTTCTGTGTATTAGATAGGCTTATAACTATACTCTAATAAATGTTATTATGTTAACACTTTCACTTCTGGTCAAAAGAACTCTCATTTAACCCACATCATATCGTTGAGATATTATATCTTAAATACTGTATATATTATTCAGGTTAACAATGCTCACTCACTATACTGTTCCTATGGAGGTGCAGCATTGTCATACTACGATGCTTTCCTGACTTGAAATACATACAAACAACTACCCTGTCTTCTCAACTCCTTTACATAGGTAGGAGGGTTATTGTAATTTACAGAAGATTAGTGTAAAACCTTATAATGTTGATTGATATTCAGTTCAGTGCACGTTACAAACTCAATTTTTAACAGGGTCAATAGAAAATATACCATAGTCTGAGTTAGTTCTTGGGTTTAGACATATTTTAATTCTTCAATTTATATATTAGCTAATTTCAAAAATTAAACTTACAGAAAGATGATTGCCATTTTATATATTTTCTTTAACCACTTGCCGAAATACGTTGGCAGAATGGCAACAGTGGGCAAACGGGCATACCTGTATGTCCCCTTCTGCCATTTAGTGGGCGCACGTGCCCGCTGTGTACTGCGTGACCGTGCCCACGGGTCCTGCGGAGTCAATGTCAGCCGGTGACCCGCAATCGTGTCACTGAGCTTCTGCTCCCTGTCAGTGGGAGCAGTGATATCTGTCATGTTGTTGTACCAATATCTCCCCCACAATTAGAATCACTCTCTAGGACACACTAAACCCCTTGATTGCCCCCTAGTGTTTAACCCCTTCCCTGCCAGTGTCATTTACACAGTAATCAGTGCATTTTTATAACACCGATTGCTGTAAAAAAGACAATGGTCCCAAAATAGTGTCAAAAGTGTCTGATGTGTCCACCACAATGTCACAGTCCCGATAAAAATCACAGATCGCCGCCATTACTAATGCTCTTCTGTTCATCACAGAGATGCACCTCTTCACAGTCAGGTTTAGGATACCCCCAGTTGTGTTAATTAAAGTAATTGAGCATTTTTAATGTTTCATTTTAAGCATTTAAAAATCCCTGTTCCAGGCTAAAAAAAATGGGCCAGATTCAGAAAGAATTAGATTCCTGCAGAGTATCAGAGATACTCTACGCCGCTGTACTTTACCTGGCTCTACTTAACATGGGCCGCGTAACGTTAGACCAGCTAATAGCTGGTTTAACTTTACGTAGCGAAAAAATGACGTACGCGATTGCGAACGACGCTCGTAACTTCGTGGATCGCCGTAAAAAGCTCATTTGCATACCCCGACGCTGAAAACGACGCGAACTCCACCCAGCGGCCGCAAAAAGATCGCAGCGTAGATCCGAAGGCGTACGAAGACGTAAGCCTGTCAGATCGAAGCCCAACGCCGCCGTATCATGGTTTGAGGATTCAAACTAGTGATACGGCGCGCGAAATTTGAAATTACTCCTGTCTAACACCAGTTAGACAGGCGTAATCGCTCTCTGAATCTGGCCCACCGTTTTTAACACCTTAACACAGTGATCATTACTAATAGGGGGATTACATTTAGATTTATTCCTTAAGCCACCATTCACCCCTTCTCTTGCACTTGGATTCCCAAGAAAATATTTTTAATATTAAGCTTCCTGATGTACTTGTGTACATCTGAAAAAAAAAAAAAACATTTATTAATCACCCTGGGGCACTTTTTAATCCCACATTCAACATGTTCATCTCCCTTTTAATAAGTTCAGCTTTACTGAGGTGAAATATCCCCTAATTTACTATTCTTGTCTTGTCTTGCATTTTGACACATCCTCCCTTAAACAGGGCCTCCCAAGTGATTTCTAGGATTCTCTACTCCTTCTATAGGTGCTTGAGGATATAGAGGTGGTTTATTACCATACCCTCTTCCTTCTTCCCGCTGGTGTACAAATGGCTCATATCTATTTTCCTGACGCATTCATGGCAGCACACACTGGGTTGTGACTCCGCCCCCACAACCTGGCAGGATTGGTTAGCTATAAATTTGAAGGGGAGACGCCCCGCATCATTCTCTTTTTTCATCCTCACCTGACAAGATTGAATGAACAAGCAAAAAGCATGCCTCTTACCGCAAATCGCCCCAGCAGGTTCAGCCTCTCCTGTTTGGAAGTCCCTCCTGTACAGTCTCTAAATGAGCTTTATGGTGGGAACCCCGTTCTGGTGGTCTCAGGGGCTTTGGAATTATACTGGCATCTGTAGCAAGCTTTAAAGAAGCTTCAAATCTCGCAGTGGCCCCCACTTTCGCTCTGTCTTTCCTTCCAGTGCAGTGTGTCCTTCCACAAAGGTATTTGTATCATTACATTTACCACCTAAGGTTAGTCCGTTTTGTACCTTTGTCTGCCTGTTGTTTTTTTCTCAGCTCTGCTGAGCCCTGTGGTTCCTCTGACACCCCATACTCTCGGGGTCACCGCTGCGTACCCCTTGGCCCTCTGCAAATGCGCGCAGCTCAGTGATGACGCCGCCTGTCTCCTCTGCCCTCTTCCAAAATGGCACCGGGCGAGCGGGACGCTTCTGCACATGCGCGCGTCATTAAAAAAAAGAAGGAAAAAAGAAACAGTCCTATTGCTCTGTAGTTCTGGCTGCCGCACTGCTGCTCTGCTCTGCTCTACTCAGAGTGAAGATTGCACCAGGTGTGTGCAGGCATGTCCCAGATCAGCCTGGGCTAATTGATTACACACAAAAAAAAAAAAGGAATAAATAGGATAGAAGATATTATACAAGCGCCCAGAGGCGATTCAGTTTGCATATAAGTTTTCATCATTCATTCATTCAATACATTTATATATTAATTTATAACATACCATAGAAGAAAGTGTATCCATAATTTAACAATTAATATAATCCAAAAAAAAAAAAAAAAGGATAGATATATGTATATAAAATTATTATATTAATTTAATAAATAGAAATGTTGGGGGGGAACATATTGTAATGTTTTCCCTTCTCTCTTTTTTCCCACCTTTTCGGGCTGTCTCTCTGCTATCCTCATGGGAGCCACTGCCCTCGCAGACCACCATCAGCTGACCAGGTATAGAGGCCGTCCAGAAGGTGGTAAGTAGAGGGGAGACAAAAAAGAGAGCCTGGCCACTGACGCTACAGTTTTGGTAGCCCTATCGGGTCAAGAGACGCAAGTTTGCGGCACAGAGGGAGATTCTAGCCATGCTTCCGGCAGAAGGCGCAAGAAATCGCTCAAGGTTACCCTCTTAATTTCTTCAATCAAGGCATAGCCGCTCGCGTCACAGCACTCCCGTCATAGTCGGTCCCACCGCAGACGATTACCTTCATCCCAGACAGAGCTATCTTACCCGCACCACGGCAAATGTTTGCCAAATATGCGGGGCGCAATCCTTGCCAGGGGAATTGGCCTGCCACTCATGCTTCATCGAAGTAACCAAGGATTCAGAGGCCAGAGTAGATACTGAGCTCCCAGGAGAATCGCCACAGGGATCATATGTGGGCGATCCTTCCCCAAGCACATCGCCCGGCCGTTACGCCAGGGTGCAGTAACCCTCTCTAAGAATGAGGAGTGTGAGCAGGCGTCGGACTGTCTCTTTTTGGTTGAACCATTTGCCCATTCACTCAAGGAAGCGATCGGCTGGGAGGAGGTTATGGCAGAACTTCTGAAGGTTCAGAAATATTTCCCGGTGCTGAAAAGGGGGTCCTGAATCATTTCCCTTCATCGAAGAGCTGGAGAACCTCATAAAGGATAAGTGGGGGGGTCGCATAAGCGGCCCAGTATGAGCAACAAGTTTGCAGATTGTACCCCTTGTGGTAGTCTAAGATCGATTCTTTGATCAATGCAACTACGGTCGATTCATCTTTAATGCGACTCGCTAGAGACGTTTCTCTACCGATTGAAGACGCAGTTACCTTCCGGGACGCTCTTGATCATAAAATCAATATAGAACTGAAGAAAGCCTGCTCCACGACAGGAGCCGCTTGTAGGCCGGCTATCACCACAGCGGCAGTCGCTAAAACTATCGCTGCATAGGCAGCTAATGTTGAGAATCCCATTCTAGAAGGAGCCGACCAGGGGAAGATATTCTCCTCCCTGCAGGAAAATTAAGTTGGCTTACGGCTCCTGAGGGGGTGACTTCATGGCTGGGAAGAGCCTTATGGCTGAGACCCTGGATAGCGAAGGCAGCGTCAAAATCAACTGGTGCAAAATTCCATATGGCGGCTCAAGTGTATTCGGCACAAAGATGGACATCTCCAAGGTTACCGGGGGAAAGTCTGGGCTGATTTCTCCGATAGGAAAACCAGAGCCCCAGAAGGGCCCCGCTTACAGGCGTGATCTTCCTGTCAAGTACAGGGATGTTAGATCCTACCGCCCCGGCAGGGAATTTAGGAGGGACTGGAAGACTCGACCCTCCTTCATGTAGATACAGTAAGCCAATCACAGCTGGGGAACAGCAGAAGTCCTTTTTGAGGGTCCGTCTGCCCACCCAGCTCAGGTGAGCACCAGACTCAAGAGATTCGCTCGGATATGGGCAACTCGTATAACAGATCCATGAACACTATCCTCTATCAAGAACGGTCACAATTGGAAATTCATGGGCACATTGCCAGGGAACACATTCCAGCCTACCAAGTACTTCCGCACCAGAAAGGGAGGGGGTTTTATTCCCCTTTATTTCTGGTACAAAAAAAAAAAAAAACGGGGATCTACGTCCAGTCTTGGACCTAAAGAATTTCAACAGACGATCAAAATAGAGGCCCTCAGATTGGAAAAGCCTTCAGTCCATTTTGTTGTCAGTGGACGTGGGAGACTGGATGCTATCTCTAGATTTTTCGGGCGTTTACCTTTACATCCCAGTTCATCTTACCTTCCAGAGGTCCCTTCGGTTCTCAATCGATCAATCCCATTTCCAATTTTGGTGCCCCCCATTCGGCATCGCCTCAGCACCCAGAGCATTCGGCAAGTTAGGGTGTTCCTAGGGGTAGAATAAAATACCAGGTTGTACCAGGTGCAACTCCCTCAAGAGAGGCTGAAGCCCTTGCTCCAGAAGATACAAAGTCTGCTATCATCCAGACGTCTAACTGTCAGAGCCTGCCTCAGTACCCAGGGGTCCATGTCAGCATCCATACCCTTGATACAGTGGCCCCTGTGGCACATGCAAGTCTTACAGAACTCCTTTCTCAGGCAGTGGAATAGAACGTCAATACTCCAAACCATTCACATCCCGAACTGGGTAAAGCAATTAGTATGGTGGTGGACACACCCGTCCGACCTCAGGGAGTCCATTCCAAAAGTTCCCCCTAGTCCAGAAGTAGTAACATCGGACGCCAGCCAGGGGTGATGGGGTCCACACTATCTAGACTGAGTAGCCCAAGGACAGTGGCATTTTCGGGCTCAGGGCATAGTGTCAAATATTTTAAAACTCAGAGCAGCCTTTCAGGCCCTCCTGGCCATTGCGCCTCTTCTATAGAGGAAGAGTGTCCTGATCAGGATGGACAACAAGTAGCGGTGTCATGTATCCAGAGACAGGGGAGCATCAGGAGTCGCACGCTTCATAATGGAAGGGGCACAAGTGCACCTGTTAGATCTGTGGGGAGTATGCGTCCCAGCAACACAGAATTCGTTGGCCAACTACCTAAGCCGAGAGACACTTTCAAACACACGAACGGTCCCTGAACCAACAGGTATTCTCCATTCTTACGAAAACTAGTACCAGAACCAGAAGTCGACCTAGCGGCCACGCCAAAGAACTCCAAGTGTCAGAGGTTCCTGTCCAGAGCCCACTTTCCATTACCTGAAGGGACAAACTGCCTAGTTCTTCCATGGAGCTGCGAGCTAGGGTACATTTTTCTTCCAACTTCTCGGATTACAAGATTCCTGTCCCGACTTCGGAAGTCCTCAGCCACAGTTATTGTACTAATACCGTTCCGGCTGAGGAGGCCATGGTTTACGACCCTGCTACAACTAGGTACGCGGCCTCAATACATCTTTCAGTAACCTGGGATCTCATACATCAGAGGCAATTCTTCCATCCAGCCCAGAGAAGCTGCATTTGCCAGCTTTGAAGCTGAGAGGGCTAGGTTAGGGGAACTAGGATACTCTCAGGAGGTAATATCAACCTTAGTACAAGCTCTAAGGAGCTCCACTGATGTCACCTATACTAGGATCTGGGAGAGGTTCGTGTCATCGCAGCAAAGACATTGGAATCCCATCTCAAATTCTTGAATTTCTTCAGTCAGGGTTTAACAAGGGCCCGGGCTTGGGTACCCTGAAGGTGCAAGTATCTGCCCTTTCAGCCATGACGGGTACTAGATGGGCTCTTCATCATCTGGTCACTCTGTTCCTCAGGGCCTACGTAAGATCAGACCACCTAGGAGGCCAGCCTTTCCAACAGGGGATCTCTGTGTAGTACTCGAGGCCCTGTCCAATCCACCTTTTTCTCCATTCAACTTAGTCTCACCGTGGAACCTAGCTCTGAAGATGGCTTCCCGTATTGCTATCACCTCAGTTAAGAGGGCGCCGGAGATACAAGCACTTATGGCTATGGAACCCCTATTCAGTGTTCTTCCCTGACAGAGTGGTTCTGAAGCCCTCAGACCATTTTTATCCAAGGGTAACTTCCTCCTTTCATTATAACCAGGACATCGTCCTTTCGTCTTTTACTAATGAGAGGGGCGAGTCCCATGACTAGGATGTCAAGTCTACCATCTCCAGTTACGTCACAGCTACATCTCAGGAAGACGGATTCTCTCTTGATTATCCCACACGGGAGCAGACGAGGTCAGCCAGCTACCTCCCGTACCATTACCTCTTGGTTGTTAAAGCTATCAAGGAGACCTATTCCATCCAGCAACTTACGCCTCCTAGAGGGCATTAGGGCTCATTCGACAGGGGCAGAGGCCACTTCTTGGGCAGCATATTGCGGGACTTCACCGGAAACCATAGGCAGAGCAGCAACTTGGTCTTCCCAACACATCTTCATTTCTCACTACAGAGTGAATTCTGTTCTCCTGGCTACCGTCGACTTCGGCAGATCTGTTCTTAGAGCCAATTCCTCAGCGCTATAAAGAATAAATATTACTGTTTTCTTGCACCCTCCCGACTGGCGAGTTATATCCCAGTGTGTGCTGCCATGAATGCGTCAGGAAAACGGAAAATTGTATACTCACCTTTCCGTAATTTTCCTTTCCTGACGCATCTTCATGGCAGCACACAGATGCCCACCCTGCTGTTTTATGATGATATATACAGAGAATGATGCGGGGCGTCTCCCCTTCAAATTTATAGCTAACCAATCCTGTCAGGTTGTGGGGGCGGAGTCACAACCCAGTGTGTGCTGCCATGAAGATGCGTCAGGAAAGGAAAATTACGGAAAGGTGAGTATACAATTTTCCGTTTTATGTGCTTGATTCAAAATTATTCTGACCACGCCCACAATCCCGAGGTGGCCTTCCTGATCTAGGTACTGCTCGCTATCCAAAATTATTAGGTTGAAACCTATTACAGGCATACCCCACATTAAGTACACAATGGGGGTTATGTACTATTGCTGGAAAATGCAAAATCAGGCTCACTTCTGCAAAATACCAATGAGCTTCTAACACCAGCTTGTTCAATTGAGCCTGGTAATAAAACCTGGAAGCTCATTGGTTTCAATGCAAAAGTAAGCCTGATTTTGCACTTTCCAGCGATAGTAAATAAACCTCATTGTGTACTTAAAAGTTGGTTATTCCTGTACCCTTTCTCTGATGATTTCTGTTCCAACCAGATGAGTGTTTAAACTGCCTCATAGGTCCTTATAGTCTGTTTTGTATACTGCGCCAGCTACATTTACAGGTGCTAGAAAATAATTATTATTAGCTCTCCTATCTGCTGAATCTGCAGCTGAATTAACCATATTTGAACTGGGATTGTCATTTACAACAAAATGTTGCCAGAAATAAGCTAAATTATTTCGAAAATCCATCAGATTTCTCATAATTGTTTTCTCCTTTTTTATTTGTACCTCTTTATCAACATTTTTCAACTTTTTTTCTAAATACTGATTCAATTCTTTATATTTAGTGGAATAATAGGTTCCAATTTAGATGGTAAATCTTTACATCAAGTAAAGTAATTTTCTTATTTTTACATTTGAGAATGTGGTCTTGAAGTTTCTTTCCAACCCTGTTAAAAAATTCAAGCCATTCATCCTCAGACTCTTTGTCATTCAATGCATCCTGGGGGTCTCACTTGAGCCCATTAGAAATAGTACCCTCCTTCAAATATTTATCCAAGGAGGAAATGTCACCATGTCTTCAATAGGGATGAGCTTCGTATTCGATCGTTCGTCGAAATACGAACAAAATGGGTCGTTCGCGCCAAATTCGAGTTACGTTTCACAGACCATATGATTGATGATCATATGATTTATGATTGGACAAGCATGCACTATGACCCGCATGCTTGACCAGGGTGGCTTTGGCCAATTATGGCTCAGGGGGTTTAGTACACGCCCCACACTATAAAAGGCCGCCTGCAGGTCGGCCTTGTGCGGTGGTTAGAGAGAACAGAGAGAGACAGAGAGAGTGTCATTTTTTGCATGTAGATAGAGCAGGCAGGCTAGTCAGTTAATGTTACAGTGTGTAGAGGATATATATACACATCTCAGGTGTTGTACATATATTTTTACACTGTATAGTTTAGCTAGATCAGTTCTTCCTAATTTACTGGCAGGCAGGTGATGGTGCTATTTAAAGAAGTTTTCACGGGCATACTATAGACACCCAGCAGGTACAATATTTCAAGGAATTTTTCATTTTTTTATTTAAGCATCATTAAAATCACTGCTCCTCTCTAATGATGCTTAAAAAATAAATAAAAAAAAGGAAAAATTACTTTAAATATTGTACCTGCTGGGTGTCTATAGTATTCCTGTGAAAACGTCTTTAAGAACACGGGTCTTGCCCGAGGGAACATGTATCAATGGAAAAAAAGTTTTAAAAACTGTCGTTTTTTCCATTGATACATGTTCCCTGGGGCAAGACCCAGGTTCTCAAAGACATTTTACGACAATAACTTGCATATTAGGCTTTAAAATTAGCACTTTTTAATTTGAACGTTCAAGTCCCATAGACGTCAATGGGGTTCTAAATGTTCGCGTGAACGTTCGGTCCGTTCAAAGGTTCTGGTGCGAACCTAACGGGGGGGGGGGGTGTTCGGCTCATCCCTAGTCCTCAATTGCCTTTCTGATTTATTGCCTAAAGATCTCATAACCTTATCATAATCATCTCTAGTGTTACTGGTCTGTGATTGCTTTAACACAAAATCCTAATTCACCTGTCTATACAGCAAAAAATGAATAGCTTCCATAGTGTCACACACCAAAAATACTCTGCACTTTCAAAGTATATAACTGCTTATCACTGCTGCGTTAGCAATGTCCCCAAAGTTATAAACAAAAAAAGAAGAAATTGCACAGTGTAAAAAATCTGCATGTTAAAATAAATCAAATAAATCCCTGTATATAGCATATATTCATGGCTTCATGAATCGGATACTACTTCTCCTGATTCCCTCTCCCATGGATTGCCTTCTCTGAACTCACTCCCCCAGACCAAGTAAATGGAAGGGAGGTAGAGTGTGAACCCACCTTCCACTCTGACACTATACTCTTTTGAGGCACATTGTATTCATCTATTATCCTTTTTCTCTAAGGTCGCGTAAACATGATCATTTTTACACTGTATAGTTTAGCTAGATCAGTTCTTAAGACCAGTTTCATTGGACCAATTCGATGGTGTGTATGGCCCATCGGACCGTTGTCCGTCAGACCAAAGTTTTAAAACTTGCTTTAAAATCTGTCTGACGGACACCCGTCAGACAGATTCGATGGTTAGTATACAAAAGCATCGGACCAAAACCCGCGTATGCTCAGAATCAAGTCGACGCTTGCTTGGAAGCGTTGAACTTCGTTTTTTCAGCACGTCGTTGTGTTCTATGTCACCGCGTTCTGGTCTGATCGTATTTTTGGCCCAATGGTGTCTACACACATCAGACCATCAGACCACTTCAGCGTGGTCCGATGAAAACGGTCCATCGGACCAGTTTCATCGGACTGGTCTGATCGTGTGTACGTGGCCTAAGAATTGCTGTCATCTACCGTCCCCCTGGATCGGTATCAACCTTCCTGGACGACTTCTCTACCTGGCTGCTCTGCTTTCTCTCTTCTGAAATCCCAGCTACCATTCTTGGCAACTTCAACATCCCTGTTAATGCTAATATTACTTCTAAACTTCAGTCTAAACTCATCTCTTAACTTGAAGCAATGAATACAGGCTCCTACTCACTCCAACGGCAACACCCTTGACCTTGTCTTCTCCTATCTGTGCACTCTGTGCAGCCTCTCCAACAATACTCTCACACTCTCTGATCACAACTTTATTAGTTTCACTCTCTCCAGGTCTTCCACTTCCTCTCCTTCCAACCACCTAACAGTTACCTGAAGAAACCTTTGCCACTTCAACCCTTCTCTTCTCTACTCTGCTACTGACCACCTCTATGACAAAATCTCACCACTCTCCTGCCCCAACCTAGCCAATTTTATCTACTAAAGCTCACTGTCATTCTCCCTAGACAAGCTGACCACTACAACCTGGCAAACAGATGACACCTGAAGTCTCAGAAAACGTATCCGAGCTCTTGAGCATCTGTGGCTTGAAGACTAAGTCCCAGAAAGACTTCAACAATTTTAAAGTCTACCCTCCTAAAATTATATTCCTGCCTCCATACTGCCAAACAGACCTATTTTATCACGCTCATTAACACATTATCATCCAGTCCCCATCAACTCTTCTCTACCTTTAACACTCTACTCTGTCCTCCACTGCCTCTACCCTATAACTCGCTCATTTCCCATTAGATTGTCAATCACTTTAAAAATAAGATTGATACAATTTGTGAAGAGAGCTCCAATATGCAGAAACCACTCAACACCCCATATCCACAGATACAATCATTGCTTAACTCATTCAACCATGCTAGTATTAACAAGGTTTCTTAACTTTTTTCTACATGCCTACCTAACAACCTGCCCTCTGGATCCTGGTTCCTCACAAATGCTATGCCCACCATCTGACTCTATTCGACACTCTTTAAATCACATTTTGAATCTCTCCCTCTTTTATGGCATCTTCCCCAACTCTCTAAAACATGTGTTAGTCACCCCTATCCTTAAAAGGCCCTCACTGGACTGCACCAATCTTCACAACCTACACCTGAACTCCTTAATCTCCTTCTCCAAACTCCGTGAAAGACTGGTATACAACTGAGTGACCATCTGACTGTTAACAAACTTCTTGATATCCCTTCAGTATAGATTTCTCCACAGAAACTGCTCTCCTTAACCACTTAAGAACCGCCTCCTGCACATTTACGGCAGAATGGTATGGCTGGGCACAGGCACGTACCTGTACGTCCCCTGTAAGTGCCCAGCCGTGGGTCGCGGGCAGGCGCCAGCGACCCGGTCCGAAGCTCCGTGACTGTGCCCACGGGAGTCGCTGACCCGATCGCCACCGGTGTCCCACGATTGGTCACAGGAGCTGAAGAACGGGGAGAGTTGTGTTCACAGTGGCAATGTCACTGATCGTCTGTTCCCTGATATAGGGAAAAGCGATCAGTGACATCACACGTCCAGCCCCGCCCCCCTACAGTTAGAAACACATATGAGGTCACACATAACCCCTACAGTGCCCCTAGTGGTTAACTTCAAACTGCAAATGTAATTTTCACAGTAAACAATGCATTTTTATAGCACTTTTTGCTGTGAAAATTACAATGGTCTCAAAAATTTGTCAAAATTGTCCAATGTGTCCGCCATAATGCCACAGTCATGAAAAGAAAACGCTGATCGCCGCCATTAGTAGTAAAAAAAATATATATATATTAATAAAAATGCCATAAAACTATCCCCTATTTTGTTAAAGGTTTATTGCGATTTCTTTTACCAAAAACAGGTAGAAAAATACGTATTGGCCTAAACTGAGAAAAAATTAGTTTTTATATCTTTTTTGGGGGTATTTATTATATCAAAAAGTAAAAAATATTGTTTTTTTTTCAAAATTGTTGCTATATTTTTGTTTATAGCGCAAAAAATAAAAGCCGCAGAGGTGATCAAATCCCACCAAAATAAAGCTCTATTTGTGGGAAAAAAAGGACGCCAATTTTGTTTAGGAGCCACATCGCACGACCGCGCAATTGTAAGTTAAAGCGCCGCAGTGCCGTATCGCAAAAACTGTTCAGGTCCTTTACCTGCATAATGGTACGGGTCTTAAGTGGTTAAACTCACCAATGACCTACTAATGGCTAAAACCTAAATCTAAAAACATAAAACATAAATCAATCCCCTATTTTGTATACACTATAACTTTTGTGTAAACCAATCAATATACGCTGAATTTAAAAAAAATATGTAGCAAAATACAGATTGGCCTAAATTTATGAATAAATATGATTTTTTTTATTGGGTATGCTTTATAGCAGAATTTTTTATTTTTTATTTTTCAAAATTATTAGTCTTTTTGGTTTATAGCACACAAAATAAAAACTGCAGAGGTGATCAAATACCACGAAAAAAGGACATCAATTTTATTTGGGCAAAAAATGGCCTGGTCATTTAGGGGATAAATCCTTCCGGGGCTGAAGTGTTTTTTTGTTTGTGTTTTTTTTGTTTTCTATCACAGAGAGTAGCTCAGACAAAGTACAGGCATAAAAGAATACTTAAATTATTCTGATCACAAAATAAAACAAATACATACACAAATACATTACATATGAGTCATAAACTTCATCTTATTACTGATGACATGCACATTTACTGTTTTAATGCCTTGTACACACAACCGGAATTCCCGGCGGTATAAAGTATAATAAGTATAAAGAGAAACCTGAGAACCTGCTTGGTAAGTTTCCCCGCACAAGAGGTTTTCCTGTCTGGAAAACTGCGGGGATAGCTTTGGCTGGGAATCCCTGTCGTGTGTATGCTCCCTTGCAGTGTTTTCCCATAGGAAAACTGACAGGTTTTAAACCGCTGGGAATTTCAGCAGGAAAATAGAGAGAAGGTTCTCTATTTTCCCGCTGGGATTCCCAGCAGTTTTCCTATGGGAAAACTGCGAGGAAGCATACACACAAACAGTTTTCCCGGCCAAAAGCTCTCCCCGCAGTTTTCCTGGCAGGAAAACCGTTCGTGTGTATGAGGCTTTAGAATGTTGCATTGATATGTGAGGTGGGATGTCATCTTTTAAAACAATCCAAGATGAACTAGCTAAATATTTATTCTTTATCTGAGGAGCAAGTACAGAAAATAGACACCTGTAACCTCCAAGGTCTTTGTGCAGCCATTTGTATATCAAAGAGCTAAATGCAGTGTTGTAATACCTACACAATTACAATGTAATTTCTCCCTAAATTCATCTAAAACTGTGGTTTATGAGTGAGTGAGTGAAAAACGTATATAGCGCAGCACATGCGAACTAAATCGCCTCTGGGCGCTCGTTGTTCCTGTCTCCTTTGATATGAAAAGAGAAACGTTTTGATCTTTCTTCTGAAGGCAAGGTGGTTCTCCTCCAACCGAATGCTGGTTGGTAGAGCGTTCCATAGTTTGGGACCTTGGAGCGCAAATCTTCTTTCTCCTTTGGACTTGTATTTGGCTTTGGGTATCTGGAGCAGATTTTGGTTGGTGGATCGCAGAACGCGATTGGAATTGTGAGCTTTTATTTTTTCGCATAGATATTGGGTGGCCTTCCCATGAATGCACTTATGCGTCAGACAGAGTGCTTTAAAAGCAATTCTGTCTTTTACTGGCAACCAGTGAAGGGTTCTCAGCGAAGGAGAAAAAGAGATTTTTAAATACAGCTTACCTGTAAAATCCTTTTCTTGGAGTACATCACGGGACACAGAGCAGCATATTCATTACTATATGGGTTATATGGAGTACCTTCAGGTGTGGACACTGGCAATCTCAAACAGGAAGTCCCCTCCCTATATAACAACCCTCCCATAGAGGAAGTACCTCAGTTTTGTAGCAAGCAGTATGCCTCCCAAAAATGTTCCCCAAAAGAGGGGTGGGAGCTCTGTGTCCCGTGATGTACTCCAAGAAAAAGATTTTACAGGTAAGCTGTATTTAAAAATCTCTTTTTCTTTCTCGTACATCACGGGACACAGAGCAGCATATTCATTACTATATGGGATGTCCGAAAGCAATGCTTTAATGAGGGGAGGGAGACATCTTCCAAAAAAAGGATTTAATTTAGAGGTATACTCAAATAATAATAAATCAAACTTAGTCAAGAAATGTAAATCTCAAATCTAAATCAAGGGAGCCCCCTCAGATCCTGAGGAGCTTGAATCGCGGCCTGCAGTACTGCCTGCCCAAAGGCTGTATCCGCATTCCTTTTTACGTCCAATTGATAAAAAATTTGTAAACGTGTGGACTGACGACCACGTTGCTGCCTTGCATATTTGAGCCATAGAGATCTGATGACGTGCTGCCCAGGAGGTGCCCATGGCCCTGGTAGAATGAGCCTTTACCTACAAAGGAGGAGGCAACCTCTTCAAACCGCAGGCCTGAATGATTAATTGTTTAATCCATCTTGCGATGGTGGATCTAGCAGCTGCCTGACCCATCTTGGGCCCCTCCGGTAAAACGAACACCACATCTGTTTTCCGAACCTTCTCTGTAGCTTTAAGATAGGCCTTTATGGCCCTGACAATATCCAACGTATGCAGCAACCCCTCCTTTCTAGAGGTGGGTTTTGGAAAGAAGGATGGAAGTACCACATCCTGGTTCAGGTGGAACTGGATATAACCTTTGGTAGAAAGGAAGGATGAGGACGGAAAACCGCCCTATAAAAATGAGATATGGTTCCTTAGAAGATAAGGCTGCCAATTCCGATACTCTCCTGGCCGAAACTATGGCGATCAGAAATACCGACTTTCTAGTCAGTAAAACCAAAGGTACCTCAGCCAACGGCTCAAAGGGTTGTTTCTGTAGAGTTGACAGAAACAAGATTTAAGTCCCATGGACAAAGTGGTGATTTGACTGGAGGATTAACACGTAAGACTCCCTGTATGAAGGTCTTAACCAGCGAGTGGGCGGCCAGCGGCCTCTGAAACCACACTGATAAGGCTGAAATCTGTCCCTAGATCGTGCTTAATGCCAGGCCTTTATCCACTCCTAGCTGGAGAAAACTTAATACTCTATCAATGGTATACTTGCGGGAAACCCATCTCTTAGACTCACACCAGCCTACGTAGGCCCTCCAAACCCTGTAACAAATTACCCTGGAGGCCGGCTTTCTAGTCTGAGGGTAGGGATTACCTGCCTAGACAGACCTCTACCCCTGAGAATCAGGGATTCAGCCGCCAGGCTGTCAAATTTAGATGCCGTAATGCAGGGTGGAGGATCGGGCCTTGTGAGAGTAGGTCTGGCCATAGAGGAAGAGTCCAAGGGCCTCCTGCTGCCAATTTCAGGACTAGTGAGTACCATGCCCTCCGGTACCAAGCTGGGGCTACCAGGATAACCGGCCTGTGCTATGATCCTGCGCAACAGGCGGGGTAGTAACTGCAGCGGGGGAAATGCATATAGAAGTTATGATTGATGCCAAGGGCAAACCAACGCATCGGTTCCGCAGGCCATAGGGTCCCTCGTTCGAGACATGAACCTGTCTAGCTTCTTGTTGAATCCTGATGCCATGACGTCCACGTCTGGCACTCCCCACTTCTGGCAGATTGTCTGAAAGACCTGTGGATGCAGAGACCACTCCCCCGGTGACAGGGTTTGGCGACTTAGGAAGTACGCCTGCAGGTTGTCCATCCCGGGAATGAATATCGCCGATATGCAGGGTACATAAACCTCTGCCCACCGAAAAACCAAGCTCATCTCTCTCTGAGTGGCTTGACTCTTGGTTCCCCCTTGGTGGTTCACATATATTCCACCGCTGTGGCATTGTCTGAATGAATTCTCACCGAGGACCCCTGTAATCTGGATGCCTATGCCAGGAGGGCTAGCCGAGCCGCTCCGATCTCCCAGATATTGATGGGCAGCTGCCTCTCCGCCTCTGCCCAAGTTCCTTGGCGAGTGAACTCGTTCAAGACCGCTCTCTAGCCTTCCAGACCACTGGGCAGAAAGACTCCCCTTCAGAAGGTTCTGAGGGTTTAACCACCAGCATAGACTCTGCCGGACCTTTAATGACGGCGTCACAGGAAACTCCAAGGCCTTTGCTCCCTTGCTCCAAGCTGCTAGAATTGTTTGGAAGGACGCCACGGCAGGCACTGCTGAGATCTGAACTCAGGATCTCCAGTTTACTAGACAGGCACTTTCACCAACTAAGCCACAGCGCCTCGCTTCTGTAGGACGCGAGTGTGGAAGCGTGCGGTATCGCCTCGAACATGGCCATTAGTTTGCCTAGTAATCGCATACATAGGTGAATAGTTGGTTCTCTTTTGCTTAGAACCAACTGAATCAATTTTTTGATAGCCTCGACCTTTACCAGGGGCAGGAACACCCTTTTGCTGTTCTGTGTCTAATCTCATGCCGAGATATTCCAACTGCTTTGTAGGTTGAAATGCTGATTTTTCCCCGGTTTAGGACCCAGCCGATCCTCTCGAGGTACTGAACCATGAGGGCTACTGCGCATTCCAGCCAAGGAAGCGAGTGATCTATGATTAAGAGGTCGTCCAGGTATGCTAGGACCGAGACCCTGTGGATCCTTAGATTGACTAGAATTGGAGCTAGGACCTTCGTGAATACCCGGGGGCCGTAGCCAGCCCGAAGGGGAGCGCCACGAATTGGAAGTGACGCTGTATCACTGCGAAGCGTAAAAAATCTTTGATGTGGCTGAAAGATTGGTACATGAAGGTAACCATCCTTTATGTCTATAGAAGCCAGAAAGTCGTCCTTCTGGAGTGTGGCGGCTGCTGACCGAACGGATTCCATCCGGAAAGAGCGAACCCTTAGGTAAGCATTTAAACCTTTTAGGTCCAAAATTGGTCTGACATCGCCGATGGGCTTTGGTATGACAAACAGATTGGAATAGAAACCTAGCCCCTGTTCTTGGGCTGGTACCTCTACCATTATGCCCTGGTAAAGCAGATGATCCAATGCCGCCCGCATTGAGGCCTTCCTTGTGGAGGAAACTTTAGAAATTCTAATCTGTAGCCTGTGGCCACAGATGATCGGACCCCCTCTGTCGGGGATCGATACCATGGCCTCTTGCCCCCAGAGGCCTGTCCTTGCGATCCATTGTTAAAAGGTTGATCGCGCAGGAGGCCCGATACTGCTTGGAATTTGAGGGCCCTGGAACAGGGGGGAGCTGCCTTTTAAACGCAGGACCCCGGAACTTCTTTTGACTGGTAAAAGGGTACTTTTGCCACTTGAACAGTCTGAATGTATTTATCCAGATCTTTCCATGGAAGGGAAAACCTGCCAGTAGTCTTTTGCATGGGGCTCGGCCGCCCAGTTCTTCAACCATAAGAGCCTTCTCATATGCACTAAAATAGTGACAAACGAGACGCCTGCTGGATGGAGTCTTTTATAGCCTCTACCGCAAAGCACAGAGCTCTGGGAATATCCAATAACTCCTCTGCCTATTGGGCAGGGATGTCTTTAAGCATCTGTTTTGTCTGGTCCTTTAACGCCTGACAAACTCCAATTGCAGCCACTGCTGGCTGTACCACTGCTCCTGCCGTAGCAAAGGATGCTTGAAAACGTGTCTCTAAACGTTTATCGACCGGGACCTTAAACATTTGTATGTTTTCCCCCCGGGTCAGTTAATGATTTATTCACACATGAGATGGCTGCGTCCACAGTTGGAAAAACTTCTCTTCCATAGGGTAAATAACAGAAAAACCTTCCAGGCGGTCTCCCATCCAGGCACTAACCAGGCCCGACCCTGCTTAGCCTCCGAGATCAGACGAGATCGGGCGCTTTCAGGGTGATGTGGCCGTAGGCTTTAGGCGGCAGAAAAAAAGGGATTTTTAATAACAGCTTACCTGTAAAATCCTTTTCTTGGAGTACATCACGGGACACAGAGCGCATAGCCATTACATATGGGTTATATGGAGTACCTTCAGGTGTGGACACTGGTGTAATCAACTTCACAGGAAGTTCCTCCCTATATAACCCCCTCCCACTGAGAGTGCTTTAGTTTTGTAGCAAGCAATTTCTCTGAGGTTACACAATGTTCCCACAAAGAGGGGTGGGAGCTCTGTGTCCCGTGATGTACTCCAAGAAAAGGATTTTACAGGTAAGCTGTTATTAAAAATCCCTTTTTCTTGATCGTACATCACGGGACACAGAGCGCATAGCCATTACATATGGGATGTCCCAAAGCAATGCTCTATGAAGGGAGGGAGACCGTAAGGCAAAAAATAGCCAAACAGAAACTATATCAGGAGGTAAAATAGCTCCACCAACAGAAAAAGGGGGCGTGAACCGGGCCAGAGGATTCTATACTGCTGCCCGTAGGACCGCCTGCCCAAATGCTGCGTCCGCAGCCTTTGTGACGTCCAACTTATAAAATTTAGTAAACGTATGTACGGAAGACCAGGTTGCCGCTTTGCAAACCTGTGCCATAGAGATCTGATGGTGTGCCGCCCAAGAGGCACTCATGGCCCTCGTAGAATGGGCTTTAACTGATAAGGGAGGTGGAACGCGCTTCAGACCATAGGCCTGAAAAATCAGCTGCTTAATCCACCTAGCCAAGGAAGACTTGGCAGCCGGCTGACCCTTCTTGGGGCCATCCGGAAGAATGAAAGCACATCTGTTTTCCTAATCTTTTCTGTAGCCTTGAGATAAACCCTCATGGCTCGGACCACATCCAAAGTATGAAGCAATCTTTCCTCTCTGGACTGGGGAGTAGGAAAGAAGGATGGTAGGACTAGGTCCTGATTCAAGTGAAAACTGGATATGACCTTAGGAAGGAAAGAAGGCTGAGGCCGCAGAACCACTCTGTCCTTATGCAGAATAAGGTACGGTTCCCTGCAAGACAAGGCTGCCAGCTCGGAGACCCTTCTGGCCGAAGCCATAGCCACCAAGAAAACCAACTTTCGGGTTAGCAGCACAAGAGGGATTTCTGTCAGAGGTTCAAACGGCTGCTTTTGTAAAGCTGACAAGACCAGATTTAAATTCCAGGGGCAGAGGGGAGCTCTAATAGGGGGATTTACATGCAAGACCCCCTGCAAAAAGGTTTTTACAAGCGAATGTGTGGCCAAAGGCCTTTGAAACCATATCGATAAGGCAGACACCTGCCCCTTTAGAGTACTAAGAGCCAACCCCTTGTCAACGCCAACCTGGAGGAATCGCAAGATCCTGTCAATAAAAAACTTGCGAGGATGCCCTCCTTGAGACTCGCACCACTCCACATAGGTTCTCCAGACTCTGTAATAGATATTTCTAGAGACTGGCTTTCTAGCTTGAATTAACGTAGATATGACTTGGGCCGAGAGGCCTCTGCCCTTAAGAATTAGAGGTTCAGCCGCCAAGCCATCAAATTTAGCTGCTGTGAAGCAGGGTGGTAGATCGGGCCCTGAGACAGCAGATCTGGGCGCAGGGGGAGTGGCCACGGTGCCCTTACTGACATCCTCACGATGAGTGCGTACCAAGCCCTTCTGGGCCAGGCTGGGGCCACCAGGATCACCGGCCTGCGCTCCACCCTGATCCTTCGTAGAAGGCGGGGAATCATCTGTAGTGGAGGGAACGCATACAGGAGAGAAAACTGGTGCCAGGGGCAAACCAACGCATCGGTCCCGTAGGCCGAGGGGTCCCTGGCTCGGGATACAAATTTGTCCAATTTCTTGTTGAATCTTGTTGCCATGATGTCCACATCGGGAACTCCGAATCTTTGGCAAATCTCTTGGAATACCTGGGGGTGAAGAGACCACTCTCCCGGGAGCAACTGTTGACGACTCAAAAAATCTGCTTGAGAATTGTCTATCCCTGGGATGAACACTGCTGAGATGCAGGGTACATGGGCTTCGGCCCATGCAAAAATTAGGTTTACTTCCCTTTGAGCCGCCAGGCTCTTTGTGCCCCCCTGGTGGTTTATGTATGCCACCGCCGTGGCATTGTCGGACTGTATCCTTACTGGCAGACCCTGCAGGGGGAGAGTCCAGGCGACCAGGGCCAACCGAACAGCTCTGATCTCTAGGACATTGATGGGAAGCAGACTTTCTGCCTCTGACCACTGTCCCTGCTGGGTCCGTTTTCCTAAGATTGCCCCCCAACCTGTTAGGCTGGCATCTGTGGTTACTATTTTCCACGAGATGGGGCAAAAGGTTTTCCCTTTTGATAATTTTTGAGGGATCAGCCACCAGTACAGGCTGTGCCTGACTTCTGGAGAAAGAACTAATGGACGGTCTAATGCCTGTATGGACTTGTTCCAAGCAGAGAGAATAGCTGCTTGCAGAATTCTGGTATGGATCTGGGCGTAGGGCGCTGCTTCGAAGGCGGCCACCATCTTCCCCAGCAGTCGCATGCATAGGCGAATAGTCGGCTTCTTTTTGCCTAAGACTATTTGAATCGTTTGAATCAACGACCTGATCTTCTCTTGAGGTAAAAATACCTTCTGGCATTCTGTATCTAACCGAAAGCCTAGATATTCCAACTGTCTTGTGGGATGTAACCTTGATTTTTCTTGGTTCACAATCCACCCGAACTCTTCTAGATGCCGCACTGTGCGGACTACTGCATGATTGAGGTTGGAAGCTGAACTGTCGATAACCAGGAGATCGTCCAGGTATGCTAGGACCAAGATGCCTTCTGTCCTTAGGACGGCTAGTACCGGGGCTAACACCTTTGTGAATACCCGTGGAGCTGTTGCCAACCCGAAAGGGAGGGCTACGAACTGATAATGACTTTGGTTTATCGTAAAACGAAGAAACTTGTGATGTGCTGGGTAAATTGGCACATGCAGATATGCATCCTTTATGTCTATAGATGCTAGGAAGTCGCCCTGATGCAGGCTGGTTGTCACTGAACGTATGGAGTCCATACGGAAGGTCTGAATCCTTAGAAAGCGATTTAGGCGTTTGAGGTCTAATATAGGCCTGACGTCGCCATTGGGTTTTGGTATAACAAAAAAGGTTGGAGTAGAATCCCAGACCCCTTTCTTGGGTTGGTACTTCTACAATTACTCCTTGGAGCAAGAGGCGATCCAACGCCCTTACGAGAGAGGCCCTCTTTAACGGGTCGCTTGGAAGACTTGACCCCTGAAAATGAGGAGGGGGGATTTCTCGAAACTCTAGTTTGTAGCCTGAGGCTACTACGGACCGAACCCAAGAGTCGGGAATTCTGGCCTTCCAGACTTCGGAGAAAAACTGAAGTCTTCCCCCCACCCAAGAGAGTGGGGGCGCCCCTTCATGAATCTGATTTGATGACTGGTTTAGCCGGCTTGCGAGACCAGGGCCTCTTGTTTGCCGCGGCTTGTCCCTGTGGGCGGCTATTAACTGTTGAACGCCCGGGAGGCCGTCGATACTGACGGGAAGTCGAAGGGGCCGAGCCTGCAATGGCCTGTCGTTTAAACGTGGGCCCACGCGGTCTTTTCTTGACCGGTAAGGAAGTACTTTTTCCACTTGATATGGTGTGGATATATTTATCTAGGTCTTCCCCGAATAGTCTTCCCCCATGAAAGGGAAACCCTGCTAGAAGCTTTTTGCAGGGTGCCTCTGCTGACCAGTTCTTTAGCCACAAAAGACGACGCATGTGAACCATCAGTAGAGATAAACGGGATGCCTGTTGGATGGAGTCCTTAATAGCATCTACTGCAAAGCAGAGAGCCCTAGGGAATTCTGCTAATTCATGAGTATGCTGAGCCGGCATGTCCTTCAATATATGCTTTGCCTGATCCTTCAAGGCCTGACAAACACCAATGGCTGCTACTGCTGGCTGAACCATGGCACCTACTGAGGTAAAAGCTGCTTTCAGTAGGGTCTCGAATTTCTTGTCGACCGGATCCTTGAACATATGGACATTTTCAACCGGACAAGTCAGGGATTTATTCACGCAGGAAATGGCTGCGTCCACTGTAGGGAGAGCCCATTTCTTTACATATTCCTCTTCCATAGGGTAGAGAATAGAGAATCTTTTAGGAGGGACAAAGATTCTATCAGGTCGAGCCCAATCTTGGTAAATCACGTTCCGCAGAAGGGGGTGCATTGGAAAGGATGCACCAGTTAATGGGGCCTTTAAAGAACCCAATGAGGATACCTCCGGGGCTACTAGTTCTGGCACTGGAAGTTTAAAGGCAGTGCGAACCATATCTGTCAAAGACTGGATCCACAGGCCCTCCGCTTGAGAGGCCGAAAAATATTCATCTATAGTGGAATTTTCCCTGTCTGAACCGTCGGGACTTGGGTCTGCCTGATCCCCTTGTGGGTCCCGTTCCTCTGAAGAGGAGACCTCCGCATCTGAAAACCCCACACTGGGTGAAGGGGATCTAGCCCGCTTGCTACTTGGGCAAGGACGGGAAAACAACGCAGTTAACCTTTTCTCTAGCCCACACATGGTGGCTGCTAGCATTTCTTCCGTCACGTAAACGGGAATGGGTGGATCGGGGGCCGCCTCTGCCCCCAGCACCCCCAATGGCTCTTGTACTATGCCACTCGGTGTCCTGACTGGCGAGGGTGGGGCCGTAGAAGCCTGGCCCAAATCCTCTGACCCCGATGGAGACCCCTTTTGCTTTTTGGTACCTTTAGCAGCCTTGGCTGGTCCAGATCCCTTTGGAGCCATTGTACAACCTTGGGTCACCCCTATAGCCAACACCTGACTGTTGTAGCTAGGAATAACCAATATGAGGGCAGGTATGAGAGAAAATGAAAAAGAACTAATTTCTCTCTTTTTCTTTTATATTTCTCTTTTTTTTTTTTTTTTTTTTTTTCAAAAAAATATTTTTTACCCGCCTGGGAGGTGGCAATACCGAGGAAGCCTGTGAGTATTGACACACCAATGCCCGTTAGCCGGAGTCCAAGGTAGACTCAGATACTGCTGGATCTAAGGCTGAGTCCCTTTAAGCAAAAAAACCCTTTTTTTTTTTTTTTTTTTTTTTTTTTTTTTCTGGTCTATAGTGGACCTAAGTCCTAGACCTGAAGATCCACTAAACCGCCACTAGGTGTCCCTGTGTGGCCAAAAGACCCAGCTGCACGCTCTGTATCCTTTCTTCCTCTGCCTCCAGGAGGGAAAGACCAGCCAGAGAAAAGTTTTTCCTTTATACAGACCCTGACGCTGCTGGCCCGCCCCCCCGACGCACGCCGACGCTATAAAAGGCGGCGTGCACGCGCGCGCGTATGCGCGCGCACACACGCGCGCATGATCGCGCGCACGATCGCGCGCACGATCGCGCGCACCACGCCGAACCCACATGGAGGAAGCAGAGCAGAGGAACAACATGGACCAGCGTTATGCAGCACCAACAGACACCAGGTAAGCACTAATCTTATTGTAGTGCACACGCAGCGAGGAAGCTGTCCCCATGGGCTTCCTAAGAAACAGGAGTTTTAACCAGCAATTTCCTCTTTAAAACATGTGGGGTTGCAGTATCAGTGTTAACAGGCAGACCTGGGGTGAGTAGCAAATATATAACTTACACAAGTATACATATATCTACATGTTATCTGGGTAAACATTAGAATCCCATCCTGCCTCAACAGACATAGTGGAGATAGTGGCTGATGCACAAGCATACCATTAGCCAACCCAGAACCCCCAGGGGGATACCTACTGTCGAACCAAGTCCCGCAGGTTCCCTCTTACCTGCTCCACGCCGCAGGGTATTGCAAAATGCAAGAGGCCCAGCCTTCCCCCATCTCCGTGGGTATTGTCTTGGACCTTCAGGGACCGGGGTCCTGTGTTAAGGAACCCACACCCCTGGACCTATATAGCATCCTGGCATCAGTAACTTTTAGTTCTTGGAAGAGACTAAAGCACTGGAGCCCAGAATCCAGCCCTCCAAGGAGAGGCATTATAGGCAAAACCCCACTCCAGCAGGGCCCGGGTACCGTACATCTTGGCTCTGAAGCACTTCGGACGGATCCGGCTAGCTATCCTGGGTCCCGAGACCTCCGAGGGACAGCTAGACGTGACCAACACCTAAGACACTGGCGAAAAAACTAAAGCACTCTCAGTGGGAGGGGGTTATATAGGGAGGAACTTCCTGTGAAGTTGATTACACCAGTGTCCACACCTGAAGGTACTCCATATAACCCATATGTAATGGCTATGCGCTCTGTGTCCCGTGATGTACGATCAAGAAAGTTCTGCCCGGTCGTCCCAATCCTGGAAAAACCAATTCCTCTAACAGAGGATGGACCGGAAAAGCTGCGTTGCTTAAAAGCGCTTTAAAAGAACCCAAAGAGGATACTGCAGGAACCTGAGGCTCTGGAAATGGCAAATTAAATGCCGAGCGGACCATGTCGGTCAAAGACTGGACCCACAGACTCTCCGTCTGGGAGGCTGAAAACGATTCCTCAGTGGTAGATCCTTCCTCTAGGTTCTGGTCCAACCGATCCTCCTGAAATTCTAATTCCTCCGAAGAGAGAATCTCAGCATCCGAGGATACACCTTTTGGCGATGGGGATCTAGTCCGCTTCTTGCCAGAAATAGAGCCAGCGATCATAGCTGTTAACTTTTTTTTTTTTTTTTTCTCTAGCCCCCCTAGGGTGACGGCTAGCATCTCCTCTGTGATAACACAGGGTTGGGCCGATCTGGGCCAGCCTCAGCACCAGACCCCCTTAATGGCTTATCCAAGGTGACCCCTATAGGAATAACCTGTGGGGAAAGTATTGGCATATCATCAGAACCAGAGGAGGAACCCCTTTGTCTCTGCCCTTTTTTTTTTTGATCCTGAACCTTTGGAAGCCATAATACAAAACCGAGGGACTCCGCCTACAACAACAGACTGTTATAGCCAGGAGTACAAAAAAATAAGGTTTAGGGGACAATAGGATCACTAATGCCCAAAAACGGTGGGGCTCAGTATGTTTTCCTTTATAATATTATTGTTTTTCACAACATACAGCCCCACCCCCAACATGTTTGCCAGCATTCAACCTGTTGCCAAGGGGATTTTTGGCTTAACAAAAAGCATTGGAGCTGACTCCAGCATGTACTACCCCTTTCTCGCCACCGGGAGTCACTGTGCTGCCAGCTCTGCGTCCTCTCTCTTCCAGCTCAGCTTTGAAACTGAGCTAAGATCGCGCCTGCTGTGTATAACAGCAATTGAAGGCACGCCCACTCTACACTGCAGTCACGCTACCCGCCCCCCCCCCCCTCCCGAACAGCGCGAACATTTTTCTATATGCATGCGTGCGTGCGCGCGCGCGCGACTGACGGGGGAGGAGAACCCGGGAGGAGACGCACTCTGGAATGCAGGCTGGAGGACGCATCAGGCGGCAGATTTGAATCCCGGCTAGGTAAGGCTTAAAACAGACCCCTAAGGAGTCCCTTTAGCCTAGAGACAGATCTCTTTTTTTTTTTTTTTTTTTTAAAAAGACCTTCAACCAGCGAGCAGCAGGTAGCTAGCAAACATACATAGATAGGTAGGGGGATCAAGTGATGGGGGGGGAACATTTCAGGCCATCCTGTCCATCAGACATAGTGACCATGGTGCCAATGCAGAGCATACTCAGGCTACCCCCCTTAAGATCTCCCCTGGAGAGCCTGCTGTCGAACCAAGTCCCGCAGGCTCCCCTCTTACCTGCTCCATGCCGCAGGACGTTTGCATAGCAAAACGGTCCAATCTTCTCCCATCTCCGTGGGTAGCGTAGTAGACCTTCAGGCACTGGGGTCCTAGAAGGAACCGACTGTCCTGGACCTATACAGCACCCTGGCAAACAGGATCTTTTGGTTTAGAAAAAACTCCAAGTCCTGAGCCCAGGGTCCAGCCCTCTAGAGAGGAGCATTATAGGCAAAACCCCACGGTTTGGGGCCCGGGTACTGTCCACTTTGGCACTGAGGCTCCTTGGACAGATCCGGTTAGCCCGCCTTAATCCCAAGGATGTGGAGGCAAAGCTATTCCGTGACCAACACCTAAGACACTGGCGAAAAAACTGAGGTACTTCCTCTATGGGAGGGGGTTATATAGGGAGGGGACTTCCTGTTTGAGATTGCCAGTGTCCACACCTGAAGGTACTCCATATAACCCATATAGTAATGAATATGCTGCTCTGTGTCCCGTGATGTACGAGAAAGAAATTGATTCCCAGGGTCTGGCGGTTGTATTTATTTAAATGATATACAGAGATTTCCACAGCAACAACACACTAAGGCCGTGTACACACGATCAAATCTATCTGCTGGAAAAGGTCTGACAGACCGTTTCAGCAGACAGATTCGATCATGTGTACGGGCGGACAGACAGATTTTTCCAGCAGACAGATTTTAAAGCCTGCTGGGAATCCGTCCGTCCGATATGTCTGCTGGTTAGTACGCTAACTAGCAGACATATCTGCCCGCACATGCGTCGAATGGATTCAACGCATGCGCGGAAGTGTTTTACTTCCTGGTGAGGTGACGTAGCGCGTTGAACTTCGACACGTCACCGCGCTGTCTACCGGCTTGGATTTTGGTTTGATCGTGTGTACAGCGATCAAACCAAAACAGCCCAGCAGACAAATCTGATCAAATCTGTCTGTCAGACCGATTTGAACAGATTAATTTGGTTGTGTGTACGCGGCCTGACAGGTAACCTAGGGTGTGAAGCGTTTTTTTTTAAATGTTAAAAAATTCTGAGGCAATTTTGATGGTGTGAAGATCCTTGTACCTACATGCATTTAACAGAGCTTACATTTATGCACATCCCAGAGAGGGAGTCTGTTATCCATGTTTTGCTTAGACGAGTGAATATGTTTGCATTCTAAAAAAACAACGGGAGTTGTAGTCCAGCTATTTTTAGCAAACTATCAGCTTAGAAAGACAATATATCTATGAACTTGGAATGTATTTCTTAGTTAGCTTGAATATTACCTATATTGTGCTTCTGTTTATTTATTTCTACCCTCCCCATACCCACAAAAGAACAATATCAATCTTTCTGGTTTAATACCTATGTTTATATCTACCTTCTCTCTGGATAAACCAATTGGCTTGTTTATTTGTTTCCTTCAAAATTCAAGTTAATTGAAAACTGCCTTTGTACTAAAATTGTCTGGTAGGAATCCAATCCTAAAATGTGAGTAGACGATGGCTGGCAGTATTGATATTAAACTATTTACAATGACTTCTGTATATAGTTGTTACCATTTAATGATCAACATTTAACATTTTTAAAGCCAGCAATACAATTTCTTTCTTAGAACAGGTGGACCAGAATACTATGTTAATCAAAGTGTTAGTATGCAGATCTACAGTAAGTAAAATTATAAAAATATTGATATTTAAATTGCCTACAAATGGATAAAAGTGGTATGGTTTTACTTTCAACAGGAGTTGTGAAAATAAATTTTAACAGAGATATCACACAGCTGACTGTACTAAACCTACCATGGAATTAAAATGCAATAATACACATTTTCCCTTAAAATAGAAAATCTATTGAACACTCAGAGCAGTTTGCATTTTATAATATGCAGATTTCCATAATGTAAATGAGTCTGCTTTTCTTTTCATAGATAATGAATTACTTCTTGATCAGATTCTTCTGTGTTCTTTTTAATTAGCAATCTTACTTGTTACCATATCTAAATCAGATCTATCAATTTTTAAAAGAATATATAATTGTATTTATTTACATGTATAATTAAAAGCTCAAGAATCTTCTGATTTTGTTCAAGGGGAAGACTTTTGTGTACATGCTGCTGCTCTAATTAATTTCTTTAGGCATTCACCTAATATTCACCAAATCTCTATTATACGTAAAATGAAGTTGGAAAATACTTCATAAGACTTATAATATTTCCTAATATTGTACACAGGGTATACAAGCATAAAGACTGTTTACTTGGCAAAATATATTTTCACTTTGGAAAGTGTATGACCATTTCAAAGTGTGTGTGTACCAATCTTTAGTTTAGTTAATAAGGCGATACTGTTTTTGTTTACGTCAATTTCACTTTCACATGCAAACAAATAATCTTGGGCCAGATTCACAGAGCCATTACGCCGGTGTTACAGGAGATGCGCGGCGTAAGTCTAAATTTGCGCATGCGTTTTGATGCGCCGCATCACCAAAAGGAGATACGCAAAAAAACTATTTTTTTGGACCGGCGTAATTTCGATAGACCGGCGTATCCGTCCGTGCAAAACTGCGCTAGACACACCATTGATTTGCTATTCAAATATGCAAATGAGGGAGTTACGGGGATCCACAAAAGAACGTTGGTGCAGCGCAGGCTATGCGCTGTGCGCAACAGCTGCACGTCCTGTCTAAAATGAGACCATATAAAAGGTGAAATAAAATTAGACAATCCGTCTACATGTCAGCTAAAGCAACACTGTTAGTGAGGAGCTGAGCAGTCACACTTGCTGGACAACAAACTTTATGCCAACATGCCAGGGGCATCCTTGCTCATAGCTATACTAATGACTTTAGATGAGCAAAGAAAGAGGAGGGCATGGAGGAGGGCACGGGAGAGGATATACCGCACACGCATAGACCTCTTTGGCATGAGTGATTCTGAGGTGTATCGCATCTTCAGATTCACCCCTCATGCCATCCTGGAATTAACCATAACTCTGCAGGATGACATCACCAGCCAAACACACCGCTCACATGCAGTGCAGCCACTGGTCAAGGTCCTGGCAACACTCCATTTCCTTGCCAGTGGCTCTTTTCAAAGAACAAGTGGAGTGGTGGCTGGGATGTCACAATCCTCCATGAGCAGATGTGTGCACCAGGTTATCCCTGCAATCCTCAGACGCATGGCCAACCAAATCATCAAACCCACCACTGAGGACCTGCGGCTGAAGGCAATGACAGATTTCTACAGAATTGCCAGATTCCCACGCACCGCAGGGGCCATTGATTGCACACATGTGGCACTCCAGCCCCCCCATGAGACAGAGCACATATACCGCAATCGGAAGCATTGGCATTCCATCAACGTACAGGTGATAGTCGATGCCCAAGGCCTCATATGGCATGTCCGTGCCAAACACCCAGGATCCAGCCATGACAGCTACATCTACAATCAGAGCCCCATCCCAATGGAATTCAAACAGAACGTGTATGGGGACACCTGGCTGGTTGGTGAGTGACATGGGTGGCAGGCATGACTGTCCTTCCCCATGATGCACACATCACAAGGGGCACATGCATGACTAACATTCTCCTGTCTTTTCCCTTACAGGTGACTCTGCATATGCACTGGGACCCCATCTCATGACTCCTATCCGGAACCCCCAAACCCCAGGAGAGGAAAGATACAATGAAGCCCACGCCCAAACACGTGCAGTGGTGGAGCGCACTTTTGGCCTCCTGAAGTCACGTTTCCGATGCCTGGATAAGTCTGGGGGGACCCTGTTGTATTCCCCAAACTTTGTGTGCCAGATCATCGTTGCATGCTGCACAACTTCGCAGTGAGAAAGGGCCTGCAGATTAACATACGTGATGACCTGACCCCTGAACCAGACAATCCCCCCTAACCGAGGCTACCCCGTCTTCTGAGGGAAGAGCAGCCAGGAGAAAGCTCACATTAGGCATCTTTGCACGTTAAACACACACATTAATCATGGCACAATGAGAATGCATGCATGCACACCACTGTGGTCCCTAGCACAGACACATCACATCCTCATCAAATTGGATTAGCACAAGCCCACCATGCAGGACTTGTGAGCAGCAACGCCACGCCACGGCTCCAATTATGTCACTGTACATTCATACACCATTCACACAGACCTGGGGATCACTTCCCCCTGGTCCTGGGGAACCCTTCTCCACCACAAATGAGGGTGACACCCCTTTTCTGGCAGAAATGTCACCCCCACATTCCGAAATCATTCACAACACACAAAAAAAAAAATTGACCAGCAAAAAAAAAAAAAAAAATTCCAAAAAAAAAGTCCTGAAAAAAAAAGTCCAGAAAAAGAAAAAAAAAGGGGGAAACTAAATTAATGCCGCTGGCGTGATCCATGCCTGGGGCGCCCACGGCCCCGGCTCCTCAGGGGAGACTCTTGGGGAGGGGGGGGTAAGGAGGAGCAGCCCCTGGTCTCTGCCCACCTGGCGGCCTGCCCTCCAAGGCCACGGCAATTCTGGTCAGGCCAGCACTCAGTGTTGCCGTATTGGCCTGGATAGCCTGGCTGAGGGCCCTCACATCCTGCCCAACGTCTGCTGTAGTAGTCTGCAGTTAGTTTAGGCAGTTTGTAAGAGCAAGGGAGTGGCAGTCCAGGCCCCCAAGCGTATCCTTTATGGAGGACAGGCTCTCCTCCATCCGCACCAAAGTCTGGCTGACCTGTCCCAGATGGTGGGTCTGAAGGGCCTGGTCCCTTCTCAGATTGGCGGGCAGAACCTCGGCCACCCCCTGGTCTTCTGGGACGACTTCCTGCCTCCAGCTGATGCTTGTGGCCGGGAAGAAGGGGAGGCCCTTGGGAGGGGAGCCCTGTTGGGGGAGGAGTGGGAGGGGCTAGCCCTTATGGAGGCTGCTGCCAGCCAGAGAGAAAGACTCCTCCAAAAACAACAATCCACTGGCTGACATGACATCCTCCTCCTCCTCCAACTCCTCCGAGGACTCCGGCCTTGTTGGGGGGTCCTCATCAGGCTGTTGTCCCGGGGATGGTGCGGTCAGGCCAGATGGCCCAGCACCCTCCTGCACATCTGTGGATGACACAAAACATTCACAGGTTGGAGGATCCACACACTTGCCACATATTCCTTTCCCCCCTCCCCCACACATGCTACACACCAGATAGGAAAAAAAACCTTACCAGGTCATAGCCAGGCAGGCCCTCCACTTGTTGTCTATTAAAGGTGTGGGCCACCGCACGCTCCTCCACTGTCAGCCTAACAGGGCATGGTGGGCCCTCCAGTGCCCCTGGCATGGGCTGACATTATGGCCAGCTTCCCACGGACCACACGCCGGAGGTCATTAATTTTCTTTACGATCCCCTCGCGTGTCTGGGTCTCCCCCCCCCCCCAATCCATTTACCTGGTTCAGTAATGTTCTGCAAAATCTCCTTCTTCCTAGCCGGGGTGGTGTTGGCACTCTCCGGGCCGTGAAGGAAACGGCCATATTGGGTAAGGGCCCGGGCAATACTTTGTTTCTCCCCCAAAGAAAAATTGCTCTTGCGCTTCCTCTGTCATACTCATACAACAACTCTCTCCCAAACAATCACCAAAAATCACTCACAAAAACAAGCAGGAAAAATCAAGCAACAAAACAAACAAACAAAATCTATCAACCAAAAAGTCTCACAACCAGTCACCAAAAAACACTATCAAATATATTCTACAAAACACTAGATCAAATAGTCAACAAATATCACAAAGACAAGTCACAACGCAACTAACAACAGAACAAAAGCACCTTGCTGTATAGGAAGGGATACAAAGGGATGTAATTTTGCAAAGGAAGGGCGTTTCTGTCTGTCTATTTATGCTGTCTGTGTAGTTCACTAAGTTGCCCGGGTTCACTTCCAATTTCACTGATTGCGCCGTTCCCGAGTTGTGAGCATGCGCACAGAGGTGCTGACCATGGTCTGCTTCATGTGCGCATGCGCGAGCCGGCCGGTCCTTCATTTGCATGGGGTCACGGCTCATTTCAATGTAACACGCCCACGTCCTTCCCAATTTGAATTACTCCGCCTTACGCCTCGGAATTTACGTTAAACCGGCGCTAATTTCTGCGCAAATACTACGAGGATATGGTGATTGCGTCTCTACATTGCGCTGGTCTAACTTAACCACTTAAGGACCCCCGCACGCACATATACGGCCACAGAATGGCACGTACAGGCACAAGGGCGTAAATTTACGTCCCCGCCTGAGTGCGGTTCGGGGGTCTCATCGGGACCCCCTCCGCGGCGTGCGGGGGTCCCCCTACCTCTGGGAGCGATCCGGGATCTGCGGGCGGATGTCCGTGATATCCACCCCCCCCACGATCGCTCCCAGCCAATGGGAGCGCGCTCCCAGCCTGTCACTTCCTCCTCCTGTGTTTACACAGGAAGGAGGAAATTATGTATTCTCTCATCGCAGCGCTGTTTCCCAGCGCTGCTGATGAGAGAAGACATCACAAGTAAGTGTGCACCAACACAACACTGACACACACTCACATAGGCATATTAACCCCTTGTGATCGCCCCCCCCCACCCCCCTGTCACAGTGTCACTGAATGCAGTGATTTAATCACTGCATTTAGTGTCAGTGTGACAGGCAGTGTAAAAAACAGTTAGTGTTAGGTTCAGGATAGCCCCCCCACCCCCCCTAATAAAGTTTTAACCCCCTGATCACCGCCCTAGTTAACCCTTTCACTCCCTATTGCCAGCGTCACTAAGCGATCATTTTTCTGATCGCTGTATTAGTGCCGCTGTTCCCGCTAGGTAGCTATTTTTTTTTATTGCGATTTTTTTTTTAACTAAAGACATGTGGCTAAATAAATTTTGGCCTAAATGTTTGACTAAAATTTAGTTTATTTGATTTTTTTTTTAACAAAAAGTAAAAAATAGTGTTTTTTTTTCAAAAATGTCGCTCTATTTTTGTATATAGCGCAAAAAATAAAAATCGCAGAGATGATCAAATACCACCAAAAGAAAGCTCTATTTGTGGGAAGAAAAGGACGCAAATTTTGTTTGGGAGCCACGTCGCACGACCGCGCAATTGTCTGTTAAAGCGACGCAGTGCCGAATCGCAAAAACACCTTGGGTCATTTACCAGCGTATTGGTCCGGGTCTTAAGTGGTTAAAGGAGGTGCGCTACGCTGGTCAAAATATGCGCCAATGTACGTGAATCTGGCCCCTTGTTTTTTTTATTTATTTCCTAGGTGCATAACTGGGTATTCAAAGTAAACATAGCTTTACTTTGTTGTTGTTTTTTTTCTCAAAAAGAGATAGGAAAAACATGTGACCAGATATTTCTGAGACCTATAAGTGTTGTACTGTAGCAAAGCAACCTTACCTATGTAACTTCTTAACTTGAATCTGTTCTTAGTCTTTAAGCACTAATGTATTAAAATATTTTTATCAATAAATAAAAGAGCTTCAAAACAAGCCCTTACTGACCTTTCTAGGTGCATGTGCTGTGAAGCAATTCATACTCAAAGTTCTGGCTGTTTTGCCACGTACACACAATCGGACATTCCGACAACAAAACAGTGGATGTTGGCTCAAACTTGTCTTGCATACACACGGTCATACAAATGTTGTTTGAAATTCCGAACGTCAAGAACATGGTGACGTACAACACTACGACAAGCCTAGAAAATTTAAGTTCAATGATTCTGAGCATGCGTCAAATTGATTCCGAGCATGCGTAGGATTTTTGTGCGTTGGAATTGGCTACATACGATCAGAATTTTTGACGTCAGAAAAATTGAGAACCAGCTCTCAAACATTTGTTATCGGAAATTTCGAAAGCAAATGTCCGATGGAGCATACACACGGTCAGATTTTCCGACAACAATCTCACATCGAACATTTGTTGTTGGAAAGTCCGACCATTTGTACACGCAATTAGGCTGAATATTCTCTGCTGCCAGAGAAAATAAGGAAAGAGGAGCTGTGATTTAATGGCCTCTGTTGTGAAATTTGAAAATGCAAAATACCTATAGCTACAGAGGTGAATAAAGGCTTATTTTAAATGTGTTTTACTACATTTCTACAATGTTTAAATACTGCATATGTTCTCTTTAACTCTACTAACGTAAAGTGTCCAAAATCATTTTAACAGTTTTAACCTCCAGATTGTAGATTAAAGATAAATTGTATTTTAAAAATTCACTTGTCTGTATGCATGAGGCTATAGTGGATACATCTGGAAATTTGTGGATACATATAGCAATTTGGCATGCAAACTTGACACACACATTCAATCTTCTTTATCTTCTCCCATGCTTTTTGTTGCTTCCATGAGGTCCTTCCTTAAAATAATTGTGTATGGTAGTACATGACATTGTTTGCTTATGCAATATTCTGCTTTAAAAATTTAAAGCCTCGTACACACGATCAGTCCATCCGAAGAGAACGGTCTGAAGGACCATTGTCATCGGTTAACCGATGAAGCTGACTGATGGTCTGATGTGCCTACACACCATCGGTTAAAAAAACGATCATGTTAGAACGCAGTGACGTTTACGTGTTTTTACACAACGACGTGATGAAAAAAACAAACTTCAATGCTTCCAAGCATGCGTCGACTTGATTCTGAGCATGCGTGGCCTTTTAACCGATGCTTTTGCAAGTTCTATTTTTTTGGACCGAAGGATAACTGACCGATGGCACCTACACACGATTGGTTTGGACCGATGAAACGTACCTTCAGTCCGCGGCTTAATATTTTAACATGTATAACAACAATGACAACACATAATAGGAATAAGAAAAAACAAACATCTTAGTCTAAAAATCAAAGAGTGCCCTAATATTAATTTAAAATATAACATATATATAGATAGATAGATAGATAGATACATAGATACATAGATAGATAGATAGATAGATAGATAGATAGATAGATAGATAGATAGATAGATAGATAGATAGATAGATAGATAGATAGATAGATAGATAGATAGATAGATAGATAGATATTGTTTTGCATATGTAAAGCAGGAAAATTATAGTGGGCATACACAGTAGATGTATGTAAATTTGAAACCCATGTTACTCTGTTCAGGGGCCAAGAACAAATTTAAGTTCACAGAAAGTAATAAATAATTCAAAAAGGGATTTGTATCCACTACTTGGGACACTTTTGTGAACATGGAAAAGATTATAGATTACACAGCTCATTTATCAAGAATACTGGGAAACTTTCCAGGTTGTGTTGTCCTTTGTGGGTAAAGTAAATAGATTTAATTTCAGCCTATGTAGGACTTACAGTACTAGCATTTTAATGACAATTTAGGTAATGTGTAGAACTTTGGGCATACTTATGATAAAGAAAGATACTGAAATTATATCACCTTAGTGTTATGTAGTTTATTATGTTATTTATACATGGGTGTAATAAAACACAGTAGAGAGCCCTTACAACAGAAGTACTGAAAACTCAGCAATTTTTGTGGTTTACTGATAAAATATGAGATATAATTTCTATATAACTCACAAAACAGGTAAATACACTGGGGTTTAAAATAAATGCACTTCAAGTGAAAACAACACGTGCACTTCAGGAAAAATATGCAACGACTTTGTTTCAGCCTGATTTGCTACAATAATAAAACCTACATAAAAATGTAACGTTTTTACAAAGTGCTGATGAATTTGTCTCATGAAAATAAACCAAACTGTTGTCTTGTAGAAATTGCAAACATCCACAACAGGAGATATAAAATACATAAACCACTGTATTTATCCAAGTTAAAGTTATACTGTATCATCACCCATTTAGGACAAAGTGACAATGTCCGTGAGAAGGCCTTCCTGACCCACTGATGCTCACCACTCTAGTGATTCTTCCTATGTTGCATCCATTACTAAAATATCCAGTGTCTGCTGGTGTCAGGCACCTTAACCACTTCAATACAGTGCACTTAAACCCCCTTCTTACCCAGACCAATTTTCAGCTTTTGGTGCTCTCACACTTTGAATGACAATTACTCAGTCATGCAACACTGTACCCAAATAAAAATTGCGTCCTTTTTTTCACACAAATAGAGCTTTCTTTTGGTGGTATTTAATCACTCGTGGGTTTTTTATTTTTTGCGCTATAAATAAAAAAAGACGGTAGATTTTGTGAAAAAAATGCATTTTTCTATGTTTCTGTCATAAAATTTAGCAAATTTGTATTTTTTCTTCATAAATGGGTGACAGGGCAGGTCACTGGTGGGTGACAGGGCAGGTCACAGATGGGTGATGGTGACAGGGTACGGTCACTGGTGGGTGACGGTTGCACCGCTGATGGCAGTCTATATGTGACAGTCTATTTATGTGACAGGTGCACTTTATGGGTGACTGTTGGGTGACTGGTGACAATTGGGGGGGGCAAAGGGACAGATGTGGTGTTTGTGCAGACACTACAGTAACACAGAATTGTAACTCACTGCTTCCAGCTCTTCTCTCCTCACACTGGAAACGATGTGTGAGGGGAGAAGAGCTGGTAACAGTTAGTTACAGTTCTTTGTTTACACTTCGTGATCAGAGCTGATCACGTGGTACACAGCCCTGACCAATGGCTGTGTACCATTGTCGGTGACGAGCAGTGTTCCCGGGAACACGCTGCCACCGACGGGCACGCGCGGCGCGATCGCGAACACGCGCCGTGCACTATGGGGGTGTTGCCATGTGTGATCAGCCGTGACTTCATCACGGCTGATCACGTGGTTAACAGCGCATCCGCGCCGCTGTTCACCCCTGTCGGTAACGAGTGGTGTCTCCGTGACACGCCGCTACCGACAGTACAGGGATGCGCGCACGCGATCGCGCGCATTACCTGTTTGAATGACTGGACGTCATATGATGTGCAGTCAGGAGATTGGAGTCCTCCGCCCGCCGTCATTTGGTTAAAAGACCAGGTATTTTGCTCTAGCAATGGGGACCACAGGAATGGTCAAACATCACAAGAGTCCTTTTCACAGACACTGTCACTTTAACCCCTTGTGTAAGCTCCTGAAAAACCCCTTCATTACCAGGCCATTCTGTAGTGCAAATCTGCAAAATGCAAAAAGCACTAAAAATGCATAGGTGTGAATCCAGCCTTAAGTAACATTGTACCCATATTCATTTTTAACTTTTTGAGGCAGATATAACTTTCTTTTGTGGTATTTAATATCTTCTGCATTTCTATCTGTTACCAAAAAAAGGAAACAAAATTAATTTTTTTTTTTTTTTTTACTTTGCTAAAATAAAAATGCCCAGATAGTATGGGAACCCCATAGTATGGGAACTTTGGAAAGTAGACACCCAAAGGTGATCACATTTTTTTTGCCACAATGTTTTTGAAGTTAAAGAACATGATGCCACTAATGCCGCGTACACACGATCACTTTTTGTGATGAAAAAAAACGACGTTTTAAAAAACGTCATTTAAAATGACCGTGTGTGGGCAAAATGTCGTTTTATGTATTCAAAAAAACAACCAAAAAAAAATTCCAACATGCTTGAATTTTTTGTGTCGTTTTTTCAAAATGTAGTTTTTTGTGTCATAAAAAGTGATGGTGTGTGGGCAAAACGTTGTTTAAAACGATGTTTTTAAACCCGCGCATGCTTAGAAGCAAGTTATGAGATGGGAGCTTCAATGGAACAGAGTGCCGTCGAAAGTGTCTTACGTAACCGCGCTTTGCAAGAGCATTGTCGAAAAACGATGGTGTGTATGCAAAGTTGTTTTTGAAAATGAAGTTTGAAAAACGTTGTTTTGTTTCGTCAGATAAAATGACGTTTTTTCTCATCACAAAAAGTGATCATGTGTACGCGGCATAGGGCTAAACATTGAGCTTTAGGATGGTGCACCGGATAGATTATTATAAATATAACAATATACTTACCTGCTCTTTGCAGTGGACAATCAAAGGGCTTTGTGCTGAAAAGCAATGTTTATGATTTGCTTGATAGACCCAATCTGTAATGTGACTAATTTATTTTTTCTCACTCGGGTGTCCGAAATCATAACTTTCTAGTTTACTATTTTAACTATTAAAAAAACAGGAATGTTTTGTGCGGCAGTTTCTAGTAAAAGAAACCTCCAAGAGAAAAATATGTAGACAATTTTCTCATCATAAAATGTCCAGAACAAAACAAGAATGTTTGTTATCTACACATTAAAGGAGAAGTATGGCCAAAGCTCTTTTAACTGCTTGCCGACCTGCCGCCGTCATTTTACTGTGGCAGGTCGGCTCTCCTGGGTGAGAGCCCGTAGCTCTACGTCGGCTCTTTAAAGGCCACTAGGGGATGCGCGCGTGCCTCCGGCGGCCCGCGCTGCGTGCCCCCACTCGCCCCCAAGTCCTGTGCGTGTGCCTGGCAGGCACGCACGCCGACGGGTATGCGCGATTGCTCGGTACAGAGCGAGGACCGGGAGCTATGTGTAAACACACAGCTCCCGGACCTGTCAGAGGGGGAAATGCTGATCTTCTGTTCATACAATGTATGAACAGAAGATCAGTGATTTCCCCTAGTGAGTCCACTCCCCCCATACAGTTAGAACACACCCAGGAACATACTTAACCCCTTCCCCGTCCCCTAGTGTAAACCCCTTCACTGCCAATGGCATTTTTATAGTAATCCAATGCATTTTTATAGCAATGATCGCTATAAAAATGCCAATGGTCCCAAAAATGTGTCAAAAGTGTCCGAAGTGTCCGCCATAATGTCGCAGTACTGAAAAAAAACGCTGATCGCCGCCATTACTAGTAAAAAATATATATATTAATAAAAATGCCATAAACTACCCCCTATTTTGTAAACGCTATAACTTTTGCGCAAACTAATCAATAAACGCTAATTGCGATTTTTTTTAATGAAAAATAGGTAGAAGAATACGTATCGGCCTCAACTGAGGAAAAAAAAGTTTTTTTATATATTTTTGGGGGATATTTATTATAGCAAAATTTAAAAAATATTGCGTTTTTTTCAAAGTTGTCGCTCTATTTTTGTTTATAGTGCAAAAAAAAGGCAGAGATGATCAAATACCACCAAGAGAAAGCTCTATTTGTGGGGAAAAAAAGGACGCCAATTTTGTTTAGGAGCTACGTCGCAGGACCGTGCAATTGTCAGTTAAGGCAACGTAGTGCCGAATCACAAAAAGGTCTGGGGGTTAAGTGGTTAAGGACCTACATTTCTCCAAGTCCACTTGCAGTATCTGCAAATTCGGCATTATTACGCTACATGTTTTGTCCTTACCCCACTTACCCAAGACATAGTACCCTACTTAGTTGTTTAGGACCTGAATCTTTTCCATATATGTACAGTATAAATTGGAGGCAAATTGTAACTTTAATTATATATCAGACAGGAGGCTTATATCTTATGCATTAATCTTTCTTTATTAATGCTCACAGCAGAAATATTTTATATCTTTCTTTAATAAATTTCAATGTAAAAAACTTTTTCAATAAACTACCACTCCCAGCAGTCCCTCTGGTTCATAACCACGCCCATGTCAGTGACCTCTATAAAATGGGCTGCTTCCCAAACGTTCCTCCTCTTTCTTTCTGCTCACGGCTACAGATAAGTACTTTATTTTTTGTGCTTTTACTTCAGAGTGTATTGCACCTTCTGGGCAGGCCAGGGGGAATTCCCCCCCCTGCTGCCTCCCCACTTCTTGTCTAACATATGTTTTATATATATTCTTCACACTTTTAGATTCTGCGCCATTTATGGCGTAGAACCGCCTGCATTTCTTTTTCAGGTGCCCCTGTGTATAGTCCTGTATTGGGGCATTCCATCCCCTGATTTCCGGGGCATCCGCCTCCTGTCACCTCCGCTCGGATTCTCCCCCCTCCTCCCCTCGCCGAGTGCCGCTTCTAAGCTGTATCCGCTCTGTTCCTCCACCCTCCTTCCCTCGCCGGGCGCCGCTCCTGGGCGCCACCATCTTTCCCCCTTCCTTCTCCTCACAGAACGTTTTGCGCGCGAGCGGGGGGCGGGGCTTTCGACGCTTCGGCGCTGAGGACGTAGTCTCGCGAGACTTCAGCCTCGGGCGGCTAAGGATCTCGGGCTCTCCTTCCTCCCGCTTCCATTACAGCGCTGTCGGCGGAGAGGAAGGGATTGGAGCCTGTAGCTACCTAGTTAGGTATTCTCTAGCCTTCTTTACTTCTGTCCCTAACGGATACACCCTATTGCGCGACCCCTCGTCCCGCCCTTATACTAGCCCTCTAGCTGCACAGTTGTTTACTGCTCAATACCCCACATGTCTCATATACCCACTCCTATACCCCCCAGTGGGGAGGAACCCTCTATGGCTGCTGCCCACACCCTTACGGCCTCTCAATTACAGGACATGATCAACATGTCAATTCAGGCCGCCCTGGCCTCTGCCACATTAGCCCCCAGGGTTCAGCAACCCGTGGCTACACCATCTATGCCGCCTCAGAGCGATGAACCGCCCACAAAAAAGGGGAAAGCCTCATTTAAGAGGAAGCATACCCGGGCCATACATGACTCCCCGGCAGGGGAAGAAAATAATATGCTCCAGGTAGCCCCTAACACAGGCTACCAACCCCAGCATCCGTCAAATAACTCTCGACCCCTGGACTCCAGGGAGTTTCAACCCATAAAGCATAAGGCCAGTAGAAGGGCCAAACCAGACTCATACGTCGACTCCTAAGAGGAGGATTCGGCCGATCCATCCTACGGGTCGGACGTATCAGACTCTGAGTCATATATCGAGGATGCTGGGGCTACGGCGCTTAACACAGCCGCCATCCCTGTCACACAGGGCGAAGTTCTCCTGGACGCCCTAGGAGAACCTTTCTTTCACCCCGATGCGATCTCTCACCCTCGCTCCGGGGATTGGGCACCACTTCCACACGTCTCCCAATATGTGGAGCTATGGGCTAGGAAGTCCTTGGATAGGACTAGCCGGAACAAATTGAGGGCAGAATGCCCCAGACCCTCCATCCCCAAAAATGTTCTAGCTACCCCAGAGGTAGACCCCGTACTGTCAAAGTACCTGATGAAATCTGGAAAGTTTCAAAAGAAGGGCATTGAACGTTCCTTTCGGTCCATCCAAGACCGCATCCTGGACCTTATGGGTCCGTTGACAAAAATATTGAACTTGTCCGAGCAAGCCGCAGCATCTGAGCAGCCAGTGGACCTTCTACAATTGAGAGGTTGGGCACAGAGGGCGTTATGCCTAGCAGGCACCGCCAACACGGCATGCTCTGTAGAGAGACGCCGTTCTATCCTTATGCGATTAGACCCTCAACTGTCACACTTGGCAGAGTCTGAACCTGGACCGTCAGCTGACGGCATGTTGTTTGGTGACACACTAATCAGAGACATCAACAAATTTGTGGGACTTTTTACCAGCCTAGACAAAGCCCAAAACTCACTGAGAAGATCTGGGGCTAGTAAGGTTTTTGCCAGGGCCGGCGGAAATAGAGGCCGTTCTGCCGGCCGTCCCTCCTCCTACAGGCCGCAAGGAAGATCCTCTGCACAATACCAGTATCTCCAGGATCCTTCCTATTCCGCCCCAGTGGCGCAACCTGCACCCTTCTTCCCTCCCAGAGGCAGACCCTGGCGCGGCCGCGGCGGACGCGGTTATCCACGATCCCGACCTCCTACTGGTGAGTACCCCTTGCACTCCACTCGCTCACATTCCGGTGGGGGGACGCCTGAGGTATTTTATCCACGCCTGGTCTGCGATTATGGCAGACGCATGGATTCTACACACAATATCGGGATTTGTTATAGAAATACAATCGCCACCGACACTCAACATAACCCCTCCCCCTATCCGGTTTACAAAACTAAACGTTGTTCTCATAGACAACGAACTGAGGGAACTATTAGCCAAAAAGGCTATTGTGGAGGTAGAACCCTCCTCCCCAGGCTTCATAAGCAATCTGTTCCTGGTCCACAAGAAAGGGGGAGGTTACCGTCCAGTCATAAATCTCAGAGACCTGAACCAGTATGTCGAGTATCGACACTTCAAAATGGAGGGAATTCACTTCCTCCGAGACCTTCTCCACCCTGGAGATTGGCTCGTAAAGGTGGATCTGAAGGACGCCTACCTCACGGTCCCTATACATCCACAATCACAATACCTCCTTCGTTTCCCGTGGAAGGGCAGGATGTGGCAGTTTACCTGCCTCCCATTCGGCCTATCTTCCGCCCCATGGTGTTTCACCAAACTCATGAAACCAGTGGTGGCAGCTCTGAGAAGCAGGGGGGTGCGTCTGATCATATACCTGGACGACATCCTCATCATGGCCTACTCCCACAATCAGGCCCATCTCCACGTGTCATGGACGGTATCCCTCTTACAAGGACTGGGCTTTATAATCAACCTAGAAAAGTCCATTTTGGTCCCTTCCCAACAGATGGAGTTCTTGGGCTTTACAGTGGACACCGTTCACTCCACCCTCAGCCTCCCCAAACCCAAGCTTGCCCTGATCCGCAAGGAGATCCGGGCAACGTTAAG
This sequence comes from Rana kukunoris, assembly GCA_029574335.1. NCBI lineage: Eukaryota > Metazoa > Chordata > Amphibia > Anura > Ranidae > Rana > Rana kukunoris. The sequence continues at coordinate 618,367,360 of CM056049.1, read as the reverse complement.
AAAGGGTTCTTTATCCCTTCGTACACTTGCACGCCTTGTCGGCCTTCTAGCGGCCTCCATTCAGGCCATCTTCCCGGCCCCCCTTCACTACAGAGCCCTCCAGAGACTCAAAATCATGCACCTGAGACAGGGCCTCAAATATACAGATGAAATCCCCCTCTGTCAAGAAACTGTCGAGGAACTGAAATGGTGGCTCCGTCACGCCGTCGAATGGAACGGCAGGACCATCTTCAGTCCCAACCCGGACATAGTCATAGAATCAGACGCCAGTCGTCAGGGCTGGGGCGCCCGATGCGGCACGTCCTCCACGGGAGGGACGTGGTCCGCAGGGGAAGCCACACTCCATATCAATGCGCTGGAACTCTTGGCAGCTTTATTCGCTATCAAGAGCTTCATGCCGCATTATTCCACCTGCTGTGGCTGTTTCGCATGGACAATGTGGCGGCGGTACAATATGTCAACCGCCTGGGAGGCACCAGATCCAGAGTTCTGGCGAATATCGCGAAGGAATTCTGGCACTTCTGTCTGGCCCACAACATAACCCCTATTGCGGAATACATTCCGGGAGTCTCCAACTTGGTAGCCGACTGGAACTCTCGCTATCTTCGCGACTCCAGCGACTGGAGACTGGATCGTTCAGTGTTCCTTCAGTTACGACGGCTCTGGGGACCACTATCTATAGATCTTTTCGCCTCCCGCCTCAACCACCAACTGCCCCGCTTCTTCAGCTGGAGGCCGGATCCGGAGGCATATGCGGTGGACGCTCTCCGCCAACCTTGGCCGGAGGGCACACACTATGCGTTCCCTCCTTTCCAGATTATCCCCAGACTCCTCCTACGGATAGCCAACCTGGAGGCAAGCGTGGTCCTGGTCACACCTTGGTGGCCGACCCAACCATGGTTCCCCCTGCTTCTGGGGATAACCGTGGATCTCCCCAGGCTCATTCCCCACTTTCCCCACCTTCTCACCAACCCGAGCAAGGGTCTCCACCCCCTGGTTCTGGAGAACAACCTGCCACTCCTGGCGTGGTTGGTGTCGGGCTCACGGTCACAGATTGCGACCTTTCAGAGTCAGCTCGACATCTCCTCGCCCTGGCCTGGGCCCCCGGGACTAGATCGACATATCGATCAGCCTGGGGTCTCTGGGTTCGTTGGTGCAATCAACGGCAGGTTGATCCCGTACAGGCCCCTATATCACTAGTGGCGAACTATTTGGCAGATTCGTTCCAATCTGGTAAATCGTACAGCTCCATTAATATATATCGATCGGCTATCTCAGCCTATCACTGCCCCGTTGATTCTTTACCAGTCGGCAAACACCCTCTTATATGCCGACTATTGAGAGGTGTGAGATTTCAACGTCCCCCTCGGCCTAGATACCAGGCAACCTGGGATGTCTCCAAGGTGCTGGATATGTTCGCCGGATGGGAGGACAACACGGATCTTTCACTCCGACTACTTTCTATAAAACTAACGGTTCTCTTGTGCCTAATTTCCGTCAAGAGGGTATCAGACGTTAAGGCCCTAGACATCTCTAGGCGACAATTCTCACCACAGGGAGTTGAATTTTCAATAGTACGAAGGACCAAGACCGGTATCCACTCAGTCTTTTACCCTTTCTTCCCTGATCATCCACTCCTTTGCGTCGTTCGGTGCCTCCAGACATATGAATCGCAGACTGCTACCTTCCGCACCTCAGATTCTTCGCAGCTTCTGGTGTCCTACGTCAAACCGCACCGCCCCGTCTCATCTGCCTCTCTAGCACGCTGGGTACGAGTCGCCATGGAAATGGCGGGGATCGATGTTTCCCTCTTTGGAGCCCACTCCGCCAGAGGAGCCATGGCTACTAAGGTAGTCACATCGGGAGGCTCTCTCTCCGATCTCCTAGTGGCGGCGGACTGGTCCTCGGAGACCACCTACCGTCACTTCTACTTCAGACCACAGGACCACATATCCATGTCGGTCCTCTCCTAAGGTTAGAACTGTATTGTTAAGTTGTGCCTATATGCTTGAATGACTAGCTTTGAACTTGCATAAGATATGAGCCTCCTGTCTGATATATAATTCTAGATTTTCCTAGCTTGTGACGGAAAATATTGATTATATGATGACAGGAGGTGAGTATCTTCCCTCCCGACCCACCCTATCACGATTGTTTTTGATCTTTCACAGGTTACTGAACACTGTTTCTAATCCTGATGCTGGGGAACCCGGTTAGGAAGTTTGTTGGATCATGTTCCCTGTTGGAACGAATTTTGCTGAAAGGACATCCTCGTTGGGATGCAGCTTTACTGATACCCCTGTTGGGGCACAACCAGCGGTCGGATCCCCACCCGGAAACTGTCGGATGACTACCTACCGGCCTGGGATCCAGAGGACAAGCTTCGACCCTCCGTGTGTTTAACGCTCTGGTATCTGATGTGATCGCTTCAAGAAAGAGGAGGAACGTTTGGGAAGCAGCCCATTTTATAGAGGTCACTGACATGGGCGTGGTTATGAACCAGAGGGACTGCTGGGAGTGGTAGTTTATTGAAAAAGTTTTTTACACTGAAATGTATTAACCACTTAAGGACCCTGCACTGTATATATACGTCCTCTTTTTAAAGATGGATATCTCGGTAACGGCAGCAGCTGCTGCCACAACCGAGATATCCATCTCTTCAGTGCAGGGTCCTGTGTACAATAACGCCGGTCTCCGCGGCGGATTCGCCGCGAGATCGCCGTTATCGGTGACCGGAGAGGTGCCCCCCCCCTCCCGCCGCTTTCCCGTGCTCTCCGCCGCTTACCGTTGCCGTCGGTAGCGGCGGAGGCGATCGGGTCTGTGCGGCTCCTCTGCTGGGATACGAGTGAGGGAAAAATCGCCCCCACCCGTTCCCCATAGCAGCGCTGGGCGGAAGTGACGTCAAAACGTCATTTCCGCCCACTGTCTTAAAGAGACATTTTCTTTTTAAGGCTATTTAAAAAATGTCATTTTCCTTTTTTTTTTTTTCTTTTTAAGCCTAAATATGAGATCTGAGGTCTTTTTGACCCCAGATCTCATATTTAAGAGGACCTGTCATGCTTTTTTCTATTACAAGGGATGTTTACATTTCTTGTAATAGGAATAAAAGTGATCAATTATTATATTTTTTTTTTTCAGTGTAAATTTTTTTAAATTAAATACAAATAAATAGAAAAACAAAAAAAAATTTTTTAAAGCGCCCCGTCCCGACGAGCTTGCGCGCAGAAGCGAACACATACGCGAGTAGCGCCCGCATATGAAAACGGTGTTCAAACCACACAAGTGAGGTATCGCCGCGATCGTTAGAGCAAGAGCAATAATTCTAGCCCTAGACCTCCTCTGTATCTAAAAAAATGCAACCTATAGAATTTTTTAAACGTCGCCTATGGAGATTTTTAAGGGTAAAAGTTTGATGCCATGCTACGAGCGGGCGCAATTTTTAAACGTGACATGTTGGGTGTCATTTTACTCGGCGTAACATTATCTTTCACAATATATAAAAAAATTGGACCAAATTTATTGTTGTCTTATTTTTTAATTCAAAAAAGTGTATTTTTTCCAAAAAAAGTGCGCTTGTAAGACAGCTGCGCAAATACGGTGTGACAAAAAGTATTGCAATGACCACTATTTTATTCTCTAGGGTGTTAGAAAAAAAATATATATAATGTTTGGGGGTTTTACCTGATTTTCTAGCAGAAAAAACTGTTTCAGTCTTGCAAACACCAAAACTGAAAAACACCCAAGGTCCTTAAGTGGTTAAAGAAAGATATAAAATATTTCTGCTGTGCATAAGATACTCGCCTCCTGTCATCATATAATCAATATTTTCCGTCACAAGCTAGGAAAATCTAGAATTGTACTCCACAAGATTGGGATGAGATAAGTAATCGCTGTATCACTTTATCACATGTTTTGGTCTTGTGAGGGTTTGCAACCAATGTGGCTTTTTTTTGGTCTAATCATACTTACCTAGGTGGATACAGCATCAGACCGATGCTGCAGCTGTCCCTGCTGTTTCTGCACTGAGAACTGAGCCACAAACATCGCCGATGGCTCGGTTCTCACTCCCCCCCAAGCAGAGCTATGCTGACTGTCAGCAAACATCGCTTCTGTTCTGATCCTCCACAACCATTGGATCGATGAGCTGTGGAGGGGCGGGAGCGGCTGTCTCAGTGGATCACTGAGACTGCCATCAATCAAGGTAGCTGGCAGATCCAGACTTCAGAAGTCAGGATGATACACTGCCTTGACTGATGGCAGTGACATTAGCAGAGAGCAGATTTCAAACCATTCTCCGTTGAAAACGGGTCAGAGGAGTGCAAAAAAATTTCCTCTAGAATCTATAGGATCTCAGGTCAAACATATCAGTTGATTTCTTCCATGTGTTTACTATTAATGTCGGTTACGGGTGTTACTTGCCAAGAAGAAAAATGTATACATATGATCTGCATTGCATTACATTGGGCTATTGCCTTTCAGTGGCTGTCTACTGTTGTTCCATTATCCCTTATCATTGATAGAGATGATTCTATAATGTTGATGGAAAGAATACACCACACATTGTTTGATACTATGCACCTATGCACATATTTGATGTCAAATGGAACACTTGAAAAGCTTCATTTATTTTTGTTATGTCACTTCCAGATGTCACTGTGACTTACGCACAAAAAAGGTTTTGCTTCATATTGCTAACTCAAAGTTTATGGAATATTTTATGAGAATGTGTATTGATCGTATGCTTATATTTTCCCTTTAGCCTTGATTTTGTTACCTGCTCCTTTGCTTGTTCTTTTTTCCCTTTCTGAAAGGATCTGATACTTTCTGTAAAATTTGTACACAGCCAAACTTTTTGTTATTTTGTGATGTTTGCTTTATTCTCTAATAAAACCATTTGTAAACAAAAAAAAAAAGAAAAGTTAGCCCAATGTGCTAAAAATCCAATCCTTCCTGTTACACCAGATCTTTAGGAGTGTGTTTAGATTTCTAAGCTCATGCAGTCATTTCTGTTTTATAAATGGCACAGGCAATATTTCTAAGAATATAACCTTGGAGATCCTTTCCTTTAATTTGCAGCCTAGTTTTTGAAAATGATTCTGAAGGATCCTCCATCTTCTAAAGTACATAGTCATTGGTCCCAACATGAACCAAGAATTCTGGCAGCAGAGAGACAGAAAATCATTTGGTTGATGGAGTGACAATGACGTTTTTTTTTTTATCAGTCCTGCTATCAGTCTTCCTCATTAAAGAATCCCCAATTACCACCAACTGTTTAAGCCTGTCTGTATTACCCTCACCAGCTCTACTAGACGGGCTTCTCTCCAGGTTGTTATAAGCAGTAACATCTAGGGCTGCCACCTCTGCGTTTGTTAACCCAATCTAGCAAATGTTTTTCAATGCTCAGTCCTCCAGATCTCTAATGTGAACATTTAGGGAAACAATATGCTCACACCTGTCACAGCCTGATGTTCGCGTTGAACGTAAGTTTGATGCGAACATCGGGTGTTTGTCCGTTCGGCAAATACCGAACATTATGGGGCGTTCGCGGGAAATTCAAGCGCCCGCGGAACATGCCATAATGAACGGTGAGACCGTCAATGTACTGTGAGATTGCAGTACATTGACGGTTGCTGATTTCCCAAAGCATGCAACTGACCTGCATGCTTTGGCCAATCACAGCGTGCTCTGCTGTAAGAGCCATGATTGGCCAAATGCAGGGTGCTTTACCCTTTGCCCAGTGGTTGTAGGGGGATGGGTATCAGGTACACTGTACCCCTACACATTCACCAAAAAAAAGTGTAAAAATTGTCCTGCTTTGTCCATTCATCTTTAATCACAGCATCCGACAGACCGAGAAAAAAAAAACGGAAAAACTCTGCTTTGATTGGAGGCGGCCCCCGCGACTGCAGGTGACACCCGATGACGTAAACGGGTGACCCCACCCCCTCTGATGTTATGTGATATCACATAATGTCAGAAGGGGGCGGGTCATCCGATTACGTCACCGGATGGCCCTGCTCTCAGCTATATAACAGCTGTCATAGCAAAAAAAACTGCAGTTGCGGGGCCGCCTCCCATCGAGGCAGAGGTTGTTTTTTTTCTTGGTTCCCCAGATGCTGTAAACGAAGATAAATAGACATTACGGGACACTATTTTTTTTATAAAGGACTTGTCCCATGCTGTCTCCTGTCATTTTTACCATGCTGACACATTTTTTGGTGAATGTGTAGGGGTACAATGTACCCGATACCCATTTACAATGGAGGGCCAGGATCTGCCGCACAAAGTGCAGTGATCTTTCCCAGGAAGTGGGAGGCAATACCTGTATTTGACAGGTATCTGCTCCCCCCTCCCCCCTGAAAGGTGCCAAATGTGGCACCTGAGGGGGAATCCGATCAGCGGAAGTTCCATTTCTGGGTGGAACTCTGCTTTCAGTCTCTACTAAAAAAGAACTATTGTCATATTTCCAGCAACTTTGAATGAGCTGCAATTTTGAGAAGATAAGTATGATGAGTAAATCAGTTCTGCTGACATACCACAGTATTACACACAGCCTTTGATCCATGTAGAACAAGGAAAATGGGTTTATTGGAAAGGTAGATGGTTTAGCATAGTCAGAATTGTAGCATATATGAAATCTCAGGCAACATTTTGTTTGTACATAAAAGTTCTAGTCCTATACGACCATATAAGCACCTGAATGACCACATCATACAGGGATATACAATGTAATACTGAAATATAATCACACACATAGGTTGGACTTGTGTCTTTTTCAACCTCATCTACTATGTAACCACCGACCAGATTGGGTGCAAGAGTACTGTATACTATTATGTACAGATGGTGACAATTTTATGGATGCATTCCATATGTTTTATGTCTAAACTTTCTATTTAATATACTTAATAAACTAATATTTTATTCAAACACTTTTATACTCTTCATGTGCCTAAAAAGTCCACCACAAGGGGTTTTTGTTTGCTAGCTGCTCTGTAAAGTACTCACTTTTTTTTTACCTTTTTCAAAATACTCATATTAAACCAAAAAATGTATTAAAATTGTGTATCAAAATGTGTCCCCGTTTGAAATTCAGAATCAGGTAGTGGCCATCTGCCATGGGCAACTATTTTGTGTACTCAGAAAGGACTTGTGCATGTTAGCATATTCCCTCGGCTATCCTACAGAGATGTGAAAGAAACAGTTCTAATATTACAGAAATAACTGTGCAATAAAGGAAGTAATTATTTTGTGAAATGAATAAATAAATAAGTAATGCCTTAATATTTTGATACACCCTGTCATTTGTTATTACTTATTAAAAAGGGATGATACAACTGGGATCCTGTTATTACATTATACAGTTAATTTATCTAAAAACTTTTAAAAAAAATTATATTTCTTATATGATTCTTATACAATTCTGCAACAGAAACAGTGGAGTAAAAATTCTCGTGTGCCTCTTTTAGAACAGTAAACTCATGTAAAGTTTTCAGATGTCTCTGTGTCTCTTATTTCTTTGTTATTATGATGAGAAAGGTGGGTTGTGCCACACAGAATTGTTGGTGTTATTTTAAAAATCCTGTGAAGTGCTTACCATTTGGACTGATGTGTGTGTTTGTGTCTGCTTATTTTCTTACAATATATGTACGTTATATGTCTTCTGGTGTTAATACATCTGTCATATACAGATCAATGTAACGGCACTGCTCTGTAAATATTCCTGATCAGTTATATCCATCAAAATTATCTAATAATAACTTATTTATTAAATTATCAATGTTTATTCAATTTATTTGTGACTAATTTATAAGTCATCATTAATACCAACTGAAAAATGTATTATGCATTCATTAAATTATATGCATTTAAAAATAATGCACATTTTGCATAATTAAGTCTTATATGTGCAATGCAAAATTAAGAAAATAACCTGGGGCCCACATTGGCACCAATATAGCTTTTATGGAAAACCAACACAGCTAGGAACCATTTTACTAAAGAATGAATGTGTTAGTAGCTGACGTCAGACACACCTTAGGTGCATGCTCTGAGCAAGAATCTCATTAGCAGTCTCAGCTTAGATTTTTTAGAGGAACTAACACATTTCCATATTTCCAAGGGGGAATCACTTTTAGGACAATGTCAATGCTAAAATGTTCCACTTAGGCTTCTAGTATTTTTCAAACCACATGGGACTGATGTCCTAATAACCACCTCAACAAATATGAAAAAAATATGTAAATAAAACTGCGCTAATAAATCAATAAACAAGACCCGTAAACAAAACGGATACAGGGATATATGTTGCTAAAAAACAAAAAGGTAAAGCTGCACCTTACTGTGTAACATTGTACAGTGAAAAAATTGAAAAGAAAAAAAGGTAGCGCTAAACATTAGTGTGAAAGATACAAAACAATAGTGGATTATGGTGATCGGTTACTCCATAACAAACATTGTAGACTTGAATAATTTATACAAAAATTTATGAACTTAAAATCTTAGTCTTAGTTGTCTAACAGGATCAGTAGCAGAGCTGTGGGAGTGTAACTTCCTCTCTATGACTCCAACATCTCCAATCATATTCATACTTTCGACATTTTGCCAATGGGTCTGACTAAGGGAATGAAGTGACGGGCTCTAGCAGACTGTGTGCATCCACCTTAAGGCTTCGCAATCCCCTACACTCTCATGCTACCCAGGGTCCCCTATAATCAAGGGACCACCGGGATCTGGTAAGGGGATATACATGCTTTGTCGGTGGAGGATCTTTTTCTATCTGGTTGCCACTTGTCATTGGTGATTCATTTGTATATACACCTTGAAGATTCAACTCTTTTCTGGTGAAGGACTAATACTCTTCAATGAATTGGTCACACACGTGATTCTACTTTTCAATCACCTATATATGTGGACTTTTGTCTAAGATTTTAAGTTCATCAAATTTTTGTACAAATTATTCAAGTCTACAGTGTTTGTTATGGAGTAACCGATCACCATAATCCACTATTGTTTTGTATCTTTCACACTAATGTTTAGCGCTACCTTTTTTTCACCTCAACAAGTAGGTGGTCTCCTTGGTTCTTGGAGTAAATTCATTTTCAACATGGTTGAAATATTCTAAAGCTATTTAAAAACTCTATATGTCATGGCTGCTTCTCATGAAGCCTCTATATGCTGTGATGGCATAAGCATAATACGGAGATACAGTATCTCACAATAGTGAGTACACCCCTCACATTTTTGTGAATATTTTTTAGGATCTTTTCATGTGACAACACTGAAGAAATTATACTTTGCTACAATGTAAAGTAGTGAGTGTACAGCTTGTATAGCTGTGTACAGTTGCTGTCCCCTCAAAATAACTCAACACACAGCCATTAATGTCTATACCACTGGCAACAAAAGTGAGTACACCCCTAAGTGAAAATGTCCAAATTGGACCCAAAGTGTCAATATATTGTGTGGCCACCATGATTTTCCAGTACTGCCTTAACCCACTTGGGCAAGGAGTACACCAGAGCTTCACACACTGTCACTGGATTCGTCTTCCACTCCTCCATGACAACATCACTGAGCTAGTGCATGTTAGAGACCTTGTGCTCCTCCACCTTCTATTTGAGGATGCCCCACAGATGCTCAATAAGGTTTAGGTCTGGAGACATACTTGGCCAGTCCATAAACTTTACCCTCAGCTTATTTAGCAAGGCAGTGGTCATCTTGGAGCTGTGTTTGGGGTCGTTCATGTTTCAATACTGTTCTGCAGCCCAATCTCTGAAGGGAGAGGATCATGCTCTGCCTCAGTATGTCACAGTACATGTTGGCAGTCATGGTTCCCTCAATGAACTGTAGCTCCCCAGTGCCGGCAGCACTCATGCAGCCCCAGACCATGACACTTCCACCACCATGCTTGACTGTAGGCAAGACACATTTGTCTTTATACTCCTCTCACATGGTTGCTGCCACACAAGCTTGAGGCCTCGTACACACGAGGCAATAGATTTGTTCAAATCTGTCTGTCCGACAGATTTGAACAAATCTGTCTGCTGGGATTTTGGTTTGCACACACGAGCAAACCAAAATCCCCGCCAGCAGACGGCGCACTGACATGTCGGTGACGTGTCGGTGACGTTGACGCCGCCACGTCACCGCACCAGGAAGTAAAACACTTCCGCGCATGCGCCGAATCCATTCGGCGGCGGTGCGGGACAACATGTCTGCTGGTAAGTCTACTAACCAGCAGACATGTCGGGCGGACGGATTCCCACCCTATAGATTTCAAAGCATGCTTTGAAATCTGTCGGGTGGCCAAATCCGTCGGCTCGGCCGTACACACGATCAAATCTATCTGCTGGGACGGTCTAGCAGACCGTTTCCAGCAGACAGATTTGATCGTGTGTACGAGGCCTGACACTATCTGAACCAGGAAAGTTGTTGTTGGAGGAACACAAAAGTGGACTTTATAGGCACTAATCATTGAAAATGGTTATTTTATTGATGCAATCCCACACAGGTTATTGAATCAACAATAAAGAATAGATACGTTTATAAAATACATTAAAAACAAACAAAAGGAATTATCACAAAGAATGCAATAATTTACAGAACATTTAAACCAAAAATCGGTCCAACAGAGACATCAAAATTAATGATGGCTAACATGTATATATATATATTCAAAGAAACCAGCTCTACATGTTTCGCGGGTGTCCGCTTCATCGGGAGCTATTGGTATTTCATCCACGATAATGGGATTTGGTTCAATATTGAACTCGGTAGATGGGATTGATTATAATCAATCAGGTGCATGTTACTTATATTGGGTAGTCCTGGTAGTAAAGGCAGTTAGAAATATATCCAAAGTAATCCAGTAGGTGGTGCACTGGTTACAGTGTTTGATTAGGCAAATGTAAAAAGCAGGAGAGGCGGGCGTATTCAAATTAGAGGGGTACTTATCCCATAAGTTACAGAAATTAAATTCTGAAGTGTATAAGAGCCAGTAAGAACTGTATAGGCTGAATACTGGATATTATCAGCAAAACCGCAATGCCGAGGAAACCAGCCATATAGGAGAACACCTCCTATATGGCTGGTTTCCTCAGAATTGCGGTTTTGCTGATAATATCCAGTATTCAGCCTATACAGTGCTTACTGGCTCTTATACACTTCAGAATTTAATTTCTGTAACTTATGCCCCTCTTATTTGAATACGCCCGCCTCTCCTGCTTTTTACATTTGCCTAATCAAACACTGTGACCAGTGCACCACCTACTGGATTACTTTGGATATATTCCTAACTGCCTTTACTACCAGGACCACCCGATATAAGTAACATACACCTGATTGATTATAATCAATCCCATCTACCGAGTTCAATATTGAACCGTATCCATTATCGTGGATGAAATACCAATAGCTCCCGATGAAGCGAACACCCGCGAAACATGTAGAGCTGGTTTCTTTGAATATATATATACACATGTTAGCCATCATTAATTTTGATGTCTCTGTTGGACCGATTTTTTGTTTAAATGTTCTGTAAGGGGACAGCAAATGTACATGGTTATACAAGCTGTACACTCACTACTTTACATTGTAGCAAAGTGTAATTTCTTTAGTGTTGTCACATGAAAAGGTATAATAAAATATTTACAAAAATGTGAGGGGTGTACCCACTTTTGTGAGATAATGTATGTATGGACCCCCAGATGCAACAGGTTTTTGCAAGATATGTAATTATACAGATATAGAAAAAAAGAGGAGAACCACAAGAAAGGTTCAATCATTTTAACCACTTCAGCCCCGGAAGGATTACATTTATATAGGCCATCTCCCTTCAGTCCATCATAAATGCTGCTACCAGGCTCATCCACCTTACCAACCATTCATTGTCTGCTACCCCTCACTGTCAATCCCTCCACTGGCTTCCACTCACACAACTAATTAAATTCAAAATTCTAACAACTTTCAAAGCCATTCACAAAACTTAGCCCCAGTTACATCACTAACCTAGTCTCAAAATACCAACCTACTTCATTGCTCCCAAGGCCTCCTGCTCTCTAGTTCCCTCAACACCTCCTCCCTTTCTCGTCTCCAGGACTTTTCCTGAGTCTCTCCTATCCTCTGGAACTCCTCAATCTGTCCGACTATCTCCTACTCCACTTGCTTTTAGATGATCCCTGAACCCTTCAGAGAAGCCTACTCTGTCTTCACCTAACAACTGTACTTTCATTTTCTCCATTAGATCATTCACCACAGTTATTCTCTTTTGGATCACTCAACCCTCACTCCTAGATTGTAAGCTCTAATGAGCAGGGTTCTCCGATTCCTCCTGTATTGTATTGTTACTGTATTGTCTGCCCTCACATTGTAAAGCACTGTGCAAACTGTTGGCGCTATGTAAATTCTGTACAATAATAATAAAAAAAATACATGGCCAGGTACATTCTGCTGAAATATATCTTAGGCATTTTCATGTAAACTGGTGCATATGCATACCTCTTTATGTGACTTAAATAACAACTAAACGAAGAACACACATTGACTATATTACAGCTTACCAGTCCCCAGATGTGGTGGCTGCATTTGTTGTCTATTTTCATACACAGAGTATTTTCAGCAAGTGCTGCCAGAAATTCAATGTCCTTGTCTTCTCCTGTAAGCTGACCTGAAAGCATAAAAACAATATATATTATTTCTGTAAACTACTAATCCCAAACTAGAAGAAAAAAATTGCGCATACCAAAAAGTGTGTCAAACAAAGCTGCGATACAAAAATGTTATACAACATAAACAAGCATAGGAAAAAGGAGTGGCATCGCGCTAGATTAAAGAAAATGTGACCTAATAAAGGGGCACAATGTGATAAGTTGAGTTGAGTTGAGATTTCAGGTCGGTCGGGTTGTTTTCTGACTACTCAGATGAAGCGCACAATTATTTTTCAGTTCAGCAAAGAAGACTCCGGGCACGTCGGTGAGCTCATTTAATGGCAGATCCGTCTCCAGCTTGTCCGCGTACTCCTTCCCAGCTTGGCGCTGCGCGTATCGCGCCTCGATCTCTTTCTTGGTCCGGGGGATGCGACACTTGAAAATGCAGCACAGTGTGATGACAGTCTTTTAACAGCCTCCTTGCTCCTACAGATCCACACTATCTGTTTCCCAGGAAGGAGTACGCGGACAAGCTGGAGACGGTTCCGCCATTAAATGAGCTCACCGACGTGCCCGGAGTCTTCTTTGCTGAACTGAAAAATAAGTGTGCGCTTCATCTGAGTAGTCAGAAAACAACCCGACCGACCTGAAATCTCAACTGGCCCTTCCGTGTATGCAGAAGCAGAAGGAATAGTGCCCCATCATTGGTTTTTGTTCCATCATCATCATCATCTTCCTTCTCATGAATACATTTGAGCTTGTCACTGCTGAGGAGCTGAATAGTACATTCGATCCCAGGTGCCTGCATCCAATCACAAGAGTCTCATTCTCAAGGTCGCAGCTATCTACCTGATCATAAGTGTTCGCACGTACCCTAAGGGGATCTAATATCTGGTAAGGGTCAGTGTGTTTGATGGTGGTGGGTTTGCACTATCCCCCCCCCCCCCACTTCATGACTGTCCCACACGGGTGTTTGTACATACGCTGCCTGTCAGGTTTCACACTATGCAAGTTTTTTTTGTGTGTTATATCTTTGGTGCTGTGAATCTACACTCAAATCTGCAAAATCCCAAGTGTGACTGACAACGTAGAGACTGTTGCATTGATCACCACCTGGAGGATTTGCTTCTTTGGTCTATCTACCATAAAATTTGGGAGAAACCATCCACCCTCAATCCAAGGTTTTTTCCTTCTAAAATCTCACTCTGGTTCATCAATAACTTTGAACAGTTTGGCTGTGACTACCAGGTGGCCTTTTCAACACCACCTTCCACCTCCCCTGGTTTTTACATCTAGGTTGAGGCTGCAGAAAAACAGCATCTTTTTCACCATATACTCATATCACTTATGTTGTTGTTTCTATATGACCATAGCCACAATTATCTAAATAGAGTTGACCTCTAGATTTTTTTCTCTATGTGTCTCGTGGTGTAGTTTAGCGTGTCTCTGTGGGTTTACAGAGTATATCCCGCATTGACTGTGTTTATCACATTGTGCCCCTCTATTAGGTCACATTTTCTTTAATCTAGCGCGATTCCACTCCTTTTTCCTAAACTACTAATCCCATCAACTCCCTATATAATGAAGATTAAAGTGATTGAAAAATCATATATTTTTTTAAACAACAAATATGTCATAGTTGCCTGCTCTGTGCAAAATCATGGGGACTGCTGCTGCATGCAAAAGGTTTTTTACCTTCATGCATAGAATGTATTAAGATAAAAATACCTTGAGCCTTTACAACCACTTTAACAAAGGTGGTTATGCTTAAAGTTTAGCCTGAGCGATAATCATAGCCCCTTTTATAGATACAGTGGAGTAGTAGTACTGAAGGAGGGGTGCCCATGGGTAGGAAATGTGTTATTCACAGATATACCAGGTAGAAAAAAAAGATAATGAATGTAGCCAACATAATTAAGTATTTGTAAGCTGCGATACGTTACATTTTTGTTTTTGTGTTTAGATACCTTTCAAAATGCTGATCGCCCAAAAAACATTTATATCACAGACTGGTACACAGACTGGTGCACAGTTATAGCAGTACAGCAATATCATTATTGAAGACTATATAGAATATAATGTCACTAGCACAAATTTGTTTTATGGCTTCCTCCAATACCTAAACGAGTATACAAATTATTGAGACAGCTAGTTGAGGTCATTTACTTTGTGCAGTCAAAGAAGAGCCTTTGATCAATTTTGATCAACTAAATATATGTGTCTTAGTTACAGTATATGTATCCCAGTACAATGGATCATAATATTATCAAAAATAAATGTGATTTGTGTACCAACATCATTATTGAGATTGCTAGTTAAGGTCATTTACTTTGTGCAGTTAAAGAAGAGCCTTTGATCAATTTATATAAGTACTTATGCTGATTAACTAAACTGTCATGTTTTAAATAGAGATGGGTGAACAGTTCAGGATGAGCATAGAGGACGTTCACACACCGAGCGCCCCACAATGCACTGGGCACTGCACAGTGCATTCTAGGGTGCTGATTGTCTGAAGCAAGGCTTTGCCCAAATAAGGCAAATAACACAGCTGGTTGTTAATGAACAGGCCAGGAAGTTGGCTGCCACATCCTTAACAATAGATGAGTCATAAGCTGTGAGTGGGCTTCCCCATTGACAGCTGAAAAAGAAATAGGGGCTCTTCCCCACAACCCTGGGTGGTGGTTATGGGGGTCAGATATAAAAAAAACTAACAGGGGTTATAACCTTTGCTTACTCTATTTAAGGGGACTACACATGGGACTGAAGAGTAAAGTCTACTCAGCCAATGATAAATGTACTCTTATGACTGAATACAGTGAATGAATAGCAATCTGTCTATCGAACCTGATATACACACACATACGGTACTTTTCGACATTATAAAGAAAAGATTCAACATCATAGGGAAAAAATTCAACATCATAAGGAAAAGATTCAACACTATAGAAATAATAGATTTTTTTTTATAATTCTTTATTTTATAACATTTTCCACTCTTATTTCCTCTTTATACAAACAAAAAAGTAAATGACTACATTTTGACACTTTTCTTTAACCATTTTCTTATTGGTCATTATGCTTCTCATCATGGCTCACAGATTTTGCCATCATATCTACTGTATATAGCAATGGCATCATACACTTCCTATTCCCCATATCTACCCTTCCTTTTAAGTCGCTTTCCCCCCCCCCCCGTTTCCCCCCCAAAAAAAAAAAAAAAAAAAAAAAAAAACCTCCTCTAATCCTCCTCCTTCTTCAAAGGTCTCGCTCTCTGAATCTTATATAGGGGGTCCACACTTGGCTGTACTTCCCCTCTTGTTCTCTTATTCCCATCGTCAGGTTCTCCATCTGCTGAATTTCTGTTACTCTGCCCAGCCATTGCTGTCTAGTCGGCGCAAGCGTACTTTTCCACAAAATTGGAATGCATGCCCTTGCCGCTGTCAGCAAATGTCTAAGCAGAGAATTTTTAAATTTTTCCATGGAGATTGGGAGGTCCAAAAGTAGATAGGTAGCTGGATTATCTCCCAGATCTGTCTCTGTGATTTTTTTTACCGTTTCGGTGACCATTTTCCAAAAATCTCTCAGCTTTGGACACTCCCAAAATACATGCAACATGGTACCCTCTCCTTCTCCACACCGCCAGCACCGGTCTGATAACTCGGGAAATATCCTTTTTAATGCTGCAGGGGTTTTATACCATCTAGTCAGGATCTTATAAGCACCCTCTTGATATCTAGTAGCAAGAGAAGCTTTGTGTGTAAAATTAACGATTTTTTTTCTCTGCATCTCTGAGAATTTAGTCCCCATTTCTTTTTCCCAGGCTAGAATGAATGGTAATTCTTTTGGGGCTATTGATTCTTCTAAGAGAGTATACATTGAAGACAGACCATGTCTCAGTGAGTCACCCTTCAGACATAGTTCCTCGTATTTTGAAAGGTCTCTAGTTGCTTTGCCAAGTGGATTCATTGCTCTAATAGCAGCTTTTAATTGGTTTGATCTCATTAAGTCTATTCTCTCTTCCCTTTCTCCCCCACTGCTCCTTTGATTCCCATCTTCAAAGTGTGTTAGCCTACTCATTCCCGCGCGTCTAAGATTGTTAAAGTATAGATCTGTGAGGCCTAGTTGGAATCTAGGGTTTCCCAGCACCGGGATTAATGGACTTGGATGTTCTGAGATTTTCGTTTTCTTATAGAAATAATAGATTTGACATTACAGAGAATAGATTTTGATTTATGAGAAAATACTTTTGACATTATAGAGAATAGATTTGACATTATAGAGCAGGGGTCTTCAAACTATGGCCCTCCAGTTGTTCAGGAACTACAATTCGCATCATGCCATGTCATGTCTGTGAATGTCAGAGTTTAACAATGCCTCATGGGATGTGTAGTTCTGCAACAGCTGGTGGGCCGTAGTTTGAGGATCTCTGTTATAGAGAATAGAAGGCTTATGGTGTATATCGAAAGTGCTAAGCAGATTCGACGGAGAAGATATACTGTACTCGTACATTTTAATGTACGATTCAGCGTAAATTTTCAAAGTTCCGTCGAATATTCTTTGACCATTCGACAGAAACCAAGTATTATTGGATTTTCAGACAAAAGCTATTCCCCAACGAAAAACAAAATAAGTCAAAACGATTTTCGGGAGTAACTAAATAAATGTATTTTCCAGACAAACACAAAAAAAACAAAACAAAATATTCCAGTCTGCACATGTCTAGTGAATACAACTAAACCTAGTATAAATATTTTAACACAATATGTAATTAAACAAAAAAAGCCTTTAAGTTATACTGAAATAAGCCATTAACCTATACTTTAATAGGATATATGTTATACAGAAAATAAATGTACATATGCTTAGGATACCTAAAGAGATGTTGTCACCTATTTAGGTCAAATTCTCAGTTCCTCTTGGAAAGAATACAAATGTTCTGCTGTGTTACTAAATATATGTGTCTTAGTTATAGTATATATATATATCCCAGTACGAAGGATCATAATATTATAAAAAAATAAATGTGATTTGGGTACCAACATCATGCATCCAAATACAATTGAAAAAAATTAAAATTCAGCGGGGGACACAAGTATTTCAAAGTGACACAATAAAAATACCAATTAATAAACAAAACTCCTGATGGAAGTCTACCACCTATATGCAAATGTCCAAATATTGTGTTTCCACTCGTGAATGACAAACATCTTTGTAAATTCAACACCACCACTAAGTGCAGCCTCTTACCAAGCAATAATACACCACATTATGGGTGGTCTTATAACAGCACATTATCAGTAATTATTCATCCACATTCTTGGAATCATATGGGATATCACAATGAGTAGATAAAGTACATCAGCAGGGATTTGCCGTTTTCACCTCTGCTCTGGCATGTAAATTAGGTCATGTAAGAGATAAGCAAACATTCCATAGCGAAACCCACAGATTTACTGTAAAAAGTATTTGTGCATCTACAGTACTTACATAATTACAAGGATAAGTTGCATGTAAACACAACCACCACCACTGCTAGCTTCAACAGGTGTAATGACATCAGCATAAGCTTCACCCCCCCAATGCATTTCAACCAATAGGCAGTTCTCAAGGGGTTGGCTAGAGGTTCTGACACGTGCTTTAAATAAACTGCAAGTCTGTGAGTGCCGCCCCTCAAAGTGGACTACAAAGTAAACAATACATCATGTTTATTCTTTTAAAAACACATGGAATCCTTGTAAGCTTAAATATATCAGATAGACAAAATGTATATTTAATTTAGCATAAATACATGAAAGAAAAAAAATCTAAGAGATACAGAGGATTATCATTTAAAAGGGGGGGATTTTAATGGAATAAATTATCTGAGGATATTAGTCCTACAAAAGTGAATAAAAGTGGACAGAGTGGAGAATTGCAGCGAAAGACACAGGTGGAGAATAATACAAGTGATAAACAGAGGTTACAGTATAATCAAACACCTTTAAGGGTAAGATATCCCCAGACAGATTCATACTACAGGGCCTTTACCTCTAATAAAGAGGAAAGCTGGAGACACAATGGAAACAAGGAAACTCACGGAAAGGTGAAACCAGCTCCTCTTAAACAGGAACTTATCGCCTTAAGAAACGGATTTATTCCTTTGCAAAATCAAGGGAGTACAGAACCTAGGCGTCTAACAGGTTAATAATAAAAGTAGACATTGGTCTATTCGTAGAAAACCCCATTATTATAATCAAGGGAGTTGGAGACCGTATCATCAAAACCAAACTCAGAATTTTTTGGACAAAAAAAATCTTGTCCATAAATTATAAAAAAAGAATCGGACATTGAAATTTAAGAAAGAATTAGAGACCCTAGTGAAAGTGGCATATAAAGAACATATAGTAGATAACAAGTAAAAACAAAATCTGGTTCCTTAAGCAACTAGGGTAACAGTTATTGAAAGGATGCCCAGGGTACACACCACTCCAATGCTAACCTGCATGTGATCAAAAGCTACTAGATGTACTTGGGTGCCGATTTAGTCCACAGAAGTGATCAGTGGTAATAGTAAAAAACTAAAGTAGCGGCACTTCGATGTACACAAAAACATGCTTCTTTATTGATTGATTCTGTACACATAACAAGACAAAACCATGCAGGACCAGGGAAGCCCAGTAAATACATTTCACACATCAAAGAAACAAACTATCCAGTAATACAAAAATAGTCCAATAAAAAAAAAAACACAAAAGTAACCACAATTAGACAAAATGTATGTATATGTAACCTTAAGATGATACAGTACCTTGAAAAAAAGATGGAAAACAAAGATGGAGCTACAAAACAGCTACCTAAAACTCGATGACAAATATTTAAAGAAACATCCCGATAGGGGATCTAAAAGATCAAAAGTAATGTACGCATACATGGGTATATGAGGGACATAAACATAAAGATAAACATCACATAATTTGAACTTTTTATTTTTATATATATATATATATATATATATATATAAATTAAATAAATTATGGAATATTTGACCCATGCATGTACATGTATTGTATTACCCATAAACACCACAGTATTAAACAGCCCCACCAAAAATTTACATTCACCCATATATGCAAATGCAGTTATAAGGTGGCACTGTAGGGCACTTACAGGTTGAACTGATATTCTGCACTGATGGGCACGAATATGCTGCACTGATGTGCACTAATATTCTGAACTTATGAGGCTGCACTGATTTGACTTATTATCAGTGCCCTGATTATCATGTAAATTTCTCCTGTAACTGGAAAGCCGGTTATTCACTTTTTTCCTCAGACACTGACAGAAACTGAGGAAAAGAAAAGCCAATAACCAGAATTAGTTTAAATGTGATCAGCTGTGACTGGACATAGCTGATCACATGGTAAAGAGCCTACATCATTGGCTCTTTACCCTAATTGGAGATACGTTGTGTCACCACTGATCGCCATGCTGCACGTCCTTAAGGGCACACAAGAGTGGTGCAATGTGAGAACGTCATATTATGTTCTGTCTAGATGGGAAAGCACCCACCCAGCCATCAATCTGCAATAGGCTGGGCGGGAAGGTGTTAACAACAATGATCTAGGCATGAAATGAATTTGGTTAAAGAAAAAAATCATGGACTTCAGAGGCACATATAACATTTATAACAATTTATTAATCTTCTTTAAAACTATATTTCACCTTACAACAAATTACAACACATAGGACATCCAAAATTCAACTTGTCCTCTTAGTATAAAATAATGTTGCTCAACATGTTTTGCAACCAATAAGTCACTTCTTCAGGAGCTTGAATATATCTATTCGAACAAGAACATATATTCATTAGAATACAACATACAATAAATAAAAAATAAAAATATGCAGATATTATATTCTATAAAAAATAACCACCCACTTGCACCACAGGTAATAAACATCTGCACTGGCCCCATACACCCATGCCTCCTCCCCCCCAAAGCAGCCCCAAGCGGCTCATATGCCAGGATGTGGGGACACACAAGGTACAGTATTGGACAAGATCTAATAAGTATGTGGTATCCATAACATGTCTAATGCCCTAGAAAACGGCCCATAGGAGTACAGAGAAATAATTAGTGTTGAGCAGAATATGCCATATTCGATTTCGCGATATATCTCGAATATATAGTCGAATATTCGAGATATATTCGCTAAATACGAATATTCGTGATATTTTTTGGAAATGAAAATATTGCGAATTTTCGCTATTGCGAATTTTCGCTATTGCGAATGCGAATGCGAATCGCGAATTGCGAATGCGAAATTTCGAGAAATGCGGAAAGGAGCACTCTGATTGGCTCAGAATATTCGTGATATATTACAATATAAAATAATTGCGAATATTCGGTAAATGCGGAAGGAGCACTCTGATTGGCTCAGAATATTTGTGATATATTACAATACACAATAATTGCGAATATTCGAGAAATGCGGAATGGAGCACTCTGATTGATATATTACAATACACAATAATTGGCTCAGAATATTCGTGATATATTACAATATAAAATAATTGCGAATATTCGAGAAATGCGGAAAGGAGCACTCTGATTGGCTCAGAATATTCGTGATATATTACAATATAAAATAATTGCGAATATTCGAGAAATGCGGAAAGGAGCACTCTGATTGGCTCAGAATATTTGTGATATATTACAATATAAAATAATTGCGAATATTCGGCAAATGCGGAAGGAGCACTCTGATTGGCTCAGAATATTCGTGATATATTACAATACACAATAATTGCGAATATTCGAGAAATGCGGAATGGAGCACTCTGATTGGCTCAGAATATTCGTGATATATTACAATATAAAATAATCGCGCGATATCGCTATTGCCGAATAATCGCATTGCGATTTTTCGGCAATATAAAATGAGCGCTGCAGCTACTCGGCCCAAGGTCTCTAATCATACCAGCAATGCTTTTAGACGTCGATGGGGATCTCTAGGATGTGATCTGTTCTAAAAAAAAAATGGAAAAAATTCGAATATTCGAAATAGCGAATATTCGCTGCGATATTCGTGTTATTCGCGAATACTCGAATATGCAATATTCGTAGCGAATATTCGCAATGCGAATATTCGTGAGCAACACTAGAAATAATACAGTACCTTAATTCCGAACTAGGGATAAAATGGTCATATGAGGTCAGTGAATCAGATAATTTTTTTGGATCTCGCTATATCTAAACAAGGAAACTTATTACATACTCAAACAAACAAAAATGATAAAAATGGGTATATCCATTAACCACTTAAGGACCGCCTACCGCCGATATACGTAGGCAGAATGGCACGGCTGGGCAAACCAACGTATATGTACGTTGCCCTTTAATCCCAGCCGTGGGTCGCGGCACGCTCCCGCGACCCAGTCCGAAGCTTCGTGGCCAGGACCGTGGGACCCGCAGACTCGATCGCCGCTGGAGTGCTAAGATCGGTCCCTGGAGCTGAAGAACGGCGAGAGCCGTGTGTAAACACGGCTTCCCCGTGCTTCACTGTGGCGGCTGCATCGATCGCGTCATCCCTTTTATATAATGACGTCACACCTACAGCCACACCCCCCTACAGTTGTAAACACACGTTAGGGAACACATAACCCCTACAGCGCCCCCTGTGGTTAATTTCCAAACTGCAACTGTAATTTCCACAATAAACAATGCAATTTAAATGCATTTTTTGCCGTGAAAATGACAATTGTCCCAAAAATGTGTCAAAATTGTCCGAAGTGTCCGCCATAATGTCGCAGTCATGAAAAAAATCACTGATCGCTGCCATTAGTAGTAAAAGTTAATAAAAATGCAATAAAACTATTCCCTATTTTGTAAACGCTATAAATTTTGCGCAAAACAACCGATAAACGCTTATTGCAATTTTTTTTTACCAAAAATAGGTAGAAGAATACGTATCGGTCTAAACTGAGGGAATTTTTTTTTTTATATATTTTTGAGGGATATTTTTTATAGCAAAAAGTAAAAAACATTAAATTTTTTTCAAAATTGTCGCTCTATTTTTGTTTATAGCGCAAAAAATAAAAACCGCAGAGGTGATCAAATACCACCAAAAGAAAGCTCTATTTGTGGGAAAAAAAGATGCCAATTTTGTTTGGGAGCCACGTCGCACGACCAAGCATTTGTCAGTTAATGCGACGCAATGCTGAATCGCAAAAAGGGGCCTGGTCCTTTAGCTGCATTTTGGTCCGGGGCTTAAGTGGTTAAGCAGCTGCCACCACCCTTTGTGTTTACGGAACATACACAAGGGACAGTTTACATGCCTTAGAAGAAATTGTTCAAACATATCGGACTATTTTGAACAAGCTGATGTTATAAAAAAAAAGACTCATAGCAAAGGGATATGATCACGAAGAACTGCAAACTGTTGTAACATCTCTTAGTTGGAACAGGAGGAACTACTGAAAGATAGACCTAAGAAACAACATAGGAGGTTTGAATGTGATTTTAGCACTACATTTTCAAAAAAGCAATGATCTTTATTAAGAAACTTCTTAACCACAAGGACCAAGGGTGTTTTTCAGATTTCGTGTTTACGAGACTAAAACATTTTTTTTGCTAGAAAATTACTTAAAACCCCCAAACATTATAAATATATTTTTCTAACACCCTAGAAAATAAAACGGCAGTCATTGCAATACTTTTTGTTACACTGTATTTGCGCAGCGGTCTTACAAGCGCACCTTTTTTTTTGGAAAAAAACACTTTTTTTAATTAAAAAATAAGACAACAATACATTTGGCCCAATTTTTTTACATAATGTAAAAGATAATGTTACACCAAGTAAAATGATACCCAACATGTCACGCTTAAAAATTGCGCCCGCTCGTGGCATGGTGTCAAACCCTTAAAAATCTCAATAGGCGATGTTTAAAAAATTCTATAGGTTGCATTTTTTGAGATACAGAGGAGGTCTAGGGCTAAAATTATTGCTCTCGCTCTAACGATTGCAGCGATACCTCACTTGTGTGGTTTGAACACCGTTTTCATATGCGGGCACTACTCGCGTATGCCTTCGCTTCTGCGCGCGAGCTCGTCGGGACGGGGGGGCTTTAAAAAATTTTTTTGGGGGTTTTGGATTTATTTTTATTTATTTTATCATTTTTAACACTGAAATAAAAAAAAATTATCACTTTTATTCCTATTACAATGAATGTAAACATCCCTTGTAATAGAAAAAAGCATGACAGGTCCTCTTAAATATGAGATCTGGGGTCAAAAAGACCTCAGATCTCATATTTAGGCTTAAATGAAAAATAAAAATAAAAATAAAAAAAGGTAAACAAAGAAATTGTCTCTTTAAGACACTGGGCGGGACTGACGTTTTGACGTCACTTCCGCCCAGCAGAGCTATGGGGACGGGTGAGGGACATTATTTCCCTCACTCGCATCCCCGGACAGCAGACCCGATCGCATCCGCCGCTACCGATGGCAACGTTAAGCGGCGGAGGGCGTGGGAGAGCGGCGGGAGGGGGGCCTCTCCCGCCACCGATAACAGCGATCTCGCGGCGAATAAACCGCGAAGACCAACGTTATCGTTGACAGAACCGCCCAATGTAAAGATGGATATCTTGGTTGTGGCAGCAGCTGCTGCCGTTACCGAGATATGCATCTTTAAAAAAAAGGACGTATATATACAGTGGGCGGTCGTTAAGTGGTTAATAAACATTGAAACATCTTGAAAAATTATTTTTAAATTATTTAGAGAAATTATTTTAGTGGGAAGAATTACCAGACAAATCTTCTATTATTTTTTGAAAGGTATTTTATTGCTTCTAATGTGGTTGACATAAAGTCCAGATGTTTGGTGCTTTAAAAGGTTTTTTTATCATTACAGAAGGTGCCAAGTATGAAAAAGTATAGAACATAATGTGAAAACAAAAACATTTATGCCTAAATGTACAAATAGAACCTATAATAGAACCTAGAACCTATAATATAAAACTAGTTACTTGCTCCATGACAAAGATAGAAGGAGAGCAGTGTCATCTAAGTGCAGAATTATTAAGACATTTTATTCCATAAAAGACAATTGGTAACTCACAAGATGTACGAGATGTCAGCAAATGTGGGATTAATAATATGGTTCATCTGTTTGTGGGGAAGACGATCTTCCCACTGGTGAATTGGCAGCTGATGGGTCCAGGAATGGCGGTGGTTGCGTATTATTAATCCCCCATGCGCTTACATCTCATACATCTTGTAAGTTACCAATTGTGTTTTATAGAATAAAATGTCTTAATAATGCTGCACTTAGATGGCACTGCTCTCCTTCTGTCTTTGCCTTCCACAGAGTTACTGCTAGCCTGTCATGATCTGGCAGCCATCCACAGTCAGCTTTTCTAAGAACACTTCAACTGTCCATGTGCCATAAATGTACCCCTCCACATAAACTCAATGTGAAAGAGAGTTCTAATTACCCTCTCTCTTTATTCAGCTGATCAAGCGCACATGATCAAATGTACTTCAAATTGCACCTTGCTGCATGTCGTATACTTACTTGAATGTCAGTGTAAACGCATGTAAGGAGAACTACACATGTATTACATGTCAGAATCAATCTAACAAACATTGAAAAAAAGTTTTTTGTAATCATAGTAACATTATACCAAACATCATAAAAATGATCCCACCAGTCTAAAAGTGATAGGTATTGCTAAATATACAGCACAATGGAGAGAAAGTAATGTCACACGGAGGGTCTCTAACTTGGAAACAAAATGGATATAGGATTTAAATACCTATGTCCCCTTTGGTTTTAATATATAATGACATTTAGGTTTATAAATATTAGTTAATCTGTCAAATGGTTTTAATATTTTTATAAAACGCATTTTTTGTGATTTTAATGATTGTAGTCATTACAAAGTGCATTTATATACAATCTTTCAATGATGATTTTACATTGAAGAGTGAGCCATTATGAAATTTGACCACAAGATGGAGTGAGAGGGCTCCCAGGTCGTAATGAAAAATGTTTTTCATTTTGTTTTGTTTTTAGAATTAATTTTATTCTGAATTAAAGTGGTGTGAATTAATAGTGGTGTTTTCAATTTTTTTTAATTGTATTTGGATTTATCATGTTGTTATACATATTACATTTATTTGTATTAATATTATGATCTTTTGTGTTGGGATACATATACTGTAACCTAAGACACATTTGGTGTAGTAACACAGCGCAACATAAAATGTACTTTAATTTTGGTGCAGCACTGGAATTAAGTAGTAAGTATTGTTTGCATGTACAGCGGTGGGATTTTTGATTTTGATTTTTGTTTGATGCTGAGCATAAAGCACCGTTTTTTTTTTGTTTTGTTTTTTTACCACCCCAGCAATGTACACTAAGCTTTTCTTATTTTTAAATACAAATTGTGCTTGTGCAACATAAATTACTTTTTTTTTCTATATAATTCTAAAGGATTGTGCGAATTCCATATGTGTACTAGAGTACAATGTGTACAATTTATTAAATAATTGTGAACAGTCCTGGCCTGTGTAGATCCCACCCATTCAATAAATGTGCACTATGTGCTTCAACAAAATAACTATTTATCAATTCATACCACTGTAAAAATGTTTTTTTCAATAAAATAATACAATTGTGCTTACTGAGGGATTTTATTTTAAGCATGCATAAGTTCGGGCTATGATAATATGGGACTGTGGAAACATGTTTACCCGGTTACTATAGCAATACATTATTATCCTTATAAAAGCAGCCTGGCATCCTCACGGCCTATCTCCTGACTAAGTCACGTGGTAAATTGACCAAACGCATAGGGATGAGGGGCCGGTGATGTCACCAGAAGTGAACCGCGCACCATTTTGTTGGTGACTCAGAGGTACACAGAGGCTCCATCTATTAGGAGATATAAAGGCAATTATTTATTATATATATTTATATTAAGTTTTAACAATTTTAACAAAAATAAAGCCAAATCGGTAGTGAGTACTATGAGTATTAATCTCTTTTGGGACATACACGTAAGAACTCGCTAAGAGGGCCCAGGATTGCAATGGATTAACATCCTCATACCTGTACCAACCAGGAAGGAAGCACACAGAGGAATACAGTAACCATATGACAAAGGGGAAAAGTGTGGTTGACCTGATATATATTAGGTCCATCTTGTGAGGTATAAGCAGTATAATACTGGTGGTGGGATAGAAGCACTATTAATAACAGGAACCCCAGAGTACTATGCTTACCATAGAAGAGAAGATTGAATAAAGGAAGATTTTTAAACATAAATACAGGACACTGAATATAATGTATGTATATTTGTATTTGTTTTTTAATTTAGCATTTGTTTCTATTTTGTATTGTACATTTTTGCTTTTCTACACAGAAAATAGTTCACACTTGTATTATTTTATTATGAAAACCTTTATACAGTGGTATGAATTTATATATGTTATTTTGTTGAAGCACATACAGGCTAGTGCACATTTATTGGAGGGCTCAGATCTACACAGGCCAGGACTCTTCACAATTATTTAATGATTTGCACGCACTGCACTTTAACCACTTAAGACACGGACCTTTAGTCAGCTAAAGGACCCGGCCAGATTTTGCGATTCGGCACTACGTCGCTTTAACAGACAATTGTGCGGTCGTGCAAAATGGCTCCCAAACAAAATTGGCATTCTTTTTTTCCCACAAATATAGCTTTCTTTGGTGGTATTTGATCACCTCTGCGTTTTTTTTTTTGCGCTATAAACAAAAATAGAGCGACAATTTTGAAAAAAAATGCAATATTTTTAACTTTTTGCTATAATAAATATACCCCAATAATATATAAAAAAATATTTGTTTTCCTCAGTTTAGGCCGATACCTATTCTTCTACCTATTTTTGGTTAAAACAATCGCAATAAGCGTTTATCGGTTGGTTTGCGCAAAATGTATAGCGTTTACAAAATAGGGGATAGTTTTATTGCATTTTTATTATTTTTTTTTTACTACTAATGGCGGCGATAAGCGATTTTTTCGTGACTGCGACATTATGGCGGACACTTCAGACAATTCTGACACATTTTTGGGACAATTGTAATTTTCACAGCAAAAAATGCATTTAAATTGCATTGTTTATTGTGAAAATGATCTTTGCAGTTTGGGAGTTAACCACAAGGGGCCGCTGAAGGGGTTATGTGTTCCCTAATGTGTGTTTACAACTGTAGGGGGGTGTGGCTGTAGGTGTGATGTCATTGATTGTCTCCCACTATAAAAGGGATCATGTGATCGATGACGCCGCCACAGTAAAGAACGGGGAAGCCGTGTTTACACACGGCTCTCCCCGTTCTTCAGCTCTGGGACCGATCGCCGGACTCTAGCGGCGATCAGGTCCGCGAGTCCCGCGGTCCTGGTCCCGGAGCTTCAGACTGGGTCGCGGGAGCGCGACTGCGACCCACGGCTGTGACATTCTGCCGACGTGTATGTGCAGGAGACGGCCCTTAAGTGGTTAACAGATATATGGAATTTGCACAAATATCCAGATTATATAAGAGAAGTAATTTATGTTGCACAAGCACAGTTTGTATTTAAATGTTTTATTGCATAGGTGGAAGTATGAACACTGTGCCAGCAGGAATAATTTATATATATGATAGTTATTCATAATATTAGGAGTAGATCCATTTGCCCTGAAGTATTTAACAAAGCCCTTCTCTTATTGGCTGCATTCCCACTTCAGGACTTAATGCAGCGATGGGAGTTTTGATTTTTGTTTGATGCAGAGCACCAAGTGCAGTTTTTTTTTTACCATTCTGTTCCACTTGAAAATCCACCACCCCAGCAATGTATAATGACCTTCTCGTATTCGCTACCTCCCTGTGTCAGAACTCAATCTTGAGTAAACTCCAGTCTTGGATGGTATCAGTGCTTATCCAGGTAGATAACATCATCACCTCCCCCACATGTCAGTGTTTTGGCTGCTGAAGCCCAAACATTTTCACATAAGAAAGGTCATATACTCTCCCATACCCAGAGGATAGAGCTCAGACAGAACAAGGAGGTGGCAAGGGGGCTGTATATGGGTGAGTATACTTTGTTGAAGGAATGGACTATCTTAACCACTTGACCACTGGGCACTTAAACACCCTTAATAACCAGACCAATTTTCAGCTTTCGGTGCTCCCACAGTTTGAATGACAATAACTCAGTCGTACAACACTATAACCAAATGAAATTTTTGTCCTTTTTTTCCCACAAATAGAGCTTTCTTTTGGTGGTATTTCATCACCTCTGCGGTTTTTATTTTTTTTGCTATAAATGAAAAAAGAACAAAATTTTGCAAAAAATAATAATTTTTCTTAATTTCTATTATAAAATTTTGCAAAAAAGTAATTTTTCTTCATAAATTTGGCCTAAAATGTATACTGCTACATATCTTTGGTAAAAAAAATAAAAAATGTTGGATATTATTTAGTCTGAGTGAAAGTTATGGGGTCTACAAGCTATGGTACCAAATCCTGAAAATTGATCAATTTCATCACACCTGAAGTACTGACAGCTTCTCTCATTTCTTGAGACCCTAACATGCCAGAAAAGTACAAATACCCCCCAAATGACCCCTTTTTGGAAAGAAGACATTCCAAGGTATTTAGAAAGAGACATGGTGAGTTTTTTAAAGTTGTAATTTTTTCCCACAATTCTTTGCAAAATCAAGATTTTTTTTTTTCCATCAAATTTTCATATTATTAGGTTATTTTTCACACACAGCATATGCATACCACAAATTACACCCCAAAACACATTCTGCTATTCCTCCCGAGTATGGCGATACCCCATGTGTGAGACTTTTACACAGTGCAGCCACATACATTCTGAAATTCTGAAATTTCTCTCCTACATGTAAAAATCATCATTTATTTGCTAGAAAAATACATAGAACCCCAAAACATTATATAAAGATACCTCAAGTGTGGTTTGAACACCGTTTTTATATGTGGGCGGGACTTGCGTATGCGTTCGCTTCTGCATGCGAGCTCGCAGGGACAGGGGCTGCTGTATGTCTAGAGTATTGCTAAGTATGCCCAGAGTATTGCTAAGTATGCCCAGAGTATTGCGGAGTATGCCCAGAGTATTGCCCAGAGTATTGCCCAGAGTATTGCCCAGAGTATTGCCGGAGTATGCCCAGAGTATTGCCGGAGTATGCCCAGAGTATTGCCGGAGTATGCCCAGAGTATTGCGGAGTATGCCCAGAGTATTGCGGAGTATGCCCAGAGTATTGCGGAGTATGCCAGAGTATGCAGAGTATGCCCAGAGTATTGCAGAGTATGCCCAGAGTATTGCAGAGTATGGTATTGCAGAGTATGCAGAGTATTGCCAGAGTATGCTGTATGGCAGAGTATGCCCAGAGTAGTGCCAGAGTATGCCCAGAGTATTGGCAGAGTATGCCCAGAGTAGTATGCCCAGAGTATTGCGCAGAGTATGCCCAGAGTATTGGCAGAGTATGCCCAGAGTATTGCCAGAGTATGCCCCCAGAGTATGCCCAGTATTGCAGAGTATGCCCAGAGTATTGGCAGAGTATGCCCAGAGTATGGCAGAGTATGCCCAGAGTATTGGCAGAGTATGCCCAGAGTATTGGCAGAGTATGCCCAGAGTATTGGCAGAGTATTGCCCAGAGTATTGCCCAGAGTATTGCCCAGAGTATTGCCAGAGTATGCCTGAGTATTGCCGAGTATGCCCAGGTGAGTATTGCCCAGAGTATTGCAGAGTATATGCAGCAGGGATGGCTGAGCAGGGAGGGATGGATGAATGGATCTGTGACTACATTTGTCACAGATCCATCCCGCAGCACTGGCGCTGCCATCCGCTCCCTCCCCTCTCCTCTCACACTGTACCGATCGGTACAGAGAGAGGAGGGAGGAACCGGCGTCAGCACATGACGCCGCTCTGTTGACAAGTGATCGCTCCGTCATTGGACGGAGCGATCACGTGGTAAACCGCCGCTATCAGCGGCGATTTACCGTGATCCGTGATATACCAAATCCTGAAAATTGATCAATTTCATCACACCTGAAGTACTGACAGCTTCTCTCATTTCTTGAGACCCTAACATGCCAGAAAAGTACAAATACCCCCCAAATGACCCCTTTTTGGAAAGAAGACATTCCAAGGTATTTAGAAAGAGACATGGTGAGTTTTTTAAAGTTGTAATTTTTTCCCACAATTCTTTGCAAAATCAAGATTTTTTTTTTTCCATCAAATTTTCATATTATTAGGTTATTTTTCACACACAGCATATGCATACCACAAATTACACCCCAAAACACATTCTGCTATTCCTCCCGAGTATGGCGATACCCCATGTGTGAGACTTTTACACAGTGCAGCCACATACATTCTGAAATTCTGAAATTTCTCTCCTACATGTAAAAATCATCATTTATTTGCTAGAAAAATACATAGAACCCCAAAACATTATATAAAGATACCTCAAGTGTGGTTTGAACACCGTTTTTATATGTGGGCGGGACTTGCGTATGCGTTCGCTTCTGCATGCGAGCTCGCAGGGACAGGGGCTGCTGTATGTCTAGAGTATTGCTAAGTATGCCCAGAGTATTGCTAAGTATGCCCAGAGTATTGCGGAGTATGCCCAGAGTATTGCCCAGAGTATTGCCCAGAGTATTGCCCAGAGTATTGCCGGAGTATGCCCAGAGTATTGCCGGAGTATGCCCAGAGTATTGCCGGAGTATGCCCAGAGTATTGCGGAGTATGCCCAGAGTATTGCGGAGTATGCCCAGAGTATTGCGGAGTATGCCCAGAGTATGCCCAGAGTATGCCCAGAGTATTGCAGAGTATGCCCAGAGTATTGCAGAGTATGCCCATAGTATTGCAGAGTATGCAGAGTATTGCCAGAGTATGCCCAGGGTATTGCCAGAGTATGCCCAGGGTATTGCAGAGTATGCCCAGAGTATGGCAGAGTATGCCCAGAGTATGGCAGAGTATGCCCAGAGTATTGGCAGAGTATGCCCAGAGTATTGGCAGAGTATGCCCAGAGTATTGCCAGAGTATGCCCAGGGTATTGCAGAGTATGCCCAGAGTATTGGCAGAGTATGCCCAGAGTATTGCCAGAGTATGCCCAGGGTATTGCCAGAGTATGCCCAGGGTATTGCAGAGTATGCCCAGAGTATTGGCAGAGTATGCCCAGAGTATGGCAGAGTATGCCCAGAGTATTGGCAGAGTATGCCCAGAGTATTGGCAGAGTATGCCCAGAGTATTGGCAGAGTATTGCCCAGAGTATTGCCCAGAGTATTGCCCAGAGTATTGCCAGAGTATGCCTGAGTATTGCCGAGTATGCCCAGGTGAGTATTGCCCAGAGTATTGCAGAGTATATGCAGCAGGGATGGCTGAGCAGGGAGGGATGGATGAATGGATCTGTGACTACATTTGTCACAGATCCATCCCGCAGCACTGGCGCTGCCATCCGCTCCCTCCCCTCTCCTCTCACACTGTACCGATCGGTACAGAGAGAGGAGGGAGGAACCGGCGTCAGCACATGACGCCGCTCTGTTGACAAGTGATCGCTCCGTCATTGGACGGAGCGATCACGTGGTAAACCGCCGCTATCAGCGGCGATTTACCGTGATCCGTGATGCGCCGGGTCCTCTGGACCCGGCGGTCACGGATGTTCCCGTGTGCGCGCCTCAGGAGGCGCGCGGGAGCGCGATTCTGACAGGCCGTTAATTAACGGCCAGTTAGAATACAGCAACCGCCCTAGAGCCGTACTTTCGGCATAGGGCGGTTGCAAAGTGGTTAAATCAATACTGTCACTTTACTCCAAATGTGTCTCTTTAAAGGGGTTGTAAAGACAAAAATATTTTCCTCTTAAATTAAAGTCTGACAGTAGCTGATAAAGTAAAAAGTAATGTTTTGCATTATAACTAGTTTGATACCTGTTGAAATCGAGATATTATATTCACCTCCGCCACTCCTGAATCGTTATTCTCACTGACTTCCTGGTTTGCGGTGTACATTCATTCTTGCTACATCACGGCCTAATGGGAACTACAGTTCCTATTAGGCTTAGTCACCATGCCTGTGAGGGATAAGAGAGCATCCTCAGGGCTATAGTCATAGGGAGGGGGTGAGCACATTCTGCTTTCCACCATGCAAAACAGCTCAGATGGTGGTGGAAAGCAAGAAGAGGAGAGACAGGAAATGGCATTTTCAAACCTGGATTACTGTATTTTGGAGGTCAAAAGGAAAAACGAGATAGGTGATATTTAAATGCTCTAGCTTACAGCAATCAATTGATCTAATAAAAAATGAACCTTTAGTGTTCCTTTAAGGAAAAGACACGTTCAGGTATATTTGGCAAACTTCTGATGTTATAAATCTATACTGCTCTACACTTTTTTCTGACAGTAATTGACCAAAATATGAATATGAGAGATATTTGCTTGGATATCAAATACCTATAGGATTGACAATGTGATAATTTATTGGGATGTATTTACTAAAGGTGTAGAGAACCTTTGCTTAGCAAAGTGAAGGTTTACTAAGATTATTAAGTAAGGTGAATCTGCAGTTATTTTATATATAATACCTTGACTGTGTATTCACCTATTGCAGCTTACAAGTGCCCATTCAGAGAAAAACAACACGTTTGCAATAACCATCTGCTTTCAGTATTACAGTGGGTATAGAAAAGAATCACCCCCCTTTAAAAAAATACTGTTGTGTTGCTTTGCAGCCTGAATTAGGACAGAGACTGTTTTGAAATATGTCAAATACATTTGAAAACAGAATCACTGAGTTGGAGAAAGGATCATCCCCTTGGGTCAGTATTTTGTAGAACCAACTTTTGCTTTAGTTACAGCCTTTAGTCTGTTGAAATACATTTTCTACTAACTTTGCATCTAGACTTTGCAATATGTGCCTACACTTTATGGCAGAACTGATCAAGTTCAGTTAATCACTTAAGACTCGGACCTTTATGCGGGTAAAGAATCTGGCTAGTTTTTGCGATTCGGCACTGCGTCGATTTAACAGACAATTGCGCGGTCGTGCGATGTGGCTCCCAAACAAAATTGGCATCCTTTTTCCCCCACAAATAGAGCTTTATGTTGGTGGTATTTGATCACCTCTGCGGTTTTTATTTTTTGCGCTATAAACAAAAATAGAGCGACAATTTTGAAAAAAAATAAAAAAATTTACTTTTTGCTATAAAGTTACCCCAAAAAATGTTTACAGTTTTTTTTTTCTCAGTTTAGGCCGATATGTATTCTTCTACATATTTTTGGTAAAAAAAAAAAATCGCAATAAGTGTTTAACGATTGGTTTGCGCAAAATTTATAGTGTTTACAAAATAGGGGATAGTTTTATGGCATTTTTATTAAAAAAAAATTAATCACTACTAATGTCAGCGATCAGTGATTTTTTTCATGACTGCAACATTATGGCGGACACATCGGACAATTTTGACACATTTTTGGGAACCATTGTCATTTTCACAGCAAAAAATGCTATACAAATGCATTGTTTACTGTGAAAATGACAATTGCAGTTTAGGAGTTAACCACTAGGGGGCATTGTAGGGGTTATGTGTGACCTCATATGTGTTTCTAACTGTAGGGCGGGGCTGGACGTGTGATGTCATTGATCGTGTTTCCTTATATCAGGGAACACACGATCAATGAAGCGGCCACTGTGAAGAATGGGGAAGGTGTGTTTACACACACCTCTCCCCGTTCTTCAGCTCCTGTGACCGATCGCGGGACACCGGCAGGGATCGGATCCACGGGTCTCACGGTCACAGAGCTTCGGTCGCACCCGCGACCCACGGCTGGGCACTTAAAAGGGATGTAAATGTACGTGATTATTTTAGGGGGGGTGATTCTTTTCTATACCCACTGTATAATACCTGGAGCCAAAGGAGTGACCGTATTATTTGCAGTATGGAGGATCATGCAAAACATGTGACAGAGCTGTCTATTCAGGCATTTTCATAGATCTGTGTGAGCTACAACTTGCAGCTTACACATTGGGGTTTATTTTCTAAAACTGGAAAGTGCAAAATCTGGTGCACCTCTTTTTCAGAAACCAATCAGCTTCCAGGCTTTGCCAAATCTTTATTTAAAAAGCTGACGTTAGGATTGGCTACCATGCACAGGATTTTAAACTCCCTAGTTTTAGTAAATCAACACCAGTGATTTGGTTTTACTTCTGAATAGAGTAGTGGGAGATAAGCATATGTGTTTGCAGAGTCCATCATTAAAGAAAAACAGTAGCTGTGTGCCGCTTTGGCAAAGCACGGACATTACTTACATTAAACAAAACACACCAAAATAATAAAAGTAGCATACCTGAAAGTCAGTAACAGCTTCAACAAATTTAGATCTCATATTCTACGCAAGTTACACTAAGCTCAAAATTTAATGTTCTACTTATTTTGTATGCATCTCTCATATCTTAAATAAAACATAACTTTGAACATATTTGTTATAAATTCTTCATGGCACATTAAAATGCATCTCTGCCCTATTTAACTTTAATAGTAATATATAGTTTTATTTATTAGCTGCTACATATCTGTTATTTAAATTACAGCTTGGTAATAGCAGTGATGAAGACACAATATTACTAAGTGGATGTTTCAATTAAACAAGCTCATGCTATGTTACGGTACTTGGTAGATGCTAATTAAACAAGCTTAATTTTTGGCATTATCAGTAATGTTTGGAGCCTCGTTATTCTCAGTTATAAAGACATGACAAGAAATTATTATACACATATAAAATTGCACCCTGTCATTCAATTGAGATAACACACAAAGCTGCAATCACCCTTATCTGATGGATTTTACTGTAACAAGCTAAATTAACAAGACCACTGCTGTATTCCTAACAACATCTCTCTCATCAGATGAATGATATTTATGAGTTTGATGCCACCATTTCAGAAGATGCAAATTACAACTAAGATGAATAATAAAGATAATGTTAAAATATCAGTCATTTATCAACAGAACGTTTTAAAAACTGTTTTGAGAGATGTGGCTATTTGTTGTTGCTCATGTTTTATTTCTTACATTCAAAAGTATAACTGCAAAATCTACCTCTAGGAAAATGCTTACTGTGCCTAATGGTCCTTCTCTTTATACTGTAACCATATTTTAAATACTAAGCAAACTATTTTTAATGATATCCAGTTATTTTTTTATTTTGCACACTAATTAGTTGTACATTCCTTACAGTGATACAACTCACCACCCACTACATACATTAAGATCCTATTCCCATTTGCCTCATGACCTTGAGATGCTCAAGAGCATCATGTAAGGCTGACCCATCATGTTTATTCTGTTTTCATTTAAAATAAAAGATTAGCACAATTGCTTCAAATTCACTTTAGGATTCAGTTGTCCTAATTTAAATAGAACGGTGGCATATCTAATGTTGATCTTAATGCATTTATAATATCAGCTATCAACGATGCTGCAATTTCTGGTGCAATCCAAGCTGAACTCATGGTAACCACGTTCCTCTTTCCACCTAGAATGTTAATTATCTAAATTAAAAACTTTGAGGTGGTTGCCTTCACTTCCTGTCCAAGAAATACAATAGAAAGTGTATAAGCAAGCAAGATGAAATCCCCAGCAGGAACACAGACAGCAATGAAAACATAAGCCAGGTTCTAAAATGTCCATACTAAATTCAAACCTAGAAATAATGTTTTGATTTTCCGTAATGTTTTTTCATTAAAGAAGGAATTCCAGGCATGGATATTTTAGACCATAGACCATAGACCATAGATCATTGGTATAGCTTGACCCAATGTACTTATGCATATACCATACATGGCTAATGCCCCTGGAATCTGGAAAACACAGAGAATCTGGAAAACACGGAGGTAGACTCCCCAGTGTCTCTAATGAAAAGTGTTTTCTGATTGGAAGAGGTGGAAAGGCAAGGTGGTGACATCACGCTCTCCACCTTGTCCAATCAGAGAATACTTTGCATTCATTCAGTAAATGCAAAACATTCTCTGAAATGGCTCTTAGCTGAATGGCTGACCTCATGCAACAGGCCAACCCCTTAGCTCAGGACCCAGAAGCAAGTGGAAACCACTTAAGTAGCAGTGTTTACTTCAGTGATTTCCAGCTTTTAGGGGCTCTGGCAAGGCATGGAATATACATATCAATGAAATTGTGGGGAAACGGACAAGAGAAGGTGAACTAGTTGAAAGGAGGACCAAACCATGGAATTCATATGTCAAATAATTTTTAATTATGCAAAAGTTTAAGGCTCCTTTCACACGGGGCAGTGGAGGTGCGGTGATACGATTTTTAGCGCTGCTATGCCATAGTATTTATCGCGATATTTGGCCGAGAGTGACCAAAAAAGGGTTAATACCACCAGCAATGTGCCTCTGTAGAGGCGCATTGCGGGCAGTATTACCTCGGTTTCCCATTGATTTCAATGGTAAGAAGCGGTATAGGAGCAGTAAACACCCTGCTCCTATACCGCTCCAACGATGTGGCTAGCAGGACTTTTGGAGCGGTCCTGCTAGCACACCAATTCAGTGTGAAAGCCTTTGAGATTTCACATTGGAGCCTGCAGGGCCCGATTTTTCAGTCAGTATAGCAGCGCTATTTTTAGCGCTGACCCGCCTGAAAAATGTGTCAGTGTGAAAGGGGCCTAATTAGTGAAAAACCACCCTCTAAGTAAAATAGTTAAAAATATTTCAAAGCGTCCTGATGAACCGAACATATAGGTTTGTGAAATGCATTGACTTACAGCGGAGGCCACAGGACGCCAAGCTGCATGCTGCACACCGCCGAGCCAAAGCAATACAGAACGCGGCTCCAACACACTGTATACGTGACATCACCGGTGTCTATCCTAAGGAATCTTGTTCAAGTCTTTGAGGACTGTGAACTGTACTCTTTCCAATGGTGGACATAGACAAAAGAAGCTGCTGTATGTGGGAAGTCCGTCTGTGTCTAACTCAGATGTGACAGGAGTCTAAACTGACCTGCCTCCAATATCCCCAACTATCTATCTAAAACAATGGGAAGTGTGTACAGCAGTCTTCCACGGCACTTGACTTTCCCCCCTGAACCATCTATATTGATGTTCTTTTGATGCTAGTTTTCTTGTGGGTGTAATAATAACCAATGACCCAACCTAAAATCAGCAGTTATGTCAGGAATCTGATACAATAGGATCCAAGTAATGGCAGATAGACTTTCTCTGTGGGTTTTGGATTTAATGAATTTATACCCTTCATTCACTCTCTGACTACTTGGGATATATTCTAAGGAGGGCATTGGGGCATTACCGGATGGTGATGGTGGTGGTGTGAAGTGAGGAGTGAGAGCTAGGGTGTATGTGTCTTCTCCTGATTCCATGCTTTCTTGCAAATTGTCCTCCAGCAGCTCCTAGCAAAGAAAAATAGGCGCCTGGACGAGCCGCGCGGTGTCATCCTAAACTCGCCTGACTGGGAATGCGAGTGAGCGTGCTAAGCCATTGGAGGAAAATGCAGCAGAATCCCATGAGACTTCAGGCAGTGGACGAGCAGGGGCGGTGGTTGTGTGGAAATGAGTGAGTCAGTTGTGAGCCCCCCGGGAATGCCAAAGTCACCGGCCGAGCGATGATGCTGCAGATGCTGTGACTCCCTAGGAGCACCTCAGTATCGGAGCCCTGACTGAGTCCTCAGCCCTGTATTCCAGATTGGAGGAATCTTCTTTGAGCATGAAGGTCGTGTGAGTAAAAATAAAAGAGGCATGCTAAAATGACTGTGTTCATAGGTAAAGATAGCCCTGGGAGGTAAAATGGACCGGAATGGATCTAAATTGATTTGATCTTAACCGTTTTGCATAAAGTTGCAGTGTTTTACATATTGGATATATTGGACACACTGGACATAATTGAAAAAAAAAACCCTGCCAGCTTAGCCCCTATCCCTCTCCTTTGATTGTTTTTGTCCTGCGCCAGGCATTGGGTAAAGCCTTCTTAGA
The DNA here is from genome assembly GCA_029574335.1 of Rana kukunoris. Lineage (NCBI taxonomy): Eukaryota > Metazoa > Chordata > Amphibia > Anura > Ranidae > Rana > Rana kukunoris. Next base: position 618,328,689 of record CM056049.1, on the reverse strand, counting down.
CTCCCCCAAACCCCCCTAATTTCCGCTAAATGCTGTGTTGTATAGATGGAGAGGTAATATGTCAGCAAGGAGGAGAGGGGATGAGCATGCCAGCCAGGAGAATGTGGGACCACAATCATTACAGTCTGCAAAGGAACAGGATAAGGGGGAGCCAGTCCGCAGCAACAGCAGCTAAATTGGAGAAGTATACCCCAGACCATACCCCAACAAAAGGGGGGCAACAGTCTAGAGTAAAAATGTTGACAGATAGGAAGAGCCAAGGCCAAACAGTATCTGCAGTAGTAAAAAACGTTGCTAATAAAACTACGGAAATAGTACAAAAAGAGCCTGATATAAATCCAGCATCTGCCCCCCCCCCCCAGTAGAGGGAGCACTGACTTTAAATGATGTATTACAGGCGGTCAATGTATGTAAACAGTCGCTGGGGAAATTATGCAATCAAATGAAAGGTATTAAAGAGGAACTTTCTTTGGTATGCCATGAGCTGCAAAAAACTGTTGAAAGAACAACGGCTGCGGAAAAGAGGATAAGTCAAAATAGTGATACAAGAGAGGGTGGGGATGTATGTACTGGTCACAAAAAAAGCCCTTGTGGTTAACCTAGAAAGGTGTAGGGAGGGAGGGGGGAGGGAGGAGGATGCAGAAGGGTCAGAATAAAGATATGACTTACACGATAGTAGGGGGAAATTATAGGAAAATTATAAAAGTAAAAGTAACAAAACGAATACTTAAAATATGTATTGTGTTTAGTTATACTTTAGTTTAAGGCATCCCCCAAGCATGTCATTCAAAGGATTTGTGTATTTTAAATGTTGCAATTTAAGCCACATTTACAGATCTCCTCCCAACTAAATAGTATTTTTAAATATGGCAGTGCTAAGCTATTCGTGTTGTTTGTTCTAGTAATTAGATGGATGTGATCCATCTTTACAATCATAGTCAGTGTGTTTCCTCCTGTTAAAACATGTTGGGAATAGAACTCTGCAGGCACCATTGGGTAAGAAATCAACCCATTACTTTACTGCTCAAGGTACCCCAAGAAATATAGGGAGTAACCCAGGTTGAGAAAGGCTGTTCTTCAGGTTTCCTGTACCAACATGTGCTTCCTATTTATTGACCTGTGTATTACAGTGGTTATATTTGGGAGAACCTTTTTTTTTTTTTTTACAATCATTACATACTGAAAGATCAGAAAATCACAATATCAAAACTATAAATTACAATACCATAAACAAGAAAAATATGCTTTAACACAGCTTCGCATTTAACATTAACAGTTTTGTTCTGCTCTATGTTCTGTTGTATAGAAAAATATGTGTTAACAATTAAGAACTGCAAATGCTTTATATACTGTAAAAATAATTAGAAATAATACAATTAATGAGTGTTAACAATGCAGTATTGTGACTCATAGCTACATAGTTATCAAAGTGTCATGTTTTAAAATGTATTTTAAAATATTCAGAAACAAAGTCATTTAAGGTTAGTTTCCCTGTTTGTTTAAACTTCATTTATTTCTCATTTGCACAACTTCCAAACCACTTTAGATGTTTTTCCCCCTCATTAGTCATAGATATCTCGATTAAGCTGTGACCAACAAGGAAATGAATCTAGGTACTGAATGAGGAAAAAAAAGACTATAGAAAATGAAGAAAGGCAGGTTATACTGTACATACTGAAACATTTAATAGTGTCAATGTAACATTGCGACAATGTGCCTGCATACACAGAGCAATAACCATAACAATAGTGGACATACACATATATTTAATTATTATTGATTTAAATGTATGGACCAACTATTATTTTTTCTTTTCAGTTGTTTTTTATTGCATTTTGTAAAACACAATAAATCCATAATAATTTCGGAAGAAAGTATTACAGTGATTTTTATACAAGATACTAAGCATATTTGTAATAAAAGTAATATGACAAGTTGGGGAATTTGTAGCTCATGGGTAGCAACAAACAATGAGTTTACTCCATGCCAGAAGTATGTTTCATGGCTTTTTCTGCCAACTTTTATTTAACCTCTTAAGACCCGGACCAATATGCTGCCAAATGACCCAATGGGTATTTGCGATTCGGCACTGTGTCGCTTTAACAGACAATTGCGCGGTCGTGCGACGTGGCTCCCAAACAAAATTTGCGTCCTTTTCTTCCCACAAATAGAGCTTTCTTTTGGTGGTATTTGATCGCCTCTGCGATTTTTATTTTTGGCCCTATATACAAAAATAGAGCAACATTTTTGAAAAAAATCAATATTTTTTAGTTTTTGTTATAAGAAAAATGAATAAACTAAATTTTAGTCAAACATTCAGGCCAAAATGTATTTAGCCACATGTCTTTAGTAAAAAAAAAGTCGCAATAAAAAAAAAATTAACTACCTAGCGGGAACAGCGACACTAATACAGCGATCAGAAAAATGATTGCTTAGTGATGCTGGCAATAGGGAGTGAAAGGGTTAACTAGGGTGGTGATCAAGGGGTTAAAACTTTATTAGGGGGGTACGGGGGCTACCCTGGACCTAACACTAACTGACTGTCACACTGCCTGTCACACTGACACTAAATACAGTAATCATACATGTATGATCACTGCATTCAGTGACAATGTGACAGGGGGAGGGGGGGCGATCGCGGGGGTTAAATGTGTTTATGTGTAGTGTTAGTGCAGGACTTACTGTGTTGTGATCTCTCCTCAGCGGTGGTTAAAATAACCGCTGAGGGAGAGATCACATCGCTTCCTCCTTCCTGTGTTTACACAGGAGGAGGAAGTGACAGGGCGGGCGCGCGCATTGGCTGGGAGCGATCCAGAGGGGGCGGACAAAAACGAATAGCCGCCCCCTCTTGTCGGATCGCTCCTGCAGCCGCGCGGACTGCCGCATGTATGGGGGGGGTCCGATCGGACCCCCAAACCCCCCCAAGGCACCAACGTATATATACGTTGATGTGCCTGTCGGTGCCATTCTGCCGAAGTAAATGTACATGCGGCGGTCCTTAAGTGGTTAAAATAAAGCAAAAAGTTCACACTTGAATAGTTTCCCACACAGGAGGTTCTCACCATCAATGCAACAAAACATAGAATTCAGCCTTGTGGCTCTCTTTGCAGATTCACTGCTCAGGCCTCCTGCCTTGATCCTCCAGACCATCAAACACACAGTTCCAGTGCTCACATACACATACACATGTCAGCTTGACTGTTTCCCCTAAAGCTCCCAGCTGCTACATTCTCACAGGCTCAGGCCTTTATCTTTCCTGACCTGGACAGTACAGTGTGATGTGCACCTCACAGCTCCCTTCATACACTGACTCCCTCAGAAAAATGGGGCCACTGACCTCTAACTCTGTCTTTAACATAATCCCAGTACATACCTGCACCATTAATGTGCCTGCTTCCTTCTAAATGTGGTCTAGAAATCCATTTTAACCAGTTCCCAACCACTGTATAATAAAATGACGGTGGGCGGGATGCGCTCTCGATGTCATATGATGGTGCCCCAGAACTCCCGCTCTGGCGTGCAGCTCAGCGATCGTGGACACGCTGTTTTCCTAGGACACCGTGAGACCCTGATCTTGGTAAAGAGCCGATGATGCGGCTCTTTACTCATGTGATTGGCTGTGTCCAATCACAGCCAGTCATATGTAAACACGCTGATAAAAAAGGGGGGGGAGTCAAAATAAATAAGAAAAAAATACCACCAAAAAAAACTCTATGTGTGTGAAAAAAGGAAAAAAAAATCATATGGATACAGTGTTGCATGACTGAGTAATTGTCATTCAAAATGTGAGAGCACGGAAAGCTGAAAATTGGTCCGGTTATTAAGGGTGTTTAAGTGGATAATTTCGTAGAGTATAGGAATAATATGAGGAAGACATGTGTGTGTGATCAGACCAGGCAATGGGTAAAATCATAGTCATTTTAATAGTCTGCAAGGAGGATTCACTTTTAATTCTAATAAATGTTTTTAATCTGAAAAGGTGACTTTCGGTTTTGGTGTATATACTGTCATTGTTTCACATAATATGTACCATTTTGTATCATTTTAAATTCAGTAATATTATCAGGATATATAAATTGTTGCATAATTTAGGGGGGTGCAACCCTGTTCTTTTACACTGATTGCTTAATAGACATGTGTGTTTTTTTTTTTCAAATTGAAATTCAGACAAATTGTAACAGAATGGCCCGTGACACCCAGAGACGTTGGAAGGATGAGAGATACTCCTGTGCCAGCAGCAACAATAACTCTTGGGTCGAAATCCACCCTGTGCCCTTTTGGGTGTAGGGTGGCTAATAGTGAATTATAATTCCTTTACTAACAGGTGGGACATTATTAATACTTCATATTTCAGGACTGAGATATCACAAGGAGTTCATGATGACATGACCAGGTCAACCAGACAGTGACTCATACATTTGTATAATAGGCTATTGAAATATCTTAAGGTGTTGGCTATTCACTGTAAAGACATTCCGTTGAAAAGGTGTTGATTGCACCCACTCTCACAAGACTTTGCCATTGTGTGATAAAGCTGTCTAGATAACTTATTCAACTAGATGTCTGTGTTATTATTCAAGGTTAATTGAACTTTATTGATGATGTGTTGCTGTCATGTCTAGCTACCAATTAAAGAATTATCCTCAGTGAGTGAATAGGGGGGTGGGGACTGCATTGTCCTGTGATGAACTGTATTATGCTGTACTGGATATATAAGCAAGCTAAGAAAACCAATAAAGTCATTCATACATTTTGGAAACTAGAGAACGGAGCGCAGTCCCGTTTATTCTGGGAAATGGAATGGATCATGTCTGCCTGGTTGTTGGTGTGTCGGATAAGCTTGTCGTGGTTGGATGGAAGGTCGTAAGCGGTGGTGACCGTTACACAAATGTTTTGTTATTCAGGAATATGGATGTATATTTAAATGAATCCAAAATAAGGAATTAAAATTTCAGATGAAATTTGAATTGAAATAGTTTTCAAAACGAATTCCAAAAGTTTTCTAATCAAATTGAAATTTAAGTAGTTTTTAAATTAAATTTGAATTTCTAAAGAAAAGAAAATAGGACAGAAAATAAAGGAATAGAATAGACATGATAATAATAATATAAAAAAAAAATATAATAGAAAATTAAAGGGTTAGTATAGAAAAAAAAGATAGAAAAAAATAGAATATAGAATAAATAAATAAATAAAATAGAATAGAAAATAAAGGAATAGAATAGAATGACAAATAGAATAGACTAGAAAGAATCTTCTTAAATTAAAAAATAAAATAGAAAAGAATAGAATAGAAATTAATAGCATAAAAAAATATTTCAGAGAAAATAATAGAATAGAAACAAATAGAATAAACAATAGAAAAGAATAGACTAGAAAAATGTATAACAATGCAATCATCTTACAAAATTAGAATTTAGAAGAGAATACATTTTAATTTCGGTAGAATAGAAAATAATAGACTATAAAATAAAAGACTAGAATAGAAAAAAACAATAGAAAATAATGAAATAGAAAGAATATAACCATCTTCCAAAATTTGAATTTTGAAAAGAATAAATTTGATTCCACCAGGAATTTGATTTGAATTTTAATGCAATTCGAATAGAATTTGGAAAATTGGACTTTAAACAAATGTATGTAAATAACAAAACAAAATATTTTTTTTTTGTTTTGCACATGTCTATTGCTAAACTTAAATATGACACAATACTTTGTTAAAAATGTTCTGTGGGTTCTGTTTTTTATAAACAACACAACTAGAAATGTTTTGAAAAGAGTTAAGCCCTGTGCACACGATCAGTTTGTCCAATGAAAACAGACCGATGGTTTGTTTTCCATCGGTGAAAAAAATAGAACATGTTTTACATTTTTCCTATGGAGAAAAAAACGATTGTCTGTGTGGAAGGTCATCGGTCAAAAATCCACGCATGCTCAGAATCAAGTTGACGCATGCTCTGAAGCTTTGAACTTCATTTTTTACAGCACGTCATAGTGTTTTACGTCACCGCATTTTGGCACGGTCGTATTTTTGACTGATGGTGTGTAGGCAAGACTGATGAAAGTCAGCTTCATTGGATGTCCGACGAAAAAATCCATCGGATTAGGTTCCATCAGATATCCGATTGTGTGTACGAGGCTTTACACTTTTCTATTTTCTCTCATTTACTTTTTGCTGAACAATATGGACACATGGTAACTGGAGTATGTTGAATAAGCAACTGACATTTTTTATTAACCCAAGCTTTGTAGATTAGTTTTGTTTTTCGTGCTGACTATCCCTCTGAGGTATTTAACTTTTAAAAATGCTTTAATACTTTAAATCAGTAACACAGGCTGTACAAATTGGAAATTATTTATTTATATGAAAAGCAAAAATTAAAATTAAAATACTGATTACTTACAATTAAAACACTCTTTTTTTACATTGTAGCATCATTATGGTTCAAAAGAAATGGCTTGAGCAGGTAACATTTCTGAAGTCCCAACATATAAAATTATACAAGCAATCAAGTTAGCAGAATAGCTTTTTGGAAAAAGAAAAGAACATGAAACGGCAAAATCGATACTGACACTTGACCTTTAACTTATACCTTTTGACGGCATAATTGAATGTCCATGGACAGACAGTGATAAGGATGAGCTTGTGGATGGGCTATGAAAGAATCTAAAGTTATACACATTCTAGCTAATCTATAAATGTGGCTAAAAGATTTCAGAGAAAAGTGACACAAATTAATAATACAAGTATAAATAATAATAAAAATACAACTAATATGCCTAGAAAAATAATGAGAAGTGGGCACAATAAGGAGCCTGCAACATGGGATTGTAATCGCCATAGGATGTTAAAGTTTTTGTTTAAATGTTGTCATTTATGAAAAAAAAAAAAAAGATAGAGCTTTTGACATGGGGCTTTGAGCGGGAACAACGTGAGTCACAGGAGGCTGAAGGTTATATAAGCCACCTGTGTGACAGGATCCCTCACAGCAGCCCTGAGGCATTTGGGATTCAGAGCTCCCTGTCATGAAGTCTTTGGTTCATAGGGTGCTTGAGAGGGCTGCTGTGGAGGGTGGTGACGAGTGGCTGCAGTGCTGCTTAGACATGGATGAGGAGAACCAGACTCAGGCTGCCGTGTCTGCTGAACAGCTGCTATTATTGAGCGGCTCCCCTCCGGGTACCAGCGCGGCTATCCACCATTCTCCCAGGCACAGCTTACAGAGTAGCTCTTCTCCAGAGCGTCAGAGGACAGATGTGTTGGCGGTGAGTAGCGGGAGGTCTCTCACATCAGGGGCTGCACAGGCTGCATCACCGATAACAAGCCACAAAGGGAAAAAGAACAAGCGGGCGCTGTCTTCATCTCCCCCACGTACCAGAGCAGGCAGGGGACAGGGTCGCCCCCCCTCAGCCACTAACAGCAACCCAGGCAGAAAAACTCATCTCCTCAGAGGATAGCCAAAGCACCTGCTGCCTCCCGTGGTGCTAGCATGGCTAGTTCCATGGGAGCATCAGACACTAATGCTGCGGGGATTCATCCTGGGTTTAAGCCCATGGTCACTCATATGGCATCATCAGTATCCAGGCCATCTAGGTTGGATGCTGTGAGGGCCACTTTGTCTACTTCTTCCCTTCCAGGTCTTGATGCCAGCCAGCTTGGGACGCAAGGCTTACACATCCCTGTTCTGTCAAGTCCTAGTATGCCTAGTCTGACGGGTGAGTCATCACAAAGTATGTTAATTAATCAGTTACATTATCATTAAATTTGTTTAAAGAGAGAAGTATCTAATTTGCGTTCAACACCTGTTACTACCCCAGCGAATGTCTGGTTAGGTGGTCCAGTTGGTACTAATGATGATAATCTATTTATGCCTTCAGGTAATGATGCAGTTTCTGAGACATGTTTTAACTACTTGCCGACCGACCGGCATCATATTACTGCGGGACGGTGGCACTGCTACGCGGGAGCACGTAGCTCTACGTCCTCCCTTTAGCAGCTTGTAGGGCGTGCGCGCACCCCCTGAGTCCCACGCGCGTGCCCGGCGGGTACGATCGCCGCCGGGCACCCGCGATTGCTCGTTACAGAGCGGGGAATGGGAGGTATGTGTGTAAACACATACCTCTCGTTCCTGTCAGCGGTGGAAACACTGATTTTCTGTTCATACAATGTATGAACAGAAGATCAGTGATTTCCCCTAGTGAGGCCACCCCCCCATACAGTTAGAACACACCAGGAACACACTTAACCCCTTCCCTGCCCCCTAGTGTTAACCCCTTCACTGCCAATGGCATTTTTATAGTAATCCAATGCATTTTTTATAGCATTGATCGCTATAAAAATGCCAATGGTCCCAAAAATGTGTCAAAAGTGTCCGATGTGTCCGCCATAATATCGCAGTACCGAAAAAAACGCTGATCGTCGAGATTACTAGTAAAAAAAATAATAATAAAAATGCCATAAAAACTACCCCGTTTTTTTTAAACGCTATAAAAAAAAAAAATTACGAAAAATATGTAGAAGAATACGTATCGGCCTAAACTGAGGAAAAAAAAAGTTTTTTTATATTTTTTTGGGGGATATTTATTATAGCAAAATGTAAAAAATATAGCATTTTTTTCAAAATATTAGCTCTATTTTTGTTTATAGCGCAAAAAATAAAAACCGCAGAGATGATCAAATACCACCAAAAGAAAGCTCTATTTGTGGGAAAAAAAGGACGCCAATTTTGTTTGGGAGCCACGTCGCACGACCGCGCAATTGTCAGTTAAAGCGACGCAGTGCCGAATCACAAAAGGTGCTCTGGTCTTTGGACAGTAATATGGTCCGGGGCTAAAGTGGTTAAGGAAGTGCTTCCTTGTGAAATGTCTCCTTTAGGTTTTCACCTGTCATTGTCAATTAAAGAAAAAATATGGAAAGGCGAATTTGTTGATCTCCTATCTTTGTTACCCATTGCTAAGGAGTTCAACAGGTTAGAGAAAAAATCTGATGATGGCTCTGATGATAGACGCCGTCCGGTGAATAGATCATTTTTTAACTGGTTGCAGGCTTTCTGCATTTTTTCTTCCATTTTGGGTGAAAAACACCCAGAGCAGTGCTCAGGGCTTTTCCAACACCTGGAGCATGTGCTTGAAGCTTATAACAATTTTGGAGGTATGGGATGGTTCAGCTACGACGAGTCTTTCCGTCAAAAGATTGCGATTTATCTTAATCTCAAATGGGGTAATAAGGATGCTGGCTTATGGCTGAACCTTATTGCCCCTCAAGAGCCAGTTTTCACTAGGTCTCAATCACAGCCTGCTTCTAGCTCAACGTCTTCTGTTTCAGCCTACAAAAGGGGTACATTCTACACTTTTAACGAAGCACAATGTAAGTGGCTCCATTCATGTCATTATCGACATGAATGCTCCTTTTGTTTTGCCGCACACCCAGTGCCAAAATGTTTTAAAAGATCGTCCAACAGTCCATTTCAAAGAGATCAGTCAAAAAACCTGCACGCCAGTGAGGCTGTCTGCAATGCAGCCTTGGCTAGCAGTATACCCCGATAGGCAGAAAGCTTGGTTATTAATTAATGGATTCTCTTCAGGTTTTAAACTCCAAAGTTTTGAAGGTGCAGGCTGTCAGCCATCAAAAAATCTGAGATCAGTTTTTCTTCATGCTGATATAGTAAGGGAGAAACTGATGAAGGAAATCTCAGTGAATAGGATTGCTGGTCCTTTCATTTTTCTCCCCTTCAGGTTTGGTTCCTAAAAAGGAACCAAATTCTTTACGCCTTATCCATCATCTTTCATTTCCTGTAGGCAATTCTCTAAGGCCGCGTACACACGACTAAACAAATCCGATCAAATCGGTCTGACAGACCGTTTTGATGGATTTGTCTCCTGGGATATGTTGGTTTGATCGTGTACACATGATCAAACCAAAATCCCCGCCGGCAGACAGCGCGGTAACGTGGCGTGACGTTGACGCCTCCACATCACCACTCCAGGAAGTAAAATACTTCCACGCATGCGTCGAATCCATTTGACGCATATGCGGACAGATATGGTTAGTGTACTAACCAGAGGACATGTCGGACGGAGGGGTTTCAGCAGACAGATTTTAAAGCATGTTTTAAAATTTGTCTGCTGGAAAAACCTGTCTGTTCAACCTTACACACAATCAAATTTGTTTCAGCAGATAAATTCGATCGTGTGTACGCGGCCTTAATGATCAGATTGACCCATCATCTGCCACTGTGAAATACACAACCTTTGATGATGCTATAAAGATCATTAAGACTTTCGGTCATGGTGCTTTGTTGGCCAAGGCGGATATCAAATCTGCCTTCAGACTGTTGCCCATAGATCCCAAGTCTTATAATTCCTTAGGCTTTTGTTTTGAAGGGAAGTTTTTCTATGACAAATGCTTACCAATGGGTTGCTCCTTGTCATGCTATTTCGAAATTTTTGCTTCATTCATTCAATGTGTAGTTACTGTTGAATCGGGTCATTCTGGAATAATTCACTATTTGGATGACTTCCTTTTAATTGGTTCTCCAAACTCTCCTATTTGTTCATTAACCCTAAATTTTCTGGTGTCAGATTATTTTGGTATTCCTTTGGCTATTTAAAAAACTTCCTTCCCATCTCTAACTATAGAATTTTTGGCCATTAAGATCGACGCTCTATCTTTTCAATTTGAAGATTTGCAGGCTTCAGGCCCTCATTGCATTTTCCTGCGCCGGAAAAAGATTCTGCTTAAAGAATTGCAATCCTTTTTAAGGCCTTTTTAAGCTACCCGCATAATGCCAATGGGCAGGATTTTTTTTCCAGACGGTTATCTCTGGCCATGTCTGGTCTTAAATCTCCTTTTTCGCACATTAGGATGACCGGTGATCTTAAAGATGATTTGTTGGTTTGGTCTTTGTTTTTGCAAGATTTTAATGGCAGATCAATCTTTCAGGACGATTTCACTTTTGCAGCTGATTTAGAGTTATCCACAGATGCTGCTGGCTCTTGTGGTTTCGCAGCCATATTTTGCTCTCACTGGTGTGCTTGCCTCTGGCCACCGCTTTGGAAATCTAATGGATTCACTAAAATTATAGTGCTTTTGGAACATTTTCCTGTTGTTGTCGCTCTGGAAATTTGGGGCTGCCATCTTGCAAATAAGAGGATTGTCATTAATACTGATAATAATGGTGTTTTATTTGCGATAAATTGCTTGTCCTCAAAGTCCATTCCAGCTATAAAGATGTTGCGATACCTGGTACTTACATGTTTAAGATTGAATATTTGGATTAAAGCAAATTATGTCCCAGGTAAGCTCAACACTACCGCTGACGCTTTATCTCGATTCCAAATTACGCGATTCAGACAGCTGCTGCCGCAGGCAGATCAGGTTGGGTGCCAATGCCCAAGTTATTTGTGGGATCTGATTTGAATCCAGTTTTCCTGGCCATAACAAATTTGATCGCGCCAAGAACATGGACTGAATATTCAGTTGCATGGAATAAATGGGTTTCTTTTCCTGCAGATTTAGGCTGCTCAGAGGTGCCTCCAAATGAGAGCCTGATTTTAGCTTTTCTTTGCTCCTTAATGCAAATGAATTTCTCCTTTAACCATATCAATAAGATACTGGCGGGTGTTTCCTTTTATTTCAAACTGCAAAATATTCCGGCTTGTAATGCCTTTTTTTTCGGTCAAGCAGGCGTTAAAAGGTTTAAGGAAGGAAAAGCTGGTTCCAGATGCTCGCAGACCTATCACTTTGGACATTTTATCCAGGTTATGTTTGGCTACCAAGTTTGTTTGCATTTCTGATTCCGAAGCCTTTTTATTTCACGTTTCTATTATTTTAATGTTTTACGCAGCCTTCCGGGTTTCAGAAATGCTACCGAACAACAAGCATAGCCTGGAAGGTTTATTATTTTCAGAAGTTTTTATGTTAGAAGATAGGGTCAGAATTTTTGTTCGTAAGTCAAAAACAGATCAGGCTTGTAAAGGCAGGTGGCTCAGTCCATTTTCCTGTGACGTCTCCGATCTTTGTCCGGTGTTGGCCCTCAAAAAATGCCTTTCCGTCAGGCCAGCTTTAGGTCACCATTTTTTAATTCATTTGGATTGTTCTCCTATGACAAAATTTCAGTTCAATTCAGTTTTGAAGCAATGTTTATCTCATATAGGCCTCTCCAGTTTTAAATTTTCCTCTCATTCGTTCAGGATCAGAGCCGCCACTGAGGCTGCCAGGATGGGTTTGCCTGATTCAGTCATTATGAAATTGGGTAGATGGGATTCTAGCAGATTTAAAAGTCATGTCTGCCCTAACTTATCTCTTTAATTTATAGGTAAAAAAGCATGTATTTGGATTGTGGGTCACTCCTATATTTATTGGGCTCATAAAAGAGCTTCTCAGCGCTGCTACGGTTCCAACCTATCGTTAACATCAAATAAATTTCATATCTTATGCAAAGGTATTCGTGGTATGCAATGGAAATGGACTGAGCTTTTCTTTCACCTTTCTGCTTTATTTCATGCTTGGCCATCTCTGTCTATCTTAGTTCTTCACTTGGGAGGCAACGACGTAGGTAGATTGAAAACTTTGGACCTAATGTTTTTAATGAAACAAGATTTTCAGCGTTTAAGATTAGCTTTTCCTGAGACGCAAATTATTTTCTCTGAAATGGTTGCCCGTTTATTTTGGTTAGATTCCGAGGGTAAGAAACCTCTTGAAAAAATAAGGAAAATAATCAATCACTCCATTGAGAAGTTTTTACCTCTGATTGGGGGAGTCTCCTTCCGTCACACTGACTTGGAAGGGTGTTTCCCGGGTCTATACAGGCAAGACAGGGTTCATCTTTCAGACGTTGGTTTGGACATTTTTAACTTAGGCTTTCAAACTTGTATTCAACAGGCCGCGGTGCTGGGGTAGCCGTTTTTGTTTTCAACAAACCCGGCTTGGTGGGGAACTTTGGTTATCAATTTATTCAGTATAGCTCGAATCCTATGACTGAGCCGGTTTAGATTTTGTTTTGAAAGTTTTAATTATATATGTATTTATATTTTCAATGATTGATATTTGAATAAAGATTTATTTATTTAAAAAAACAATAAAGGTGCCACGGCCATTTTAAACTCCAAAGTGTTGTCTTGCCTGTTATTTACTGGGTCTCGGTTATATAGAGTCAAGTGCGATCTACAATCCCATGTGTTTTAAAAAATGAAAAATTAATTATTCCATAAACTAAAGTAGTGTCTACTCCTGAGCTAATTTAAAGCAAAAACCTGTTAATGCTTAGAGCCCATTCATACTATGGGGTTTACTTCTGCATAGAAACCAATCCGCTTCCAGTTTTTTTTTGCAAAAAGCTTAATGGAACAAGCTGAGGTTAGAAGCTGATTGGTTTCTATACAGATATTATATGCAGAAATTAGCCTGATTTTGCACTCTCCAGCTTTAGTAAATAAACCCCTACATGTGTTGACCAGCTCTAAATGGAATTAGGGTAAAAGGGATGGAGCTCATGTACAAAAGAAAAAAATAACACCCTCTAACCATTATCTGTATTATATAAAGGGGGCTCCCAGATTCCGACAAGCTCCCCACCCGCAGACCCCCACAACCACCGGGCAAGGGTTGTGGGGAAGAAGCCCTTGACCCCATCAAAACACCCTCCCCATGTGACCGTGTATGGCTCAGGAGTTGGGATGCTCTCTCATCCCACCCTTTTCCTGTGGCCTGCCAGGTTGCATGCTCGGATAAGGGTCTGGTATGGATTTTGGGGGGACCCCCATGCCATTTTATTTAAATCTTGGCTTGGAATTGATATCCATACCAGACATGAAGGGACTGGTATGGATTTTAGGGGGGTTCCCTATGCCATGATAATGGACTGGGGGGGACCCATTCCATTTTTTTTCAATGATATTAATCTATACTGCTGGGATCGCAAAATGCATTACAGCTGTTTTAAATTACATTTTTTTCCTTTACATTTGGGAAAAAATGTAATTTAAAACAGCTGTAATGCATTTTGCAATCCCAGCAGTATAGATTAATATCAATTTTTCTGCTCTTATTCATAAAAGCCGCTATGTAAGCAGCCATAATGTTCTAAATTTGGCGAACGGACGAACACCCAATGTTTGTGTTCAACTTACATTCCACTCGAACATTGGGCTCATCCCTAGTAATGTTTAAAGGCATTTAAAGCGTCGCTAATGGAGGTACTGAAGATTGGCGCCATTCCATGGGTGTATGCAATGTTCAGTATCTATTTATTCAGCGTAACATAATTTTTTTTCTTTAACAAAAAAGTGGGGACTCTATAGTGTTTGCTTGCAGAAAAAAATCTAAGTATATTTTTTTAGCCCAAAAATGTGCATTTAAAAAACCAATGCACAAATACTGTTTGACATAAAAACTTGCAACACCCACCATTTTATTCTCTAGGGTCTCTGCTAAATAAATAATGTTTTGGGATTCTAAATAATTTTCTAGAAAAAAATACAGATTTTTACATGTATGTGAGAAGTGTCAGAATTGGCCAGGGTAAGAGCTGGTTAACAAAGAGGAGGGAAGGAGTAGCTTCAGGGAAATGGCATTGCTCTCTCTAGGCAGATGGAGAGGGGAGGGGTGGGGGAGAAGAGAGCTGGATGATGGAGACATGTAAACTGACCACGCTATAGGAGATCAGCAGCCATGATAAATGTGGTCAGTTTACAGTGGGGAAGACAGGAATAGGCAGGATCAGCCAGGTATTGTACAAAATGGAACGGACAATGGACATGGCAAAAGCACCGTGCTATCCCTTGTGCCAGACTTTTTCAAGAGAGCTCAAAGAGCTGATGATTGCACAATAATCCACATCTACCCTAGTAAGGCTGTGCCTTTAATCGGCAGTGTACAAAAATGCCTACACTTTTAGATTTGTTGTTGTCCTTGGTATAAAGTTTTAGGTTTTAGCAATTTCCTGTGCTAGTTTTCAGAAGCTTAGTAAATGAAGGCCAATGCTCTATTTTGAGCTTTTATAATATTTTTAGGTTTAAATAAGGGTCAGTACATGTCAACGCAATAGTTATCAGTTATCAATGGACAATTTCTATTTTTTTTTTTAAAAGGTGTGTTATAACTAAAAGACAGACAGTGTGCAAGTATTACATTTAGGTTACCGTACTGAATGAGTGAAAATTAATTTACATGAAAGGCTTAACAGGAACATGTAATCTTTATTCCATAAATCCTTCAGTAAACTCTTAAAATTCATTTTAATAACCAACAAAACAGTACACACACTAGTTTCTAGCACTAGGGAAAATACATATGGTAATTAAAAGGAATAAATAGAAAGAGTTTCAAGAGCATCCATATTTCTTCTGAAGGCAGAAGATTAAGTGCACAAATCAGTCTGCATTGTGTTATTAGATAAAACATTATTTCTATACTATATATTAATACTTGAAAAGTACTTTAAAAGCAGCACCCGAGCAGTGTTTGTGTGAAGTAAGTCTGAAGTGATGATGGGGCAAAGTAATGCGGCAATTGATGGGGCACAGTAATGCGGCAATTGATGGGGCACAGTAATGCGGCAATTGATGGGGCACAGAAATGTGGCAATTGATGGGGCACAGTTATGCGGCAAGTGATGGGGCACAGTTATGCGGCAAGTGATGGGGCACAGTTATGCGGCAAGTGATGTGGCACAGTTATGCGGCAAGTGATGGGGCACAGTAATGGGCAAGGGATGGGGCACAGTATAGGGCAAGTAATGCTGCAATTGATGGGGCACAGTAATGCTACAATTGATGGAGCACAGTAATGCTACATTGATGGGGTACAGTAAGGCTGCAAGTGATGGGGCACTGTAAGGCTGCAAGTGATGGGGCACTGTAAGGCTGCAAGTGATGGGGCACTGTAAGGCTGCAAGTGATGGGGCACTGTAAGGCTGCAAGTGATGGGGCACAGTAAGGCTGCATTGATGGGGCACTGTAAGGCTGCGTTCATGGGCACAGTGAGGCTACAAAGATGGGTACTGGTATGCTTTATGTTACTATTGTTAATATTTATTTTTGGAAATTAATTCTGCTTAAAATATTTAACAGTGTAATTTCATGAGATAATTTACAAGGGCGTGTTTAGGCGTGGACTTAGGGGTGGGACAGGGGAGGAGTTGGGTGGGGCAACTGGTGGCGAGGAACTCTTAAGGCCTGGCTAGTGGCTCAGGACTTGAAATTTTGAGCCCTGCTGTAGCTTACTGGTTGGGATATTCATGGGATTTCACTGAAGTGTAGTATTTTTTTCAGTGAATTCAGTTTAGCCAGGAAATACTGTGTTAGGACTTATAGGTGCACTCTTATTTAAAAAGAAAGTTATATGTTTCAACAAAACAGTAGCCCTCACAGGGGTTTCCACCACTACTTCAAACATGTATGCCTTGCTCACACAATAGGAACTTCTGATTTTAGTCCATCAGAAATTCCTATTGTGTGTACAAGGCATAAATAGGATTAAATCAAGCTTCGTGGCTTCCTCTAGCAGCGCTGCTGCTCAGGGCTCAAGCCTAATGCCGCGTACATACGATAATTTTTTGGCATGAAAAAACCCGAAGTTTTTCGGCATGTAGAAAAAAGCTACTGTATGTTTTTCCACCTTCATAATTAAAATGACGTTGCCCACGCACCATCATTTTAAAAAAATGCTCTAGAAATGCGTGGTGACATACAACACATACAACGTGTTGTAAGGGGAAGTTCCAATGCGGATGACGCCACCCTTGGGGCTGCTTTAGCTGATTCCGTGTTAGTAAAAAATTATTTTTCGCTTTTCTGTCTGTTACAGCGTGATGAATGTGCTTACTCCATTACGAATGGTAGTTTTTCCAGAACGAGCGCTCCCATCTCATAACTTGCTTCTGAGCATGCGTGGGTTTTTAACGTTGTTTTAGCCCACACACGATCAGTTTTTACAACCTGAAAAACTATATTGTTTAAAACGTTGTTAAAAAATGTTCGAAAAAAAATGATGTTTTTCAGAACCCGAAAAATTATGTGAAGCCCACACACGATCATTTTAAATGACATTTTTTAAAAACTAATTTTTTTTCATGCTGAAAAATGATCGTGGGTACGCGGAATAAGACTTTGCCATGCTTTCAGCAACACTGTGCTCACATCTCAGCTTTCTCTCCTGCTGCTCCCGTCCCTGAACTACAGACAAGCCCTTGATTATAAAGGTTGTGCATACCTGCACAGGCAGCCTGCTGACACAAAGTTAGAGACTTCACCTGAACCAGATCTCTCTGAAGCCTCAACATTTTTCAAACCCAATCTAGGTTTATCTAACCCAGTAAAATCTGAAAAAAAAAAAAAAATTTTTCTCTGCGCAGAGCCAATATTCTGAAGCCCTTTAATATACAACCAATAACCCAGTGGTAGGGTACAACACTGTCACACAGTGCTAGAGTGACAGTTGCATTAGTTTAATATTTTTACTTCCTGAGAGCTAATGGAGATACGAGGAAAATACATGTTTGTAGTCCAGACTGGGTGACAACCATGGTTCCCATTAAAGATATAGGAGTTGATTTACTAAAGGCAAATCCACTTTGCACTACAAGTGTACTTGGAAATGCAGTCGCTGTAGATCTGAGGGGATGTTCTGAAATGAGGGGAAGCTCTGCTGATTTTATCATCCAATCATGTACAAGCAAAAATGATGTTTATTTTCCTTGCATGTCCCCCTCAGATCTACAGTGACTGCACTTCAGTGCTAAAAATATGCACTGTCACTGTACTAATGACACTGGCTGGGAAGATCAAACAGACACTGTTTTTTGTGTAAACTGTGTGCTGCTTTTATTAAGGGAAGTAATGATTGTATTCCCTGCTTTGTGGGCCACACGAAATCCATCACTTTCCCCATCAGAATGGAGCTCTGCCTTGTTTACATAGGCAGAGCTCCATTCTATGTCTCTGCCTGATGATCAGTGGGTGCTAATGGACATCCATTGCCCAGCACCCGCAGATCGTCTTCTGCTTTGAGTAATCACAGCAGAAGCAGCTTGTCGGTGGCATGCGTGCGTGCCCCCCCTAGGCAGAATTGCAGAGTCACGTATATATACAAATGATGATTCTGCACAGAACTGCCACCCAATAAATCTGCTATGGGGTCGTCATTAAATGGATAAACAATTAAATTGTATTTACATGTATCAAAGCGCAAAATAATACTAGAAATTAGCATTGACTTAAGGTTTAGAATTTTAGTGGCAGTTAGGGGCTTACAAAATTTTCAGGTATGATTTTGTGCACTGTTAACCACAACTGTATATAGTATTAAATCTATTTCAAGCACAATGTCAATTGCATGGGATTTGTAATGGTAAAACTGAACAGCCAGCATGACTAGTCTGAAAATTGCATCCAGCAAAGAAGATGAAGAACAAGCAATTTCACTGGAACCCCTAACCTAAACCCTTATGACAGGGCCTATAGCATTTTTAATGTCTGTATACATACTGTGTACAGGCGAAAAGGATCATTAAAGTGCATATAATCTTTTGAATGTGTATTCATGTATTTTTTTATGTAAACTGTAGCTGAAGGCTACCATGAATACAGTTTATCTAAAACAATTAATAGGTCCATGGCATGTGTGTGCAATAGGGATGAGCCCAATGTTCGAGTCAAATGTAAGTTTGACTCAATTGTTCGCCTAATAATGAACATTATGTGGTGTTCGTGGCAAATTCGAATGCCGCAGAACACTGTTAAAGCATATGGGACACTAACATTAAAAACCAAAAGTGCTAATTTTAAAGGCTTATATGCAAGTTATTACCATAAAATTGTTTGGGGACCGGGTATTGCCTCAGGGGACATGTATCAATGCAGTGATTTTAAAAAGGCTTAAAGTGAAACAATTACAATTAAATATTCCTTTAAATATTGTGCCTGGGGGGTGTCTATACTATGCCTGTAAAGTGGCAATTTTTCTCTGTGTTTAGAACAGTACTACAGCAAAATGACATTTCTAACGGAAAACAAGTTACTGTATAACCCGCACAGGCGTATAACACGCACCCTAACTTTAAGGGAAGTTTCAGGAAAAAAAACTTTCCATAGCCCCCTACATATAACACGCAGGCACAGTTTACCCTCTATTTTCAGGGTAAAAAAGTGAGTGTTATACACCAATAAATACTGTATTTAAAACTGATTGAGGATGTAATGAATTTTCGTGTCCCATAGACTTTAACGGCGTCAGTCCACATTTTTTTCCTGTTCGCAAGTTCGGGTGCAAACTGAACCAGGGTGTGTTCGGCTCTTCCTTAGTGTGCAATAGGGCTCCACACTGAAGATGGCAAGAGCAAGGAAAATGGTAAGTATGTAACTAGGTGAGCTGTACTTTGGAAATTAGGGGTTTGGTTTGCTGATTGAGACATTCCTTGACTATCATACATTTATTTATTTGCAGTGCTTTCTAATGACTTTAAAAACACTTAACATATATCCAGTTCTCTTTACAGGTACTCCTGTCCCTAGGTTTTCAAGTTCTGTCCATGGTAAAGTCTACCCTTGGTGAATACCCTCCATCTACTACTAAATCTTTCAATGATAATATATTACATAATCATTTCAGATTCACAGCTCAGCCAAGACCAGTTACAATCCAGAAAACCAAGTTGAGGACAGGGATTCTACACAGATTCTGTGACTGCAAAACAAATCTGAAACACAGCCCCGAGCACTGACACACAACTCCCGCTGACTCCAGGATAGTCGGTTGCAGGCTTGCCTAGCTGTGGAAAGCTGCACACAAAGCTGTCTTCTTATAAATTCTAACTGGTCTTAGTATCTGTGTGCAGTTTTCAACACTTTTTGTTAGGCATTCTACATAACCATCACCATTAATTAAAGATGTCTCTATTATGCATTTTCTCCTTGTACTGTCTTCTCTTGTGGCCTCCAGTTACATTTCACTTTGCTGTTGAAACCTTGTCTCCTTGTTTCCATCTATCAATATTCATTTTTTATTGACACATATGTTCCATATGTTCCGTACTTCTAATTATGGAATTGCTTACTTTCTGAATATTCCAAAAAGGATTCTATAAATAAAAAATGCAAAAGAAAAAATAGAGATATCTAAGGTAGGAGATGTTTACATTGTGTTGACCCAACACAGCAATAGGTTATACTGTACAGATGAACTGACATATCTGTACAATCTTTAGTTAAACTAAATAAATGTGTAACAGCAGCAAAACATTTTAATTTTGGATACAACAGAGAGGGATTAGAACACCAATCATGTTTTATGTGCTGAATTAGGGAACTTCACCCTCTTTATTTGCAATGTTTACGGATATTGTCAAGAGTAAAAGTAAAAGAAAATCTTGAATTTAGAATTTAATAGAGGGGACATCGTTCGATGGGGACACTAGTTCTGGTGACCCTAGTGACAATGATGCCCTGTAGACACGGTCGGATTTCTGATGGAATAAAATCTGATGGATTTTTCATCAGATAACTGATGAAGCCGACTTTCATCAGTTTTGCATACACACCATCAGACTAAATTCCGACCGTGCCAAAACGCAGTGATGTAAAACACTACGACAAGCCGAAAAAAATTAAGTTCAATGCGTGGATTTTTCTCAGATGAAGTTTCACACAGACGATCAGAATTTCCTATCGGTTTTTTATCCATAGGAAAAATGTAAAACATGTTCTATTTTTTACACCGATAGAAAAAAGACCGATGGGGCCCACACACGATCGGTTTGTCCAATAGAAACAGTCCATCTGTCTTTTTTCATCAGACAAACCAATCGTGTGCACAGGGCTTTAGGGATACCCTATTACTTCCTGTTTTGCCTTTAGAACAGGGAGTAAAGGACAATCTCCCCAAATGGACACAAAGTGAAAAAACTGACAGGGTTATTATAACCTTTCCTTACTCCATCTAAAATGAAAAGAAAAATAATTTACATGTATTTGCATAATTGTTACTTTTCCAATGAATGGAAAAGCTAACTTTAGATGAATGTGGCAAAAAAAAAGGGATTTTTAATAACAGCTTACCTGTAAAATCCTTTTCTTGAAGTACATCACGGGACACAGAGCGCATAGCCATTACATATGGGTTATATGGGTACCTTCAGGTGTGGACACTGGTGTAATCAACTTCACAGGAAGTTCCTCCCTATATAACCCCCTCCCACTGAGAGTGCTTCAGTTTTGTAGCAAGCAATTTCTCCGAGGTTATACAATGTTCCCCAAAAGAGGGGTGGGAGCTCTGTGTCCAGTGATGTACTTCAAGAAAAGGATTTTACAGGTAAGCTGTTATTAAAAATCCCTTTTTCTTTATCGTACATCACGGGACACAGAGCGCATAGCCATTACATATGGGATGTCCCAAAGCAATGCTCCATGAAGGGAGGGAGACCGTAAGGCCAAAAATAGCCAAACAAAAACATTATCAGGAGAAAAAATAGCTCCACCAACAGAAAAACAAGGGGGCGTGAACCGGGCCAGAGGATTCTCTACTGCTGCCCGTAGGACCGCCTGCCCAAATGCTGCGTCCGTAGCTTTTGCGACGTCCAACTTATACTACTTAATAAACGTATGTACGGAAGACCAGGTTGCCGCTTTGCAAACCTGTGCCATAGAGATCTGATGGTGTGCCGCCCAAGAGGCACTCATGGCCCTCGTAGAATGGGCTTTAACTGATAAGGGAGGTGGAACGCGCTTCAGACCATAGGCCTGAAAAATCAGCTGCTTAATCCACCTAGCCAAGGAAGACTTGGCAGCCGGCTGACCCTTCTTGGGGCCATCCGGAAGAACAAAAAGCACATCTGTTTTCCGAATCTTCTCTGTAGCCCTGAGATAAACCCTCATGGCTCGGACCACGTCCCAAGTATGAAGCAGTCTTTCCTCTCTGGACTGGGGAGTAGGAAAGAAGGATGGTAGGACTAGGTCCTGATTCAAGTGAAAACTGGATATGACCTTAGGAAGGAAAGAAGGTTGAGGCCGCCGAACCACTCTGACCTTATGCCGAATCAGGTACAGTTGTCTTTGTAAAGCTGACAAGACGAGTTTTAAATTCCAGGGGCAGAGGGGAGCTCTAATAGGGGGATTTACATGCAAGACCCCCTGCAAGAAGGTTTTCACAAGCGAATGCGCGGCCAAAGGCCTTTGAAACCATATCGATAAGGCATACACCTGCCCCTTTAGAGTACTAAGAGCTAATCCCTTATCAACGCCAACCTAGAGGAATCGCAAGATCCTGTCGATAAAACTTACGAGGATGCCCTCTTTGAGACTCGCATCACTCCCCATAGGTCCTCCAGACTCTGTAATAGATATTTCTAGAGACTGGTTTCCTAGCCTGAATCAACGTAGATATGATCTGGGCTGAGAGGCCTCTGCCCTTAAGAATTAGGGATTCAGCCGCCAAGCCATCGAATCTAGCTGCTGTGAAGCAGGGTGGCATATCGTGCCCTGAGATAACAGGTCTGGGCGCAGGGGGAGTGGCCCCGGTGCCCCTACTGACATCCTCACGATGGGCGCGTACCAAGCCCTCCTGGGCCAGGCTGGGGCCACCAGGATCACAGGCCTGTGCTCCACCCTGATCCTTCGTAGAAGGCGGGGAATCATCTGCAGTCGAGGGAATGCATACAGGAGAGAAAACTGGTGCCAGGGGCAAACCAACGCATTGGTCCCCGTAGGCCGAGGGATCCCTGGCTCAGGATACGAATTTGTCCAATTCCTTGTTGACTCTCGTTGCCATGATGTCTACATCGGGAACTCCGAATCCTTGGCAAATGTCTTGGAATACCTGGGGGTGAAGAGACCAATCCCCCGGGAGCAACTGTTGAAGATTCAAAAATCTGCTTGAGAATTGTCTATCCCTGGGATGAACACTGCCGAGATGCAGGGTACATGGGCTTCGGCCCATGAGAAAATCAGGTTTACTTCCCTTTGAGCCATTAGGCTCCTCGTGCCCCCCTGGTGGTTTATGTATGCCACCGCCGTGGCATTGTCGGACTGTACCCTTACTGGCAGACCCTGAAGGGGGAGAGTCCAGACGACCAGGGCCAACCGAGCAGCTCTGATCTGTAGGATATTAATGGGAAGCAGTCTTTCTGCCTCCTATCACTGTCCCTGCTGGGTCAGTCTTCCTAACATTTGCCATGTGATGGGGCAAAAGGATTTCCCCTTTGACAAATATTGAGGGACCAGCCACCAGAACAGGCTGCGCCGGACCCCTGAGAGAACTAACCGGCGGTCTAGTGCCTGCATGGACTTGTTTCAAGCAGAGAGAATGGCTGCCTGGAGAACTCTGGTATGGATCTGGGCATAGGGCACTGCTTCGAAGGCGGCCACCCTCTTCCCCAGCAGTCGTATGCCTAGGCGAATAGTCGGCCTCTTCTTGCCTAAGACTATTTGAACTGTTTGAGTCACTGACCTGACTTTTGCTTGAGGAAAAAATATCCTCTGGCCGACTGTATCTAGCCGAAGGCCTAGAAATTCTAACTGTTTTGTGGGTTGCAACCTCGATTTTTCTTGGATCAAAATCCACCCAAACTCCTCTAGATGCCGAACTGTGCGGACTACTGCATGATTGAGGTTGGAAGCTGATCTGTCGATAAGCAGGAGATCGTCCAGGTATACCAGGACCAAAATGCCTTCTGTCCTTACGATGGCCAGCACCGGGGCTAACACCTTTGTGGATACCCGCGGAGCTGTTGCCAACCCGAAAGGGAGGGCTACGAACTGGAAATGACGTTGATCTATCATAAAATGAAGAAACTTGTGATGTGCCGGGTAGATTGGCATGTGCAGATAAGCATCCTTTATGTCTATAGATGCTAGAAAGTCGTCATGATGTAGGCTGGCTGCCACCGAACGTATGGATTCCATACGAGAGGTCTACATCTTAGAAGGCGATTTAGGCGTTTGAGGTCTAAGATAGGCCTGCCGTCACCATTGGGTATTTATGAAAAAGGTTGGAATAGAATCCCAGACCCCATTCCTGGGTTGGTACTTCTACAATTACTCCTTGGAGCCAGAGGCGATTCAATGCCTTTACGAGAGAGGCCCTCTTTAATGGGCCGCTTGGAAGACTTTGACCCCCGAAAATGAGGAAGGGGGACTTCTCGAAACTCTAGTTTGTAGCCCGTGGCTACCACGAACCGAACCCAAGAGTCGGGAATTCTGGCTTTCCACACTTCGGAGAAAAACCGAAGTCTTCCACCCACCCAAGAGCGTGGGGGCGCCCCTTCATGAATCTGACTTGATGACAGGTTTAGCCGGCTTGCGAGACCATGGCCACTTGTTTGCCGCGGCTTGTCCCTGTGGGCGGCTATTAAATGTTGAACGCCCGGGAGGCCGTCGATACTGACGGGAAGCTGAAGGGGCCGAGCCAGTAAAAGGCCCGTTGCTTAAACGCGGGCCCGCGCGGTCTTTTCTTGACCGGAAAGGAAAAACTTTTACCACTTGATATGGTTTGGATATATTTATCTAGGTCTTCACCGAATAGTCTTCCACCCTGAAAGGGAAATCCTGCTAAAAGTTTTTTGCAGGGTGCCTCTGCTGATCAGTTCTTTAGCCACAAAAGACGACGCATATGAACCAACAGCAGAGATAGACGGGACGCCCGTTGAACGGAGTCCTTAATAGCATCTACTGCAAAGCAGAGAGCCCTTGGGAGGTCTGCTAATTCACGAGTTTGCTGAGCCGGCATGTCCTTTTAAAAACTGTTTCTTTAAAGCCTGACAAACGCCAATGGCTGCCACAGCTGGCTGAACCACGGCACCTACTGTGGTAAACGAAGCCTTCAGTAGGGTCTCCAATTTTTTGTCGGCCGGATCTTTGAACATCTGGACATTTCCAACCGGACAGGTCAGGGATTTATTCACGCAGGAAATGGCCGCGTCCACAGTAGGGAGTGCCCATTTCTTTGCAAATTTTTCTTCCATAGGATAGAAAATAGTGAACCTTTTAGGAGGGAAAAAGATCCTATCAGGTCGAGCCCAATCCTGAAAAAAACACACTCTCCAGAAGGGGGTGAATTGGAAAAAGACACCCAAGTTAATGGTGCCTTTAAAGAACCTAATGAGGAACCTCAGGGGCTAATAGTTCTGACACTGGAAGTTTTTAAAAGCAGTGCGAACAATATCTGTCAGAGACTGGATCCACAGGCTCTCCGCTTGAGAAGCCGAAAAAATGTATCTAGAGTGGAACCCTCCATGTCTGAACCGTCGGGACTCTGGTCCGCTTGATCCCCTTGTGGGTCCTGTTCCTCCGGCGAGGAGACCCCGCATCTGAAAACACCAATTTAGGTGACGGGGATCTAGCCCGTTTGCCACCTGGCAAAGAGCGGGCAATCAAAGCCGTTAACCTTTCCTCTAGCCCACCCAGGGTGGTCGCTAGCATTTCTTCCGTTACGTAAACGGGAATAGGTGGATTGGGGGCCGCCTCTGCCCCCAGCACCCTCAATGGCTCCTGTAAGATGCTACTCGGTGGCCTATCTAGCGAGGGTGGGACCATCCTGGCCCAAATCCTCTGACCCCGATGGAAACTTGTTCTTTGGCACCCTTTGCAGCCTTAGCTGGTCCTGATCCCATGGGAGCCATTGCACAACCTTGAGACACCCCTGTAGCCAACACCCGACTGTTGTAGTTAGGAGTGAACTAATAAGAACAGGCTATGGAAAAAAAAAATTTATTTATTTTTTTCCACGCTCTAGAATGTGGCAATACCGAGGAAAACCTGTGAGTATTGCAACACAAATGCCCGTTAGCTGGAGCCCAAGGTAGACTCAGATGCTGCCAGATCTAAGGCTGAGTCCCTTCAAGAAAAAAACCCTTTTTTTTTCTTTTGGTCAAAGTGGACTTTAAGTTCAGACCTGAAGATCCACCAACCGCCACTAGGTGTCACTGCATGCCAAACAATGGCTCAGCTGCGCGCTCTGTGTCCTTTCTCCACCGCTCTCAGAAGGGAAAGACCAGCCGGAAACAATGCTCTGTATTAACTGAAGCCCTGACTCTGCCGGCCCGCCCCCCCTATGCACGAGGACGCCATAAAAGACGGCGTGCACGCGCGCGCAAGCGCGCGCACGCACACGCGCGCGCACCCTCCCCACGCTGAAATCAACATGGAGGAAGCAGGGAGCAGAGGAGAAGCATGGACCAACGCCAGCAGCCCAAACTGACACCAGGTAAGCACTAATTCTCAATGTAGTGCACACATAGAGGAAGCTGTCCCCATAGGCTTCCTAAGAAACAGGAGTTTCACCAGCATTCCCTCTTTATAGTACGTGGGGGCTGCAGTATCAAATGCTAACAGGCAGATCTGGGGGGAGTAGCAAAATATATATCTTTTTTTTCAAGTATAGTTTTTATTGTCAATTTTCACATGAAACAGAGTAAGTTATACATTTAACAAGCGGTCTAGACGCTTTACAATATAGACAAAGTATGCAACAAATAAGAACATAGAGATTGTCATTGTAACATTAGTAACATTAGTGCAGCAATGCAGCAACAGTCATTCATCTACCATCCAGGCAATATTTGGAATTATTGAGGCAGAGAGGCTTCATATGGAAGCTGATATCGTTTTGTACAGTGCAACATCGGGGGGCGTGGTAGAGGCAGAGTCACTCGAGCACCCCTCTAAGGGAGCAAGACTGTGCTCGAGTAATCCGCCCCACCAGGTCCCGTTTGGGGGTCACAGGCTGAGTGGTTAGACATGGGGGTGAATAAGACATTCATCAACGTTACAAGTTAAACATTTTGACAAAGGAAGGAGACTCCGTCCAGTCCTTCCACTGTTGCCATAATTGAAACTGCTTCAGTCTGTCCCCCTGTCTCAGAGCTAGAGTCGTCTCGTAAGTGAAATGTTCCTGTGTGGTGCGGATAACATCTACCACCGCAGGAGGGTCAGAGTCCCTCCATTTCCTTGTGATGCTGAGGCGGGCTGCCAGGAGTATATGTACTATGATGTGCCGCACCGGGTTAGGGAGCCGGTCAATGTCTAGGGACAGAAGAGCCATTGATGGGCATTCTTCTAGTGGAGTGTCAGTGACTGCAGATATAAGGTTAAAGACAGAATGCCAGTAAAGTTTGAGTTTGGGGCATTTCCAGAATGTGTGTAGTAAATCACCACTCTGTCCACAATTCCTCCAGCAGGAGGCAGACAGCGTTGTGCTAAACTTAGACATCCTATCAGGGGTCAAGTACCACCGGTGAGTTAGTTTGAATGCGAGTTCCCACAGGGAGGAGCAACATGTGGCTTTGTAAGTGGATAAACAAGCCTTCTCCCATTTGAGCAGCGAGAAGGTTTGTCCTAGGTCCCTTTCCCAGCGTGCAAGGGCTATTGAGCTGGTAAAGGTAGTCTTTTGGTGCAGGGTGTTGTAGAACAGGGATATTCCCTTCTTCCTAGTTGTGGGGGATTTAAGGAAGATCCAAGCTATCTGAGGAATCTTCCATGAGAGAGATTTGAGCTTGGTAAGGCAGTGTTGGGTGCGAATGTAGAGATATCTATCAGTTTGTGGGAGGAGGTATTCTTTTAAGAGCATGGGGAATGTTTTAGTTTTACCCTCGGCAATAAGGTCTGAGATGTATGCGATACCCTTGTGTTTCCATCCTGTATAGGAAGAGGATTCAATGAGATGTCTCAACGTGTCAATGGGAATGGGCCAGGTCGATTGGTTGGGATAAGTGCTCGTAAGTTTAGAGAATTTGGACCAAGTTTTGATGGACGCTACTATAGGGGGTGACATCTGAGCGAAGCGAGTTTTGCCTAATAACGACGCAAACAGCCAGGCCTGTATGTTATTTCCCGGGATGAATGATGCTTCCATCTGCCCCCATGTTGTGGATGGGGAGGGTTTTGCGAACCAATCTTTTGATTGTACTAAGATAGAGGCCATATAGTAGTCCTGGAAATCGACGTATCCCAAGCCCCCAGCTAAGCGTTGCTTAATTAGTTGGGAATGGCCGCATCTAGCTTTTTTACCTTTCCAAACAAATTTGGACAAGATTGTCTGTAGAGATTTGAAGTAATTGAGTGGTATAGGGATAGGGATAGTTCTAAACAAGTACAATACTTGGGGTAGGTGGAACATTTTGAACGCCGCTAGTCGGCCCATCCATGAGAACTCGAAAGGACGCCAACCTGGTGAGATCAACCTGTAGTTGCGATCTTAACGGTAGATAATTAGATGCGAATAACGATTTGGTGGATTTAGTCAGTTGGATACCCAGGTAAGACAAACTGTGATCTGCCCAAGCATATGGGAATTGGAGTTTGATTTGCTGACTAGTGGATGTATCTAAACCCAAGTCCAGTATGTAAGATTTGGCTTCATTGACCTTGTAATAAGAGACATCGCCGAACCAGGTTAGCGTCTTCTGGATCTCAGGGATAGAGCGGGTAGGGTTTGTGACCATAAGGATCACGTCGTCCGCGAACAGGCTTATTTTGTGTTCCTGATCTGCTAGGGGTATGCCAGAAATGGCAGGGTTAGACCGTATCCTTTCTGCCAGGGGTTCCATGACAAGGTTGAAAATTATGGGTGATAATGGACACCCTTGCCTCGTACCATTGGAGATTTGTAGAGGAGCGGAGAGGGCATCTGCAGAGAAGACCTGCGCAGTGGGATTGGAGTACAGGGCCATTATAGCATCACGGATTGTACCTTTAATGCCAAATTTTGACAGGACCGCTGAGATATAATCCCAGTGGACCCTGTCAAAGGCCTTTTCGGCGTCTAGGGATAGTAGTAGTGCTGGGGTCTTAGTGGTTTCTACATGGTGAATAATGTTAATCATCCTTCTTGTGGCATCTGAGGCCTGACGACCTTTGGTGAATCCTGATTGGTTTGGGGAGATAAGGACCGGGAGTAAATCTTCTAATCTCTTGGCAATAATTTTCGCAAATATTTTTACATCGAGGTTGAGTAACGAGATGGGACGAAAGTTTTTCGGAGTGGTGGGTTCCTTTCCCGGTTTGGGCAAGGTCACCACCAAGGCTTTGAGCATTTTGGGAGGGAACGACGTGGATGCCGCAGCTGAGTTGAAAATTTGACATAGTGTAGGAGCTAGAATGTCTTTAAACTTTTTGTAGTATTCCCCAGTGAAGCCGTCAGGGCCTGGTGATTTAGAGTTGGGCAATGTTTCTATTGCTGATAAAATTTCAGTAATTGAGAAGGGGGAGTTTAGATCTGCCAGTTGTTGGGGAGTTATAGAAGGGAGATTTAAGGGATCTAGAAAATCATGGATCATCTTAGGAGAGGGTTGGGCTGTATTTGGGTCCTTTTTCAAGTTATACAAATCTGCATAATACGCACTAAAGGCGTTTGCTATTTCCTGGGGTTTGAGGAGCTTTTCGTTTGTGTGAGGATGCTGTATGTAAGGGATTTTTGTCTTAGCCCTGTGACCTTTAACCCTTTGAGCAATCGCCTTGCCTGCCTTATTGCCCGTCGAATATAAGGTGGATTTAAACATCTTATAAGCGTTAACATGTTTGTCAAGAAGGAAGGTCCGCAATTCCTGGCGGAGGGAGAATATCTTAGATTGTAAAAGTGGGGAGGGATTTAGTTTATTCAGGGATTCAGTCACGGTTATCTCAGTCGTCAGTTCGTCTATGCGTTGGGTTCTTTTTTTTTTAGCTCTAGCCCCCATTTGGAGAAATGAACATCTGATGACCGCCTTGTGAGCGTTCCATACCACCAGCGGGTCGGACACTGACCCTTGATTAAGGGAAAAGTAATCTTCCAATTTCTGTTTAATGGAGTTGGAGTAGCATGGTGTATTAAGTAGATGGTTATTAACCCTCCAAATATAGGAATTAGGATGACGAACGTCATCAGTGACAGTAATGCTAACAGGGGCGTGGTCCGACCAGGTGGTGGCATGTATAGAGGAGTCTAAAATTTTGTGTAGTAATCGGCTGTCAGTTATAAATAAATCGATACGTGAATAGGTGTTGTGACGCGGCGAGAGGAACGTGTAATCCCTCTCACTCGCATGACAACACCTCCAAACATCATACAAGTCATTAGCATTAATGAAAGTTTCTAGAGGCGAAGAACAACGTTTGTTTCCGGCAGTGGAGTCTATTGCGGGGTTTGGTACCATATTGAAGTCGCCACCGATCATCAAATGGCCCTGTTGTACCTTGCGGGCCGTTCGCAAAGTTTTCCTGAGAAAAGGCATTTGGCCATGATTCGGGGAGTAGATCGAGACCAGGGTGTAGGTGACGTTGGTAAGGGTGCAGACCAGGATAATGTATCGCCCATCCGGGTCGATAACCAAGGTCAATAGCTGGAAAATGACAGTGTTCCTGACGGCAATCATAACTCCTCGTTGTTTTTTAGAGAAGGACGACTGGAAAATGTGGGGGAATTGCCTATGTTGGCATTTTGGGGAGGCTCCCGAAGCAAAGTGTGTCTCTTGGACGCATAGTACATCACATTTATAGTCAATTGCGGACTTCCAAAGAGAGGAGCGTTTCACAGGGTGATTCAGCCCTTTAGCATTGAGGGAAAGAACAGTGATCCCCATTGTGGGTGGGTGGCGGTGTGATGTGGATGTAGTTACTCACAGTTGAGGATGGATGATGCAACGGTCCAGATGGCAGATGGTGGTGGTAGCTGTGCTGGGGGCGGAAGTACTTCCGTACAAGGAGAGCTTCAGATATTGAGCCTTCTAGGAAACAAAACGTATTAGTACAGAGCTACAATGAAGTTACAAAAAAGGTCCCAGAGCTATCCGAGTCCGGTCACTGCACCAATGAAATATCAACTCGTGTGTAACAATATGAGCAAGTAGGAATAAAAAATAAAAATAAAAATAAAAACAGTCTATAACTACAGAGCAAAGAAAAATAAAACAAGCACAAATTCGTCAGCAAGAACCGCTCAGAAGAGCAGCCGACTAGTAATGGGGAA
Source organism: Rana kukunoris (assembly GCA_029574335.1). Classification (NCBI taxonomy): domain Eukaryota; kingdom Metazoa; phylum Chordata; class Amphibia; order Anura; family Ranidae; genus Rana; species Rana kukunoris. The sequence goes on along the minus strand of CM056049.1, from coordinate 618,297,761 downwards.
AGTTCAGCAAGCAGGTGTACAATCGCATAGCCAGACCGGACCAGGTCATACGTTGTATGTAGTAGTAGTATAGGGCTGGTTGATCAACGGTGGGTGGTCTTCTTTTTCTCCCGATCAGACCCAAACGTAAACGGGTTAGGAGGGCCATTGGGATCTGGGCGGTTAGGAGAGGGGTCAGGCAAGATGCCCCATGAGTGTAGCAGCTTCATTCCTCCTTCCAGTGTGGAGATGGTGTGGGGTACGCCATTGTGCGTGACCAAAATGGTCGCTGGATGGCGCCATTTGTAGACAATCTTGTGGTTGTGCATGGCTTTGGTTATGGTTTTCAGTTGTCTCCTCAGTTGCAGCGTGTACTGGGACAGGTCGGCATACAGTTGGATGTCAGAGTATGGGGCTGGGAGCGGTGATAATTCTCTGGCTTTCATAAGGATCTGTTCTTTTGCCTGGTAGAAGTGAACACGAAGTAGAACATCGCGGGGGACGTCTGCCACTTTGACGTTATTGCGTCTGGATCTGTCCTCTAAGTCTGCAAGTTTTGCTTTGATCCAGAGGGAGTCCTCCTTCTGATCATTACATGCATCTACCAGATCATTAACCGTTTCCGTGCATTCCTCCATCTTGTTTTCTATAAACTGCACTCTATTGTCCATGTGTTTCATTTCTAATGAAAATCTGTTGATCAGTGATGACAGATTGGTCATAAGGGAAGATTGTAGTGACATGAGCATGTCCTTCATAGTGGTGTCCAGCACTGGTTGACCAGATGTTGGGAATTGAGCTATGGAGGATTGCAGTGAGGAGATTGCAGAAGGGTTATGCAGGCCTGTACTCACTGTGTCTGAGGCCTGGTTGAAGGCATCCAGCCGCATCTTCGACTTCGCGGGGCTCTGTGTCACCGGAGTAGCAGGGGAGTCATCCTGGGGCACATGAGAGTGTAGTCCTGACATCTGATGCTGTGGATGCAGGCCCGGGGATTCTCCGTAGGAGAGTGAGTGCCTGCTCGCCGCTCCGTCGGCGCCATCTTGGCCTCTGCGGCGCGGCTGGAAGGAGAAGGCCTCCAGCCGCTTCAACCCCCTTTCCTGAACCCTCTTGCGGGACATCGATGCGGCGGAGTGGTGGGGGGGTGATCGGGCAGACACTGCTTGGCAGCTGCGGCGATGTTCGCCCTGTTTTGTCGCTTTGGTCCGGTCGGGTCAGCGAAGCTCACAGCTCAAGCGTCCATCTTCATGCGCGCGCAAGCCACGCCCCCCGCAAAATATATATCTTAAACAAGCATACATATATCTACATGTTATCTGGGTAAACATTAGTACATCCCATCCTGTCAAAAAGACATAGTGGAGATAGTGGCTGATGCACAAGCATACCATTAGCCAACCCAGAACCCCCAGGGGGATACCTACTGTCGAACCAAGTCCCGCAGGTTCCCTCTTACCTGCTCCACGCCGCAGGGTATTGCAAACTGCAAGAGGCCCAATCTTCCCCCATCTCCGTGGGTATTGTCTTGGACCTTCAGGGACCGGGGTCCTGTGTTTAAGGAACCCACACCCCTGGACCTATATAGCATCCTGGCATCAGTAGCGTTTAGTTCTTGGAAGAGACTAAGGCACTGGAGCCCAGAATCCAGCCCTCCAAGGAGAGGCATTATAGGCAAAACCCCACTCCAGCAGGGCCCGGGTACCGTACACCTTGGCTTTGAAGCACTTCGGACGGATCCGGCTAGCTATCCTGGGTCCCGAGACCTCCGAGGGACAGCTAGACGTGACCAACACCTAAGACACTGGCGAAAAAACTGAAGCACTCTCAGTGGGAGGGGGTTATATAGGGAGGAACTTCCTGTGAAGTTGATTACACCAGTGTCCACACCTGAAGGTACCCATATAACCCATATGTAATGGCTATGCGCTCTGTGTCCCGTGATGTACGATAAAGAAAAAACTATTTTGTTTCCACTGCAAACGTAAGCAGTGATTATGGAGGTTAAAATATGATCTCTCTACTGTAAGGCCTCGTACACACGATCAAATCTGTCTGCTGGAAAAGGTCTGCTAGACCGTCCCAGCAGACAGATTCGATCGTGTGTACGGCCGAGCCGATGGATTTGGCCACCCGACAGATTTCAAAGCATGCTTTGAAATCTATCGGGTGGGAATCCGTCCGCCCGACATGTCTGCTGGTTAGTACACTTACCAGCAGACATGTCGTCCCGCACCGCCGCAAAATGGATTTGGCGCATGCGCGGAAGTGTTTTACTTCCTGGTGCGGTGATGTGGCGGCGTCAATGTCACCGACACGTCAGCGCGCCGTCTGCTGGCGGGGATTTTGGTTTGCTCGTGTGTACACGCGAGCAAACCAAAATCCTATCAGACAGATTTGAACAAATAGATTGCCTCGTGTGTACGAGGCCTAAGACACTTGACACTTATATAATGACACTAGGAAAATTAGAGGGCCTACATTAATATAAGTGGTGTAAATAGCTTGAGGTTTTGCTTTTCTTCACTAATCCAAGGTATAAAATGTATTTCAACATAAGCTTTACAACATCTTCTAGAAAGAACCCGTTGTACTGTTTGGACTGAATGATCATCTGTGCATTACTAAGACATTTTTCATCAAATCTTTGCCTGGGTCAAGCTACACACAGCAAAAGATGGCTTTAATCTTTACATGACACATTGATCCCACTCGGCTTGTCAGCATGTCATTCCCATATTTGCCCTTGGAGAGCAAACGTACAGTCTAGTAAGTGGGAGAAAAAGCATAAGTCTTTGCTTACTTTTATGTTTTATTACAATCAGTCATTGACTAAGAAAGTACAAGTAGCATTAGGCTCTCGAAGTACAGACGTTTAACTTTGTGCTTGCATCTACAGGATGAAAGAAAAACAAAGCAAACACCAAAAAACTTTTTGAAACTATTGTACTTGTGAAGATACTTTAGCTCATTTAAATGCAAATTATACAAACCTTGAAGATATGTACTGGTATGTGGCAAAGGATTATGCCTCTCAGCAAAACGACAGTTTGATTAATCAAATATCACAATTTAGGCATAAATATTTCTCACACTACTTAGTGGTTTACTGTGAAGTTTTTAAAATTAGTCATAAACCATTAAAATGTTATATTGCGAGGCACTGTGCCTCAGATTTTTTTTTTTTATACAGCAAATAGATAGTTATTGCTTAATGATATGAGCATTCTAATGGGGAGATACACATTTTTGAAAGATTTAATATTCCAAAACAGGGAGGTCAAAAAACTTGGAACATGAATAGGTAATACTAAGTGTTCATATGCTCTTGAAGCATCAGTTGGGCCCAATGAGAAATATTTATTTTCTGTCTATTGCTGGAGAAGGAGAGGGTTGGCTTCCAGTATTCCAGCATCGACATACTCAGTAAATCCTTGGTTTGAGAGTAACTTGGTTTGAGAGCGTTTTGCAAGACAAGCAAAATGTTTTAATAATTTTTGCCTTGATATACAAGTGATGTCTTGATATAAGAGTAGCGTCATGTCACAACTGAGTATAAAAAAGAAGAGAGGAGCCTCTAAGTGTAGCAATATGGTTACATTTAGTGAATGTACAACATTTAGCAACTTATTGCTACACTTAGAGGTACCTCTCTTCTCTTTCATACCCTGTAAAAAAAAAGCTTTGACATACAAGTGCTTTGGATTACAAGCATGTTTCTGGAACCAAGGTTTTACTGTATCTACATCTACAAATCTACGTAGTTTACGTGCAGATTTTGCAGTGTCCCAGAATCAAAGCTCTTTAACAATTTATAACAGTATATTTAATTTTTTTTTTTGTTTTACAAAAGAGTTTTATTGTTTTTTCAGGTTTTTAAAATAAAGAGATATAAAAAGCAAATAGAGGCACAATGAAACAGTGCAATCAGTGTGGCAAAGACAGGCACATCCCATCAGGGACTACAGTGTGACAGGTGCATATATCAATGAGGATAGATGAAAATTGCTACTAAATAAAAGAGCAATGCAGTGCAACAGTCAATGAAGGGTGCTCTTTGCCATCAATAGCAAAAACACCTTAATATGTGGTATAGAGAAAGTGAAAAAAAAGGAAGGGGGAGAAGTGAAGGAAACCGTGATTGTGCATAAGGGCATCTAAATGAGCAAGAAAGAAGAAATAGTACAAGTGGGGAAGAGTAGAGGGAGAGAATAGCATGCAGCAGGAAAGAACTGCCTTAGAGCAAAAGAGAAGGGGAGAAAGATGGGGGTGGGACTGGGGGGCTTTTGCGTGTCATCCAGCTAGGTCAAATATTGTTGAGTCTCCAGGAACAGTCAGACTGAAAGCAGTGTCCTGTCTATGTTCACTTGAGAGTTGTATGCAATCCAGGGAACCCACATCTTAAAACATTTAGTATGGGTGTCTTTCAGAATTGAGGTGAGCTTCTCATGCATCATTGTGCCTATAAGTCTGTCATACTTCTGCGAATTTGAGAAATGGTTATTTCTATGCTCTAGCCAGGGCTATGCATAAGGGCTCCCAGAGATTGTAGGCTAAAGTGATGTGAAGGACTAATCTGATCATGGTATAGACCAGTGTCCGAAACCAAATGGCCTTGGGTCCAGACCACCAAATGTGAAATAGGGATTATCCATCTTTATACTCTATATAGTAAATCTAATGTGCCTCAGCCAAAGTATTCACAGTACAGAAGACCTACATGAGTGCACATCTATGGAACACTATTTTGTGTGATTATTCACCTTTGGGATATTTATTAGTGTTGCTCACGAATATTCGCATTGCGAATATTCGCTACGAATATTGCATATTCGAGTATTCGCGAATAACTCGAATATTGCGGCGAATATTCGCTATGGCGAATATTCGTATTTTTTCAAATTTATTTTTAAAACAGATCACATCCTAGTGATCTCCATCGACGTCTAAAAGCATTGCTGGTATGATTAGAGAAAGACCCTGGGCCGAGTAGCTGATGCGATTCTTTTATGTTGCCGAAAATTCGCATTGCGAATTTTCGGCAACATAAAAGAATCGCATCAGCTACTCGGCCCTTCTTTTGCATCAGAGCCAATCAGAATAACTCGAATATTCGGCAAAAGGAATATTGCGCGATATTCCTTTTGCCGAATATTCGAGTTATTCTGATTGGCTCTGATGCAAAAGAAGGGCGGAGAAGATAATGGCGCAATATTCCTTTTGCCGAATATTCGAGTTATTCTGATTGGCTCTGATGCGCCCTTCTTTTGCATCAGAGCCAATCAGAATAACTCGAATATTCGGCAAACGGAATATTGCGCCATTATCTTCTCCGCCCTTCTTTTGCATCAGAGCCAATCAGAATAACTCGAATATTCGGCAAAAGGAATATTGCGCGATATTCCTTTTGCCGAATATTCGAGTTATTCTGATTGGCTCTGATGCAAAAGAAGGGCGGAGAAGATAATCGCGCAATATTCCTTTTGCCGAATATTCGAGTTATTCTGATTGGCTCTGATGCGCCCTTCTTTTGCATCAGAGCCAATCAGAATAACTCGAATATTCGGCAAAAGGAATATTGCGCGATATTCCTTTTGCCGAATATTCAAGTTATTCTGATTGGCTCCGATGCAAAAGAAAGGTGGAGAAGATAATCGCGCAATAGGAATATTGCGCGATTATCTTCTCCGCCCTTCTTTTGCCCCCTTATTCTCCTTTCTTTTAACCACTTGACCACTGGGCACTTAAACCCCCTTCCTAACCAGACCAATTTTCAGCTTTCGGTGCTCTCACAATTTGAATGACAATTACTCAGTCATACAACATTGTACCCATTTGAAATTTTTGTCCTTTTTTTCACACAAATAGAGCTTTCTTTTGGTGGTATTTGATCACTTCTGGGTTTTTTATTTTTTGTGCTATAAAAGAAAAACGACTGAAAATTCTGTAAAAAAAATAAAAAAAAACTTGTTTCTGTCATATTAGTGGGTTATTTCTCACACACAGCATATGCATACCACAAATTACACCCCAAAACACATTCTGCTATTCCTCCCGAGTATGGCGATACCCCATGTGTGAGACTTTTACACAGCGTGGCCACATACAGAGGCCCAACTTGCAGAGAACGCCATCAGGCGTTCTGGAACACCCAGGCCAATTCTGACATTTCTCTCCTACATGGAAAAATCATCATTTATTTGCTAGAAAATTACATAGAACCCCAAAACATTATATATGCTTTTTTAGCAAAGACCCTAGAGAATACAATGGCGGCCGTTACAACTTTTTATCTCGCACGGTATTTTCGCAGAAATTTATTGAACGCGTGTTTTTAAAAAAAAACTGTTTTGTGCTTAAAACAAAACAAAACAGTAAAGTTAGCCCGATTTTTTTTCAAAATGTGAAAGATGAAGTTACGCCGAGTAAATAGATACCCAACATGTCACACTTCAAAATTGCGCACACTCGTGGAATGGCGCCAAACTTCGCTACTTAAAAATCCCCATAGGCGGTATTGCAGAGTATTGGGGTATTGCAAAGTATCATGCAGGGTATTGGGGTATTGCCGAATACTGGGGCATTGCCGAGTACTGGTGTATTGCCGAGTACTGGGGTATTGCCGAGTATTGGGGTATTGCCGAGTATTGGGGTATTGTTGAGTACTGGGGCATTGCTGAGTATTGGGGTATTGTTGGGTACTGGGGTATTGTGGTGTATTGTTGGGTACTGGGGTATTGTTGGGTACTGGGGCATTGCCGAGTACTGGGGTATTGCCGAGTACTGGGGTATTGCCGAGTACTGGGGTATTGCCGAGTACTGGGGTATTGCCGAGTACTGGGGTATTGCCGAGTACTGGGGTATTGTCGGGTACTGGGGTATTGTTGGGTACTGGGGTATTGTTGGGTACTGGGGTATTGTTGGGTACTGGGGTATTGTGGGGTATTGTTGGGTACTGGGGTATTGTTGGGTACTGGGGTATTGTGGGGTATTGTTGGGTACTGGGGTATTGTGGGGTATTGTTGGGTACTGGGGTATTGTTGGGTACTGGGGGATTGTTGGGTACTGGGGGATTGTTGGGTACTGGGGGATTGCTGGGTACTGGGGGATTGCTGGGTACTGGGGTAATGCTGGGTACTGGGGATTGCAGGGCACTGGGGGATTGCAGAGCTGAGATGGATTGAGGGATGGCTGGATCTGTGACTGCATTTGTCACAGATCCAGCCACAGCTCAGCTGCTGACACCCCGCTCCCCCCCTCTCCTCGCACACTGTACAGAGAGGAGAGGGAGGAGAGGGAGGAACCGGCGTCATCAAATGACGCCGGTTTGTTTACAAGTGATCGCGCCGTCATTCGACGGCGCGATCACGTGGTAAACGGCCGCTATCAGCGGCAATTTACCGTGATCCGTGATGCGCCGGGTCTTCTAGACCCGGCGAGCACGGACACTTTCGCGAGCGCCTCCCAGGGGACGCGCAATCGCGGAAGTGCACGAGGACGTCCCAGGGACGTCGTGTCAAAGTAACTCCACCGCGCCGTAGCAGTAAAATGCTTATGGCGCGGTGGGGAAGTGGTTAAGTAGAGTTAGTGTAGAGTTAGTGTTTAGTGCATATTAGTTTAGTAATACAGGAAATGATCTCCGTTTATGAGAATTTCGCAATCATTTTCGCATTAGCGAAATTTCGCAATTTTTTTTTTGGATAAAATATCACGAATATTCGATATTAGCGAATATTCGCGAATATTCTTCTATATATTCGCGCAATATCGCGAAATCGAATATGGCGTATTCCGCTCAACACTAATATTTATAGCTGTTGGATTTTCTGTTTTACAATTTTAAATATTTGATTCACATTTTAAATATTATTTTTGAGAGCTCTATTTATGACATGATAATTTGATCGAAAAGGCATTGGATAATTTTTTCTCAACACAGAGGGGTTATTTACTAAATCTCAAGAGTGCAAAATCTGGTGCAGCTCTGCATTTAAGTCAGCTTCCAGTTTTTTTGTGAAAGCTTGATTGAACAAGATGAAGTTAGAAGCTGATTGTTTTTTATGCACATCTGCACTAGTTTTAGTAAATCCACCTCCACTAAAGTACAGTTTTTTTGTTTTTGTACTCTGAAAAGTTTTATGAAAGCTGAACACTGGTTCCCTCTCCTGGTGGAATTCCTGTGTGTGGCTCAGGGTTAAATTTCATTACCTGTGAACATCCGAGTCCCACTCAGGTTTGCATTGCAGAATACTGACCTTGTCACCAGGATCCTGTGATGTCCCCCCCTGCTGTGTCCTCCACCGGATCAAATGCCCAATGCTCTGTGTTCCGGGGTTCACTCCCTGTGAGCGTCGCAATGCATTCGGGTGGAGCCTCTGGAAAATTCAAGAAGTAAAAAAAAAAAAAAAAAAAAAAAAAACACATACAGTAATGTAATCTTACAGATTACAATGTACTGTATCAAATCATATCACTTCCCTTTTGTCCCTAGTGCTTTGTTCAGTGCCCTGTATGCACTAGACATATATTATATATACTGTTCTTTCTGCCTGGAAACTTGCGATTGTCCAAGGCAACCAAAAAGTTTCCCTTTACGTCAAAAGTTGTTTTAGACCAGCTAGAAAACAGCGATAGTAAATTAGAACTTGCAGAATTGAGCTATAGTGATTTGTGGGGAAATTCATTTAAATATTATGTTTTATAATTATACTTTATACATCATTATACTTATATATATATATATATATATATATATATATATATATATATATATATACTTATATATTACAAATTTTCTATTAGCTGCATGATCCACTTCCTGTGCATGTCACTAATCATTATAAACTTTATCAATTTTACAAGTGGATGGCTTAATTACTAAAGGCTTTACAAACTAGTAATTCTCTGATTATTTTGATTTATATATGGGGAATGTCTGTTTTCATATAATATATTTTTGCTCTCTAGAATAATTTTTTATTTCCAAATCTCACATCTAGCATTACATATTTTGGTGATAATTTTGTTAACGCAGCGACAAAAAAGACTAAGGATTTACTTTTCAGTAATGTTACAGTACAATAACTGCAGGCAATATTTCATGAAATGAAAAGTAATATAAATTAAAAAAGATATTATAATGTAATTATTCTGCATTGCTTCTCTGTATTAATATGACGTGCTATGATCTTTGCGTGTGCAACATTAAAATGATCAGCATTGCATTCAGCGTATTTTTATTTTCAATTTCCATGCCGAAAGTAAAACATCATTTGTTTTTGTGCTTGCTTGAAGAGAAGAGATATAGAAAATCTTTTGCATATTCATGAGTTACATACTTCACTGGAAATACTGATGCAATAAAATAGTTTAATGTGTTTTTATTAAAAACCTATGTAAAAGCAATCGTGTGTGTCAAGTAAAAATGCAAGAACAAGTAAAAAAAAAAAAGGAAGACTGATTGTCTGAGATTGTTCTCCCATTTAGATTCAGCTACAAAAAGAAAATTATGTTCTACTGTAAAACACTAGCAAACATTTTTTTGAAGGAACTCTTCAAATATAAAACTATGATATGAAATCATTTTCTAAGTCCCTTCATAATGTCAACACGGCTGTTACATTTACATTTTGTGCTCATTAGAATATTCTTCTTACACTGCTAAACCCTGAAGTGGGCAAACTGTTTTCATTTCTAGGTCTGGCATATTTTAAGTAATTTTATAAGACTGCATAAGTTATTTCCCACCATGTTACAAAATACAGCAACTGTATATATATGTTTTGTTTGTTTTTTTCAAAACAAATGTACCAGTTATTATAAAACAAAAAACAAACAAAAAAAAAAAACAGTACCTGAGCTGCACATAACTAGTCATAGAGGTACAAAGCATTTTCTCATTTTACCAGTAATTATTGTGACTTTAACCTCCCTGGCGGTATGATTCTTTCTGATTTTAGGTGCTGAAAGCGGTACCATTATTTGCAAGGAAATGTTATGTTTTATACTGTAGGCTTGTAATTCTTAGGAATAACTCACTTAAATCTGACCAAACAAGAGTCTAATAGGCATCCCGGGTATGATTTTTTTTTTAAACAAAATGATAAATTATAATATAATAAACAATTATAAATAATTATAACAAATAATAATATAATTATAATAAAAATTATTCAATAATGTAATCAACTCAAAATCACTGAAATGTGCTCAGTTGCAGAATTGTCACTGTCATTACTTTTATTTTATTTATGACTAATTCCCCCACAAATCGTTATTGCTCAATTCTGCAAGTGATTATAATTTATTATCACTGTTTTCTAGCTGATCTAAAACCATTTTTGACATAAAGTAACACTTTTGGTTGCTATGGACAATCTACATTTTGCAGGCAGAAAGAATAGTTTTTATTATATAAAAGGACATGTAGGACACTGGGCAGACCACTAGGGACAAAGGGGGTGTGTATTTTTTACATACAGTACTGTAATCTGTAAGATTACAGTATACTGTATGTAATGTGTTTATTTACGTTTTTGAATTTGGCGCCATTCTCCACTCCCGTGCGTCGTAACGTCTCAGGGAACGGAGAGGCACTGTGTAAATCGAGCGACCACCCGCTCGCTCACACAGCGGGGAGGCATTGCTGGATCCAGGAACAAGGTAAGTAAACCTTGCCTGTGGATGCTGCCAGACGAGCCTGAGTCTGACTCTGGGTTACCGATCGCAGCACAAAAATGTAACCCCGAGTCAGACTCGGGAATACCACCAGGGGGGTTAAAAAGGAAGTAAACTTCCCTCTAATGTGTGTACCTATAGGTAAGCCTATAATATAATATTTCATCATATCCTTAAAATGAAATACATTTCTTGGATGTCAATGTATATACAGTTTCCCCCGAAAATGAGACCTACCCCAAATATAAGACCATTGTAGTTTTCCAGGAGGGCTGCAATATAAGCCCTATTTTAAAATGCTTGTAAAATCCTATAATCCACTATATTACAGTAGTATATAATGTACAATGTGTGTGTGTTTCTGTAATACAATTGCGGGGAAGAGAGCTCAGAGCAACGATATAATGAAGGTATTTGGCCAAATTATATTACAGAAACACACATTTCACATTATACAATATTGTAATAGAGTGGATTATATGATTTTACAAGCATTTTAACTCAGTTCACACTGGAGATTTCTGTCAGGCAGGGAAAGAGAAGGGGAGAGAAGACAGCACATTTCATGGTAACACCTACCCCCAAAATAAGCCCTACTGTGTCTTTTGTTGCCAAAATTAATATAAGACCCAGGCTTATTTTTGGGGAAACACAGTAGGTGTGAAAATAAATTAGAAACAAAAGTTTACTTCAAGTTCACCGATCGCAATTTTCCTATACAGAGTGGGCATCATCCTATGTGGTTGAGGAACATACCTAAAGGACAAATGATGAGAGTGAGAAGAAACTGCTCTAATGACACTGATTTTATGTTCCAAGCACAGATAATTAAAAGTAATTTGCAGAGAAAGGGTACGATGACAGCTGGACAGTAAAGTAGAGGAGGTTTTCAAATTCCCAAGAGAGAGATGTCTGGGGAATGAGGCCCCACTGCAGGACACAAATAGTCGGGAATGGGGTTTCATTACAGGTTTCCATTCACAATATAGGGAAGTTGAGTCAATATTTTTGACTCACTGGCATATATTCCTTATGGATAAGGTATTGAAACCAGTATTCTCACGAAACCAGAAATTTATATATAGGAAGGCAATACGTTTTGGCAACAAAATAGTGAAAAAGGTATTAGACCCACCTACTAAAAACTACCCTCTTTTTAGGACAGAAATGGGTTTTCGCCTGCAGAAAATGTAGAGCCTGTAAAGAAGTTAGCAGACCAATAAGGGTTTTATGAAAATTTTACCTCTACCTCAAACAATAAAGTATTCTCTATTAGAGAATTAATTACGTGTAATACCATACATGTTGTATATGTTGTAGAATGTCCGTGTGGGTTGATGTATATAGGCCATACGAAGAGATGTCTTAAAATTAGGATAGCAGAAAATGTACATAATAATGTACATTAAAATAGGTTTTAAAGACCATAATGTGTCTCTGCATTTTAAGTTGTTTCAGAACCAGGACCCATTAGAGCTGACATTTTGGGGAACTGATCATTTGAAACCATTGTGGAGAGGTTCTAATATCGTTAAGAAATTGTCCAAACGCGAAAGGCAATGAATTTTTTTGGTTGATACCCTCATACCGAAAGGGTTAAACATTGACCTAGATCAACTGTTTTATTAGCGATTATTGATTCCGTAGAAAGATCTAGGTAAAAAATCTAACTGATTCTAATTAGTTTTTTTTTTATAGTATTTTAATTTATTCTAATTTATGTGAATTTATTCAAACAATTTACTTTCATTATAAATTTCATAAAATTTCATTCATATTCTTCTGACATGTATGTATCTGGTGGGATGAATTATCAGGGGAAACATAAACGGAGTGTCTCTGTGGGATGAATTGACGGATAATGACTTTGTGATTTTGTGTGTATATATATATATATATATATATATATACACAAAATCACAAAGTCATTATCCGTCAATTCATCCCACAGAGACACTTATATGTTTTTTATTAAGGGCCCAGTAATTGGAGGTTAGGAATATATGCAGTGTCTACTGATCTAGTTCGGCCAGTGACATTCCACATTTTACATACAATTTTGAGTGGCCACATCACCCTGAAAGCGCCCAATCTCGTCTGATCTTGGAGGCTAAACAGGGTCGATCCTGGTAAGTACCTGGATGGGAGACTGCCTGGGAATACCAGGTGCTTTGAGCTTTGAAATGTTTTTTTAAAGAAATTAGTTTAAAAAAAAAGCAATAATTTGAACTAAAATGAATGGGTTATTTGAGCAAATATCTGATTATTCATTGACAGATTATGGATTTTCCATTTCATTGGGTATGGAGTGTGGCGTTTGGTTTGAAGTTGCCCCTATTTCGGACTATTGTAATGGGTAGTGTGATGTAGGGGATTTCTTTAGACTACGGAAGTGAAGCTACATTAAGAGTAGTTTCGAGCCTTTAATGCTATCCCTGTGCTGCTATTTTTGCTTGTGTGCACCTAATAAATCAGAACAAGTGGCAGGTGAATGGCTAATTGGCCGAGAGATACCATAATAAAAGGTTGAACATTTGGTCGTGTGATCAGTTGAAGATAGAAATACGAAACATCAAGTCAGCTGGCTAGTTTTTGGGAAGCACATAGTATCGCTGTGTATTCAAACACAGACGTCTCCCTGGACAGCAGACTGGTGATTACACTAACTTTGTGACTTTTATGCTTCATTGATGTTTACAATTTAAAATGTGTACGTATTCTGTATGAGGGATGGTTTCAAAGGTTTTCTATTAATAAATTCATGAAACAGGATTACGCTATGTACACAATTTTCTTTGTTTTATGAACACACTTGATCAGAGTGAATTATAGTTACCAAAACCACCTCCATTGCAGATTTTTGCTTTTTCCAAGCAACATAAGGATTTCATTTTAAAGGCTTGTGTTTATCTAGGCTCTAGTGAGTTTAACCCCTTGGGGGAGCGTGCCTTACACAGTGAATATTTTGTGTTTGGTGGATGGTGCACACACTGACCAATCTCTAGGATCACCCACTGTGTTTAAAGAGCAATTTATACTATTGTGTACAAATTATCTATTAGGGTTATTGAGTTGGTCATAAGCAGAAATGGACTAACAGTAGCACTGTTTTAACATGGGACTGATGCAGTACTCTATCTGAAATTTCTTATGTCAAGCTCTTATATATATTTAAATGAGTTGAATGTGAGTAAAAGAATAGTTGGGGACTAACAAATAACAGCATGTAAGCTACAATAGAGATGACCGATTTGTACAATCAAGCACAAGACACATCTTGGGGAGCAATGTCACAGGATATTGGTTGGCATTAACATACATCCACATAAAGCCCTACATATGTGACTATGGATAAATGTGACAGTGTATGTCAGCAATAGGAGAAACATTAGAAAAAGTTTTGTGAGGAAAAAGGCAGGGAGAAAAGAGCAGAAAGAGAGATATTAAAGGAATGAGAGGTCAGGTGGGGAATTTTTTTAAGTAAAAACTAGAAGAGTAATTAAGGAAAGAAAAAGGGGGAAGAGTTGGTATATGGGAAAAGGGGATGAAAATAAAAAAGGAGGGGTCTGAGGTCAATGGACTTGAATGGGAGGGAAAAAAACAAGAGAGAAAAGAACAAAAGAGAATGAGAGGAAGGAAAGAGAATGGACAGGGGAAGATGAGTTCTCAGTGGCTGACAGGGTTGAAGGACAGACCAGAAAAGTAGACATGTGGATTAGTATTTGTTGAATTCATATCCACATTTTGTGTATCATCGCTATCGTTTAACAAACTAAAGCGAACGCGCAGAATCGGAAATCCGAAAGATCCAAAATAAAAAAAATGCTTTATTTTCTTTTTGTTGCTACAACAGTTCGATATAGATATGAGATTCGACATGACGCTGACAATAGCAATCTGTGTCTATCGAAACTGTGGTCGAATGTGCCTAACCTTAACTCTATTAGTCCAAGATTATTCTACATAGAGAGGAAAAATTAGACATAGAGAGAAAAGATTCGATATTATAGAGACAGTGTTGGGGTAGACCATTCGACATGAATGACGAAGATTCGACGAAGCAGCAAAAAACATACAAATGTTGAATCGGCCATTGAAGGTTTATGGTGTCTGTTGAAAGTTCTAAGCAGATTCGACAAGCAGCTAAACTGCACAACACCTCAATTGTACATTTCCGCTCAAATGCTCGGCCCATAGGCTATAGAAGAATTTGAATGTTGGTTGACTAGTAATAATAATTTATAAATATAAATTAGAATTCTTGTAGGCAGAACATTCGACCAGAAATGTACAACTGCGGAATTGTACAGTTTAGCTGCTACGTCAAATCTTCTTAGAGAATTCAGACACTATAAGCTTTCAATGACAGATTTGTGAAAAAAAGTGGTAATACTGCGCTGTCTGTGTAAATACCCTAAATACAATATGCTAGCAGCTTGAAATGTGAGATACCCACAAAAAATAATACAACAGAAAAAAAGCTGCGCAAATATGAACACTACAATGTATAGCACCAATGATAGTCCTATGTATAATATACATGTCCTGTGTTGTAAGTGATATATAAAACAAATGAAAGTCCATTAATTTAGGTACGGAACACATTATGCATCTGATGGAAACTGATAGCAGAAAAATTCCTTTCCCTTCAAATAGATGGTGGCATCAAATGCGAGAACCTCAGAAACAGTGCATAGATCGATAAGACACCTCCACCTTTCAATCACACCGCCCCTTACCAGAGGGGAAGATCCCAACTAGAGATCCTCTGACAGCAGATGGCTTAGTCCCCAGCCAGGGGGTTAACGTGGCAGGATATCCAAGAGCCGAGACTTCTCCAACAGTGGACCGGTGATCAGTGTTGAATGAAACCAATATGGAGAAGGAAAAAAGCTACATAGTGTGAACCCATATAACTTGTTTAATAAAAAATTTAAATCACACTTACAAATAAGTAGATAAAATTTGCATGTGAATATATATCGCCCCAGGACGAAGTCTTTTTGAGACAAAACGGCATAGGGTGGCGGCGTGCTGACGTCTTTTAACCGCATACTGTGTCCCGGAGTGAACGGGTTGTGCTAGCCGGCCGGCTATATATTCACATGCAAATTTTATCTACTTTCTTGTAAGTGAGATTTTAATTTTTTATTAAACAAGTTATATGGGTTCACACTATGTAGCTTTTTTCCTTCTCCATATTGGTTTCATTCAACACTGATCACCGGTCCACTGTTGGAGAAGTCTCGGCTCTTGGATATCCTGCCACGTTAACCCCCTGGCTGGGGACTAAGCCATCTGCTGTCAGAAGATCTCTAGTTGGGATCTTCCCCTCTGGTAAGGGGCGGTGTGTCTTATCTATCTATGCACTGTTTCTGAGGTTCTCGCTATACATTGTAATGACAGATTTGACCTTAATTCATTCGGATTTTCGGATGAATGCATTTTTTAACGAAACAAAATAAATAAAAACGAATTTTGGGAATAACAAAATAAATGTATTTATTGGACGAAAAAAATATTTCAGTGTGCACATGTCTAGTGAAAGGAAGCAATAGGATGCCCTAGGGGCCAGGAAATAGGCTGTGACACCAAAAGTTTGAGCTTGTGCTGCAGTGAGGGTGGAGAATAATTCAGCCATGGATGTGAAATCAAAAGGAATTTGTTGTATTGTTAATTTGGCAGTTAATTCTCCTTGATAAGTGAGATTTGTATGTGTTTTTGACTTCAAGAAAAATTAGGGATAGGAATTTCCATACCTGGGCAATACCAAATGATAACATTTTTGAGAAGTACACCATCCTTATGGTAGTTATTGAATCAGGAAGGCTGGCAACTCGGATGCTCTTAAATAAAAGTACTTTATTTGTTACATGGGTACACCTGTAGGCTATTTGCTGATGAGTTTCATTTATGGAGCCTTCATCAAAGCACACATATTTGATTTAAAAACGTATATTTATAGCAAAAGAAGCCCTCAAAAGAGGACCGAGTATATCCTAATTAGAAACAATCAAATCAATGTATTTTTCGGACGCATGGAGAAAAAAAGAAAGAAGAGACACAGTAGGCATTTGAAAAACATATCATGAACATTTAGAACATGTTTTAACATTATTGTTAATAATGTAACAAAACAATAAAATCAATGTTAAAAAAGTCCATACTATCATTCAAGTCATATGGTTTTCTAGTTTAGGGGTATGGATCCACCATACCTCACGTTTAAGCAAAATACGCTGAGTATCGCCTGCTCTCGTTTTTCTTTTAACATGTTCAGCACCAAGAAAAGAAAGTGTCAAGACTACCATGGTATTCTTCTCGGAAATGTTTTGGCACATTTAAAATATTTTTGTTCCAAGATTCTAACTCTCAACGGGTGTATAGTACATAAAATAAAGATCATAAAAAGAACAAAAAATGTCCAAAATGATAAACAGCGCTGAGATGTTGGTTTAAATGTCCAACTTCATGAATGGCAATTGTATGATGGCAGAAGATCTCATCAATAAGTGAAGATAAAAGCAGGAGGATCCTACACCTCTTCCCAGAGAAAAGACACCACAAGTGGGACACACTCCCCTTCGGGGTACGCACTCACCAGAGGATCTAATAATCAAGGCAATAATGGGAATCTTTCACTCGATCTCCCATCTCTATAGCTGGGCTCAGTAGGTTTGGTGTTCCACATATATTGGATAAAGCACAGAGAATGCTCCAAATAGTGCAATATCGTTTATTGATGTAACATAAAAACCCACATGTAGTAATACTGCCCCCGCTCCAAATGCACGTACCAAATAGTTAATAAACACAGGCACTTAATAGTGTAGCGTTGCCTTCCTACCGGTTCCGATTCCCCAGGAGCTAGCGTTTACAGCACGATGTGCAGATCTCCTTCCTCCTTCCTGGATGAACCACCCGTGGAACGCACGCGTCACTTCCGGATCGTCGTATAGATCCGCCCTGACCGGTTTCGTCTAATGACTTCAACTGAGGGCGTGAGCTGATGGCGTGATTGTCCCCTTTACATATTACTTCCTCATTGCTTATTGGACAGAGAAGGCGCTGTGAATCCGCGTCATTTGTAAATGTCCACAGCACATAGTGCGAATAAAGCTAGATCGGGGATTTAATTGTATGGACATACACTGTTGTTAGATAAATGTCTTTTGTAAACATTCATTATTAATATGTGTATTAAGATCCCGGACTTAAGGTTAATTGCTATGGATGTCACAAATATAAATTTGAAGTTTTTAAAACCGCGCTATATGGTACTACTGGGGTCATAGGATACTGGTTGGAGACACTCCATATATAGTAAATACATATCAAGGTAAAACAAAAAATTGTGATATACAATAAATAGATTGTGATACATAAAAATCTAATAGAGTAAAGAAATATAATTTTGTTTTCCCTTTCTATAGTAAAATAGTTAGATAATAGCTTGATATTATACAGACATAGCATTAATGTATGTTCCATTATTCATACAGAGGGTCATGTAGTGAGAGTAGATTACAGTACTCATCATAGGGCCAGATTCAGGAACAGTTAGGCTGGCGGATCCAGTGATCCGCCAGCCTAACTGTGACTTTGAGCCGGCGTTTCTGTTTTCTGTAACCAGAAAACAAGAAACGCCGGGTTGAAGCTCCGATGCGAGCAGCGTAACTGAGTTTCGCCATCGCATCGTTACTTCAACTTAAAAATGGCGCCGGGGGCGTTCCCGCCGATTTCCGCTCAAAAAATATGTTAATGAGCGGAAATCTGCAATTCACGATCACATTCCGGCGCGACGCAGTGACGTTACGACGTTTCCGGACGGGATACGCGGCGCATAGTTATACCTACATGGGGTTGGAATATCCTATGTTAGGTATAGGCGTCGTCATCGCGTCGAAAAAAAAAAAAAAAACGTCGCTTGCGTAAAACGGTCATGAATGGGAATGTGACGTCATTGACGTTCATTCACAGATTTTGGAGCATGCGCACGGGGATGTTTTGACACTCGACGCATGCGCAGTACGTTGGCAGCGGGATCGCGCTTAGTTAGCATACTACACGCCCCGTACCCGCCCAATTTGAATTCCGCCGGCTCATTTGCGATGCGCTGCCGCAACTTTAGGAGCAAGTGCTTCGTGAATGACAGCACTTGCTCCTAAAATTTCGGCAGCGCAACGCAAATGAGAAGCGTTACTCCAGAGCAAAGATGCTCTGGACTACCTGAATCTGGCCCATAGGGACCATATATTAAGTGTAAATGAACATATTAATCTGGTAATCATTCCAAAAAATAATAATAATAACAATAACAAATATTATCATTATTCCAAAATATTTCTGAAATGTTCCAAAAATATTTAATATTTGATAGTTAGAACTCTATAATTAGACAGTCAGTGTATATCAATATTTAATGTAACTAGAGGATCATCAAATTATTAATGATCATCAAGATATAGAATTAATCAAGCACTAATATATATATAAATATAATATATTATGCAATATAACATATAAAAAATACCATAAAATTAAGATATAAAATAATGATAAAATATAGTACACCCAACATGTTGCAAATTACAAGCAATACATTGAATTACATAGAACACTGATTTAGAGTTACAGTTAATATATTGTTTAATGGTATATGTTTTATTAGTTGAAAAGGTACTTTTTTGGGTTTATGGCTTTGGTTGCAGGTATTTTGGTCACACGTATAGGATCATGTGGTGGAAAGCCAAGTATGTACTGTAGCTTGTTTGGCATCTGTGAGCAAAACAAGCTAGGTGACAACATGCTGCCTAAACTAGGGGCACTTCTACATGAAAAACCTTATTACCATCAGGGATGTGGTAACTGTTTCTGTTGTTTGCGTACAGGTTTGCTTTAATGATCAATAACACCAATACAGAACTTTATTTATAATCAGCAATACCAATTCTACACAAGTATAATTTTTAGAAAATGAATGTATCAGGATAATGTGCCTTTAATTTGAATCTCTGCTAATCTGTAGCATACAATCTACAACAAAGACTCATCACTTTCCTCTAAATTGTGTCCTTTCTTTCTGTAATTAATGTACTTTTTTTAGTCAACACAGCTGTGAAACAAGAATATTATAACTGTCAAGTGGCAGGAAATGTGGCCCAGATCCAGCACATGTAGGAAAATGACTTTTCTACTGTGTACCCATGAAAATAGAAAACAGTCTGTGCTGTATTTGTGCCAGGAATTAAGAAATGGTGGCAAACTGCCAGAGGGTTAATTTAGGATGACAAACCCTAAAAGTTCAACAAGTAAAGGAGAATGATTTCACAACATTCTATTTTCCTAAAGCAAATGTGTTACTTGTTTGCAAACACAATGCTATTAGAGCTAAGTCCTACCCATTTATATATGTGGAATAGGGGCGCTAGAGAATAAATGGTGCATATAGTGATGTAGATAGGTGCGACCTAACTGGATGTGAACATCAATCCCATGCATAAACTGTATGGCACAACAAAAATTAATAAACAAAGTACTAAACAAATGTTTGGATGATTTACAATGTGCAGTGGATCATAAAAATAACAACCTATTGGATTAACAATAGTATGGTAGAAAACATATAAAGTGCTCCGTGCTCAAGTATTCTTCCAAGTGATAAGTTGCACCTTCACCAAAGGGTCACCTCAAGTGGGGATGGATGGCTCCTTACCAAATGATGTTGACCTATTAGTTAAAATAAGGTCAATAGAGATTGTATATCAACTGCTTCCCATGGAGATTCCGATATAAATGGCAGGTATGTTGCGGATATCATAAAGGAAAGAAAACAGCTCCCATAGCGTAAAACAATTTGATGTTTTCCAAATAATAAAATCACAGTGCCGAGTGGCCTCTTACTTGTATAAGTGCCCATATCCCGGCACTGAGGCTGTGAGCTTGTAGGGATATGGAGAGAGATAGAAAGCCGGCGTGCGTTCCACCACTGATGGTTAGGAAACCAGAAGACCGGATGTTGTTGGTTAGTGCGTGCCCAGGTACCGCCTCGACGTATGTTTCGATATTGTCATCATCAGGAAGCTTCCTGATGACGACAATATCGAAACGTACGTCGAGCCATGACTAAGCACTGACTGTAAGTGCGAAACGCGTCGGCCACACTGTATATTGTTGGTTGCAGTGACTGTGTGTACAGTTGAAAAATAAAAGACAACTTCTTTTAAGTGATTTCGGAGTGCGGCTGTCCAGTTTTCGTCCTGCGCTGCCCCAACGTTCTTTTGTGGATCCCCGTAAGTCCCTCATTAGCATATTTGACTAGGAAATCAATGGTCTGTCTAGCGCAGTTTTGCGCGGACGGATGCGCCTGTCTAACGAAATTACGCTGGACAAAAAAAAGTAGATTTCTTGCGTATCTCGTTTTGGGGATGCCGTGCATCGAAACGCACGCGCACATTTAGACTTACGCCGTGCATCTCCTGTTACGCAGGCGTAATCGCTCTGTGAATCTGGGCCACTGTATTTATTGGCGTATTAACACTCACTTTTTTACCCTGAAAATAGAGGGTAAACTGTGTCTGTGTGTTATACGCAGGGGGCTGTGGAAAGTTTTTTTTCCTGAAACTTCCCTATTAAAGTTAGGGTGCATGTTATACGCCTGTGCGTGTTTTATAATAGGGTATATATATATTTAAAAAAAAATCACACTTTGCAATTGGTTGCTAACTAGCTACTGGTCACATAGAAAGCATACAGGTGAAGAGAAAATCCAAACATGAGCTATGTAATTTACCTTATATCTAAAGGAATGTGTATTGTTTAATACTGGTGCATAAATTATGTTCAGGTAACTTTCTCAAGGACACAGATGTTATAAAGGACATCCAGCCTTATGTAGAAATATGATATGATCTTTAGGGAAGTGGAGACAGACATTCTTTATTTGAACATTTACTTGTATTCCCAAGTGATCTCAGGCTAGTCACACTTTTCAAACATTTACTATCTCACTTATTATGCCTTTAAATAATTTGCCCGTAAACTGTGATTGTGGGTTATTTTTGTGTGTGTCATGTTTGCACGTTTATTGCATACGTAATTCTTTGAATTTTTATTACAATTGAGTAATTTTCCTTCAACCTTTGAGCCTTTTATTTGACTTCATTAGTTTCAAGCAGAGGGAGTGCATATAGTCTATGTGACAGTAGTCATAAGCTAACTTATGACCCAAAAAAGCATGTGTAATCACATAATCATAGGGTTTGATATAAAGTTTGGGCTGAACTTTGACTTTTCAGGTGTTTTTATTTTCTTCAGTTCAGCTGGAGCTAAAATCGTGGATAATAGAAGTATTACTACCCCATGCAAAAAAAAAAAACAGGAGGACCCCTAATTCTATAAGAAATGCTTTAAAGGGGAATGCTACATAAAAATCAAGGGAGAAAAGCATGAGGTGCCCCAAGAGTTCATACCAGATCCTTATTTAAGTATGCAGCTGGATGGCCACATGGGGGTTTTATTTGGAGACCCCTATTAATATTAACCATTTAAGGACTGTCCCACATACATTTACTGTGGCAGGGCCGCCCTTAGGCACAAAATCACCTGTACATGATCCCTGTTGTTGGCTCTGGGGTGCATGCTGCCGGAGCCGCACTAACGCTGTGACTGGACACAGTGAGAGCGAATCAGCTGGTCTGGCGGCCATGATGGAGAGGCAGAACAGTGGCCTGCCTATGTAAACAAGGCAGATCATTGTTCTGTCAGACAGGAAGAGAGAGATCATGTTCCTGCTAATCAGGAACACAGATGCCTCTCTTCCTCTAGTGCCTCCATCCCCCACACAGTTAGAAAGCATTCCCTAGGCACACCCTTTAAATCCCCCTGATGTTAACCCCTTCCCTGTCAGTGTCATTCATACAGTGAAAGTGCATTTTTTTTTAGCACTGAACACTGTATTGGTGTCACTGGTCCCCAAGAAGTGTCACTTAAAAATCACTGATCACCACAATTACTAGTAAAAATAATGAAAAAATAAATAAAAAGTCCATAAATAAATCCCATAGATTGTAGACGCTATAACTTTTGCGCAAATCAATATACACGTTTTTTTTTTTACCAAAAATATGTAGCAGAATATAAATTGGCCTAAAATGATGAAAATGTTTGATTTAAAAAAAAATTTTTTATTGAATATGTTTTATAGCAGAATGTAAAAAATATTGTATTTTTTTCAAAATTGGCATAATTTTTTTCGTGTATAGCGCAAAAAATAAAAAACCGCAGAGGTGATAAAATACCACCAAATAAAAGCTATATTTGTGGGAAAAAAAATACATCAATTTTATTTTGGTACAGCATTGCACAACTGCGCAATTGTCAGCTAAACAATGCAGTGCCGTATCGCAAAAAATGGCCTTGTCAGAAAAGGAGCTTTCTGACTCTGATAAGCCCCTTGCCTGCACGTCCTCAACCACTGAGCCAAGGTTGTAGGAAAGAGGTCCTTGTCATCAGCAACATAGGGACAAGGTACTTTGCCAGGGTCCAAGACTGCATGTCTTTCTATGTGTAAATAGAATTTTTGTTAAATCTAAATACCCAATTGTATGCAGGGTCTGTTAACAAATTAAGACCCGGACCAAAATGCAGCTAAAAGACCTTGCCCATTTTTGCGATTCGGCACTGCGTCACTTTAACTGACAATTGCGCGGTCGTGCGACATGCCTCCCAAACAAAATTGGCGTCATTTGTTCCCCTCAAATAGAGCTTTCTTTTGGTGGTATTTGATTACCTCTGCGGTTTTTATTTTTTGTGCCATTAAGAAAAATAAAGCCACAATTTTGAAAAAAATTTAATATTTTTTACTTTTTGCTATAATAAACATCCTCCAAAAATATATAAAACACATTTTTTTCCTCAGTTTAGGCCGATACGTATTCTTCTACCTATTTTTGGTAAAAAAAAATCGCAATAAGCATTTATCGGTTGGTTTGCGCAAATGATAGTTTTATTGCATTTTTATGAATTATATTTTTTTTACTACTAATGGTGGCAATCAGCGTTTTTTTTTTTCGTGACTGCGACATTATAGGGGACACTTCGGACAATTTTGACACTTTTTTTGGACCATTGTCATTTTCACAGCAAAAAAATGCATTTAAAATGCATTGTTTACTGTGAAAATGACAGTTGCAGTTTGGGAGTTAACCACAGGGGGCACTGATGGGGATATGTGTGACCTGAAGTGTGTTTACAACTGTAGGGGGGTTTGGCTGTAGGTGTGATGTCATTGATTGTGTCCCCCTATAAAAGAGATGACACGATCGATGCTGCCGCCACAGTGAAGAACGGGGAAGCTGTGTTTACACATGGCTATCCCCATTCTTCAGCTCCGAGGACTGATCGCCGCACTCCAGCGGCGATCGGGTCCGCGAGTCCTGCGGGTCCCGGAGCTTCGGACCGGGTCACAGGGGGCACGCTTCCGTGACCCACAGCTGGGTACTAGCACAGCATGTACCTGTACGTGCATGTGCCCAGCCGTGCCATTCTGCCGATGTAAATGTGCAGGAGGCGGTCCTTAAGTGGTTAAAAGCACCTTGATTGAATAATACATGTGAACATATATTCACTTAACTAAGTGAACATGCACTTTAACAATTTCTATTTCTCCTAAAAATGACCTTCCATCTGTGACCCAATGCATGTACATTGACTGTGATATTGATCTGACCCATTAGTATATGTTTAGTTTCACAACAGAAATGAATGCACCTTCACATGTAATTCAATGATATTACATATTTTTGTTCAAAAAGTACTTAAAACATTGCACGTTATTCCCTAATCACACTTTTTCAGCGGCGTGTGTCCTTTCATTTGTATACCAACTGGATAACCTTCCTTTAACATACTATTGTCTGATTCCTAGCAAACTGAACATATTATATCTAGGATGGAAAGTAATTAGTGTTGAGGACACAATTGTTGAAGGGGACATATTTAAGGTAATTAGTGATGTGGAAACATTTATGTAGAAATATTTAATTACTTGTGAGAAAAATGATTAGGACGGAGGAAATGTTTAATTATTTTCTTGGATATAATTGATATTTAGGCGCTTGGCAAATATTTAATTTATTTAAAATTAATATGTGTCAAGCTAACAGAAAGGCAGAATTAAATTACAACATAACGCTTTATCAATACAGCCTATGAAATATACCTCACCCAAAGATGTTAGTAAAATATTTTATCCAAATGGATGTTTCTTTTCTCCTTTTCTTCTAAGGCATAATTGCCATAAAGATGTATACAGATACACCAAAAATCCAGTGAATATACAGAATTGAATAACATCATTAATTTTGAATATTTATCACTGTATCAGTTGTTTGTTTTCAGATTGAATAATATTGCAGACAACTGCAACACCACAGCAGTTTAATACTTGGAACAGAGACCCCATGGCGCCATAAATTAGATAAGTTTGCATTTGTCTTTTGCTGCTTCCCAACTTTTTTTCTCATAACGTTATACATTTTTACCTTAGTTTAATTGTCATGACTATAGCCAATTAATATGAAAGGTCATTATAAAGGGTTTTATTAAAGTGATATTATAAGTACATGGTGGACTGTATAAGATGTTGCTTCCTATATCCTTTAAAACAGGGGTGTCAAACTGGCGGCCCTCCAGCTGTTGCAAAACTACAAGTCCCATGAGGCATTGCAAGGCTAACAGTTACAAGCATGACTCCCACATGCAGAGGCATGATGGGACTTGTAGTTTCGGAACAGCTGGAGGGCCGCCAGTTTGACACCCCTGCTTTAGAGATTTTAGCAGCCAATACAAAAAAGAAAATGTAGAAAAACTGGGCTTTTACTAGCAGCCTACAATCCCACAAAAAAAACCTTGCAATTATTAATTTTAATGCTTTTCTTTTTTTACTTTGTAAACCATTTATTTTCTTCTTTTTCTCTTTTAGATAATTAACAGTGTCTGCTGGTTGAGTTCTTCCCCTCATTGGTTCATCACGTTTTATTTTTTTCCTATCTTACATCAATGACAAACTAGGCCCACCCTATTTAATGGTTATGTTTCTACTCACTTTGAAGTCTCATTCTACCCACTAGAAAATTAGCAGGGAACTGAGAAATAAACATTTGCAACCAAATTTATGCTGGCAACACATAGGAGGTACCTGCATATCAAGTCTATTATGCAGTTCAGTCACATGGGTGCCCAAATCTACAGCATTTTGATTTGCGCTTATTGTGCCAGCTTCTTTCTTTATAAAAGTTAATCAGTCCTTTGTGCCTACTAAGCTTTATTATTCACCAATTCCAGTAGCAAGACTTAATGCTAATATTAATTATTTTTTCACATCTGTACCAACCTTCCACAGTGTTAAGGTTTTACATTTCAAAGGTAAAAATATGGACAGATTTCTTTAAACTTCCCTTTCTGCATCATGCCTATAATGAATTATTTAGATATGCAGTACTTGCTTCTCTAAGCATATACTCAAACAATTGTGGGTCTAATGCCGCGTACAGACAATCAGACATTATGTGGATTTTTTTCCAACGGATGTTGGCTCAAACTTGTCTTGCATACACACAGTCACACAAATGTTGTCAGAAATTCCGAACTCAAGAACGCAGTGACGTACAAAACGTACGACAAGCCTTCACTAGGCAGTGCGGCTCTTCTACTTGATTCCGAGCATACGTGGAATTTTGCACATCAGAATTGTGTACACACGATTGGAATTTCCAACAACTAAACATGTTGTCGGAAAGTTTGAGAACCATCTCTCAAATTTTTGTTGGCAGAAATTCCGACAGCAAATGTCCGATGGAGCCCCCCACACGGTCAGAATTTCCGACAACAAGCTCCCATCGAAATGAAGGAAGGATTTCTGGACAGCTGCACTCCAAAACGTGTTGCTTTTATTGTAAAATAAAAAACACAGGATACATGCCACAGCAAACAGGGTACAAGCTGACGCATTTCACACTAAACTTTCAAGCTCCCATCGAACATTTGTACGTGGCATTAGTATAACCATTGAATAACCAATAATGTGCAGATGAAAAACTGACATTTGCTTTTGACATAATTGGATAAATAAAGTCATTCTTTACTTTGCCATTGTTTATGGAGTAAAAATTCTCAAAATATTTAGAAAATTGTCCATGATGTTTTAAACAGACCAAGGACACCATTGGATTTAAAAACAAACTATGATATAAGAAAGACACATTAATCTATCATATTTTACCTATCCAGAAGCACATGAAGAAGTCATTAGAAGGTTTGTAACACTCTTTCCTTCCCTTAAGTTAGGGGTATCTTTGACAATATTTTACAAATTACTGTATATATGACTTAGGTATGGTATCTTCAGGACACTGTTCTTCTTCAAGTTCCTTGCTACCTTTCCATTATCATCCTATATATTCTCATCCTTGCAGTAACAGTGTATCTTTATGGACTACCTGATTTGTGATACCATTCCTTTTCTAGGTCTTATATATGTAGAACATTTTGTCCTCAACTTCTTACAGCAGAATGTTTCACTCTTGTATTTCTTTTGATTACTTTAATAATTTTGTGCTTCCCATTCAATATGTTTTGGTCTGTCTTTGAAAGTTAAATAGCTGAATTCCTGTCGTGTTTTTATTCTTCTTTGAGGTCTATTTGTCTTGATGTATGTTATAGCTACAAACTGTAATCTGTATATTTTTCCTGCACTAAACCCTACATAACATGTTTCAACTAATGTTACAGTGTAAAATTGTACCATCAAGTATGGGACCTAGATTAGGATTTTTATGTAAAATGTGTGAGGTTATTCTGTTTTACAAAACAGTATACAGAAAGTGAAAGTATAACTATGGACAATAACAAAAGTGGCATATTGTACATGGTGTACTGTAGTCTTTCCCTAAACTAACTCCAAAGACTAACTCCACTTTTATTGAGAAAAAAAAGCAATGCTCTCTGGGTGATAAATGTACATTGCCATGATTTTAACAATACAAGCATTTACTTCTGAGCTGCTACTTGTAAACGTAAAATAAGATAAATAAATGTAATCTAATCAGGCAATAACTATGAACACACTTGCAACTAAAATGGCAAATACTCTTGATGCTCCTTATCATGAAAAAGTAAACATTCATAAATAAATGTGCTCAGTATGACACTCAGCTGCTGCTGACACCTTGCAGGTGTCCCGACACCAAAAATAAAATAATGAAAATGGTGCCTCCCTGGTTAACTATCACTAGAACAGCTCCAGTTCTGCACCGCAACCATCCAATAAAATGAACGTTCATCGTGCCTGTGCATATATTGATGTGGCTGGATGACGAGGTCCTTCCGGGATCCCAACTACAGAGCTTTCCCTGCATGTGACGTGGTACGCTGACGTCACCATCGACTGTGCGTCGTGTCTGAATGACACGGCATGCATGCGTCATGGGATGCATGCCTCGTCTGAATGAGGCAACGCACATGGTGTAGACAGGGGATGAGATGGCATTTTGGGACTGTTTGCCGGCCCACTTGCCTCCTTCCCCTACCTTACCAATTAGGCACAATTAGAGGAGGTTGTTATCAGCTGGATTTGGGACATAAGGTAAGTACTTAAGGACGCCAAGGAGGCTTTTTAGCATCCATTCCTCTCCCAGTTCCTGAAGGAGTGGGAGCATCTATATGTGACGGAAGATTCGGTTGAGGCTTTCCATCTTGTTTGGACAGAGTTTTCTTTGTATCCTTGTCCTCTCTGAGACTGGTGAGTGACTGAAAAACAAACTTACCCCCTTCTTTTTTATCTGGGGATTTTTATATATACCCCATTGATCTCAATATAATAATGTTTTCCTAGTTGAATGAAATTCTTGGATACTTATACACACACAGGAGAGGCGCTGTCATGGATGTTGGTTAAAAAGGAATCTTTTTCATTCTGTCCCCTATGGATTGGAGGATTGGGGAACACCAATTTTTCTCTATCTTTGGAGGCTTTCCTGACATCATTTGCTTGGGTTTTTGGAGCACACAGCCTGGACACTTGGGCACATGTCTCTTTTGAAGAGAGGGTGAGTCATGATTTCTGTCAACTGATGTTGGGGGATTTTATGGATGACAGTCCCCTCTCTCTATGCCTAACATGTTTTTTGCCTTTGGTTGTTTTTCTGTTTTTTTCTTTGTAGAAATTTATACTGTACAACTTTTCCCTGAGGAAGGATGTGTATCATTTGAAACGTGTTGGAAAATTGTCCTGCATGCTCACAGCCTACTGTTACTGGGCATGCGGTGACTAACAGTACTCTTTAGAAAAGTTTTTATTCCCATTCTCACTGAGGTTTCCAGTTTTTCAATCTTAGTCCGTTCTTGCTGTGAGTGACAGGTTATTTACATATCTCATGCACTAGCCTGGGAGAGAGACACATCCTGTGTAAAAAATTTACAATTCACATCCCTCTCCCCTCCCCTCCTCTTCCTTCCAGCTCTCCCAGGATTGGCTGCATTTACTGTGTTTTGACTGGATGTTTCTCATCATTGGGTGTGATCCACAGTTCAGTGTGAACAGGAAATGTATGTTTAGTGCAGTGAAAACACAGAACAGAAAGCAGAATATACACAGACAAGTGATCTGATTTGGGTTAGATGTATCTAGTGAGAGCTGGGCAGAATTACAGTGTGTGTGTCTGAGGTCACCTGATCACAATTGCAACATCAGATTATTTACATATCTCATGCAGTAGCCTGGAGACATGCATTATTTTTTAATTTCCACCCCCACTCCTTTTCTGAAGTCATGTGGTTACTTTTAAAGATTTTGACTGGATGTTAGCAGAATCTAGTGTAAATAATACACCAGAGAAAATGCATGTTGGCAAGGGGAGTGTAGAGGAGGATGGGGCAGTCTACTGACATCACAACTCCACCCACCAACCTCCAGACAACAGACCCACCCACAGAATCTGCAGTTTTTCGGGTCTCATAACAGACAAAGGGGAGACATTTCACAGGTAAGGATACATGCAGAAGGCATATATATCCTTACAGATCAGCACTATGGCAGTAGTTTAGAATGGATGAGAGTGGGTTTACATCCACTTTAAAGTGTACTTGGAATTGCAGTCGCTGTAAATCTGAGGGGTAGATCTGAAATGAAGGGAAGCTCTGCTGATGTTATCAATCATGTGCTAGCTAAAATGCTGTTTTTTTTATTTTCCTTACATGTCCCCCTTGGATCTAAAGTGACTGAACTTCCAAGTGCACTTTCCAGTGCACTTTGCACGTGTAGTTTGCACTTGTAATGCAAAGTGGATTTGCCTTTCGTAAATAACCCCCAATATATTTTAATGTTTGCTATAGTAAATATCCAATTTGCCTTTGAAAGAAAACTCATTTTTTCCTCAGTTTTGGCCGATATGTATTATTCTACATATTCTTGGTAATAAGCATATATTGATCGGTTTGCGCAAAAGTTATAGCGTCTTCAATCTCTGGGAAAGATTTATGGCATTTATTTGGCTTTATTTTTTACTAGTTATGGTGGTGATCTGCGATTTTTTGCAGTATTGCAACGTTGTGGCTCTGTCATCTCTCCTCAGACAGCATGGAGATTTGTGTGTTTACACACATAAACCCCTGTGTTGCCACTGGTGCACAAGATCTTGTGTGGCTGGCAATGATCGCACCCTCGCACACCCTCTGGTGGCTCTCCTGGGCAAAGCTGTATATATATGGCATCTCGCTCAGTAGAGCCATTCTGCCGGCATGTATCTGCGTGAGCTGGTCGGGAACTGGTTAATCCTGATGTAATGACATCTCATTTCTTGAGGGTATAAAATGCCAGGACAGTGCCTACATTAACACCCAAATTACCCCTTGTTGGAAAGTAGACAGTTCAAGATATGTAGTAAGAGTCATGGTGAGGTTTTGAAGTTGTAATTTTCTGGAAAATTGAGAAAATAGATGTTTATTTTTTTCGTTTTTTTTCTCTACACACTGTTACCAGTATGTACCAGCATCATCGTATAATAGGTGTGGCGGTGATCATAGACACAAACTGATGACAGCAGGTATTTTTTTTTTACATACTGTGACCATGGAGACTTTTACACATTGATAACTGTTATAAGCAATACATTTTTAGGAATGGCTTCTATTCATCCAGTGTGTACTATTGTGACATTGTGATTGGTCATAGCTATCACATGGTGCATATGCACTGTGATTGACCCTGTCTGTACCATGTGATCACTGTAACCAATCACAGAGATCCACACAAAAATACACAATGAATGGCTAATAATGAAAGCCATTCATTGTGTAAAACTGTCATGTGATCAGCAGATGACACTGATTTGTCAGACCTTGACAGACCATGCCACAGCATTGCACAGTCCTGGAGAGGACATCATATGATGTCCACTCAGGATGGCAGTGCTCCCGTTGGGCCATCATTGTACTATAGGCAGGGCAGGAATCAATTAATGATATAACTTGTTTGAAAGGTTTTGTTGAAAATGTGCCAAAAGAAGATTAAAAGTTTAGATTGAAAGGTTTCTTATTGAACCTTCTGATTATTTATGATATTTTCTTCCAGAATCCATCCAGTTTGAATTAGAACAATATATGACAATAGGTCCTTTTTCTTTTTTTTTTTGGATCTCGAATACCAAATATTGCCATCAGCCTGAAAAATAACACACTGGTAGCACTTGGTACATAATCAATTAAGAAAATTGAACTAGCATTTCCTCATTCCCATCCCAGCTCAGAGCATTGTTATACACATTCTTTTCGTTACCAGACTAATGATCATGCGAAAATGGAGACAATCCATTATCCCAAACATAACTGATGTAAAAGCATATCTCAACATGATTAAGGAGTATGAACATAACATAGCCATTCAATCAGACTCACTCAAGAAACTCAACCTCTCATGGGAACCGTGGCTACAAATTCAACAAAACTAAAAGCGTGAACACAAACAATGCCACCTCCAGATACATTTCTCTTTTCTTCCTTTCTTCTTTATAACAAATCCTTCCTCAGTGAACGTCTGCGCTAATGAATAATAATATCGATTTTGGAGCATAGTTGTGTCTTTAAACATTTGCAATGCTGATTACATATTTTTTTTAAATAAAACCCTAACTACTGTAACAGTGACTTTTAATACCTGTTAAACTTTGAAAACGTAATAAAAAAAAAATACAACCTTAAGATCCCCCCAAAAATTCAAATGTAACTAGCATTTTTTTTGCAGATAATTTGAGGATGGGATGCAGGAAAACACACTGGCCATACTCTACCCACTCAGTAACCCCTGCTTCCCTGCATTTGTATATGCAAAGATGAAAAGATTATGGGCCAGATTCAGGTAGATGAGAGCATCTTTGCTCCAGAGTAACGCTTCTCATTTACGTTACTCTGACGACCCTTTCAGCGCAAGTACTGTTATTCACATAGCAGTTGCGCGTAAACTTGCGCCAGAGTAACGATAATGCGCTGGCGTAACCTGACGCAAGGGGAAGTGGGTGTGATCATATGTAAATGATGGGCGGAGCCCAGCGCAGAGGCTTACGTTCAGCGCATAAACCACGGAGCATGCGCAGTGAGTGAGGCTCCACTCGCCCCCTTTGTGCGCATGCTCACTTCCGTCGGCACCACTTCACGGGAAACGTCAGCGCAATGCCTTTCGTTGGGCGTTTAAATGCGCCCGTAGAAGCGCCATTCCGGCACTAAAGTATATCCTGCTCCCCCTCCCCGCAGTGATGTTACTTTTGTTCTGAGATGGCTGCTCCCGTTCCCCGCAAACACACAGGAGAAAGCTGAACTTTAATGGCCAGGAGCTGTCAGCCGTCATCTCGGCTATGGAGACCTATGATGTCTTCCTCCATGGCTGTAAAATTTGACAGACAAGCATGGACAGAGGTGTTGTCCTGCAAGTGGGGGTGCTCAGCTAGCTCTTATCGTCGGTAACGCTGCTGTAGCTGCTCTCCTGCTGACCTGTGGCCATCTGGAGTAAAGATAAAGCAGCCTTTTGTAGAAATAACTTTGCGCCGGACGGACGAGATACGCGTGGCGCATGTAGCCAGCGTATGGTGCTAATCCGTTCGTGAATTGGGAAAAATCCCTCATTTGCATATTTGCAGGGGAAATCAATAGGCGCGACTGATGCGCCAAGCGAAATTAAGCGCTGACGATACTCTGGCGTCGGAACGTTCCGCCGGTCGCAAATGGCCCGTTATTGGGCGCATCTAGTTTGGTGGGTACGGGCACATAGAAACGACGGCGCATCTTCACAGTTACGCGGCGCATATCGAATTACTCCAGTGCAACTCTACCTGAATCTGGCCCAATAAGTCCACACTATGGAATATCTAACCAGCTGCCGCCCCCACCCAAAAATGTCTACCAAATGGTAGGGTGCAAAATAAAAATAACATTAACTTCCACTGCCAGAAAACAAAATGTAAGCTGTTTAAGGAAATGTCAAAATAAACTGTATTAGGCTGGGTGGTTGGTAATATTTTAGTAGTGGTGGTGCTAGGAATATTTCTTGAAGTCTCATCTTTTTGCAGAAAAAGCTGCAGCTCTTTTGCAATCTTTCTTAGAGCTTCTAGGGGTGTATTATAGGTGACCACTAGTGAAAACCTATTCTTATTTTCCATCTTTCTATAGTGTAAAAGACTATAGTGTGCTATCATGTCTGAGTTACTGTATATTAAATGATCGGTGGGTTTTCTGTATATGGATGTTTACAAATGTGTTCCTTTTAATCCATATAATGTTCCTCAAAATATCACCTGTAAGTTAATTGCCCAATAAAACCTCTATCACTAAAGTGTGTCAAGAAAAAATACTTGTGTTTTTAAAAACATGTATATGTTATTGCTCCTCCTTGTACCTTAAAGTGGAGGTTAACACAAAAAGTGAACCTTCGCCTTTTGAATCCCCCCCCCCGGTGTCACATTTAGCACCTTTCAGGGGTAAGGGGGGTACAGATACCTGTCTGAGACAGGTATTTGCACCACTTCCGGGTTCTGACTCCCCCAGGAGTCCAGGCTTGTTACATCACCCCCCTGCTGTCTTCTGGGAAACACTGTTCCCAGGAGAGAGCGGGGACCAGTGACGGCACACCGCGATCCTCGCGCATGCGCAGTAGGGAATCGGGCAGTGAACCCGCAAGGCTTCACTTCCTGATTCCCTCACCGAGGATGGCGGCAGAAGCAGCCGAGGACCAAGCAATAGCTCAGCCTCGTCTGCTGACATCACCGATGCGCTGGACAGGTAAGTGTCCATTTTTTTTAAAGTCAGCAGCTACTGTATTTGAAGGGACATACTTGCATCTTTCATAATTTAAGTTAGTCAAAGAAGGGTAACACTTAAACTCTAAACCCTAACAATAATAAATGTTAAAGAAAGTGCAGCGCTATACTAATTAGTTTTGTGAAAATGCTGCCAAATTCACATGACATAACAATGTGAAATCAAACAAAAATTGTATGTAAAAGCATAGTAAAAGACAATTGTACTCAACATGTGTGGAATACTGATATAGTCCATACATATGTTGGCAAACTGATGAGTGAAAAAACCAACCAAACAAAATAAACAAAAATGAATAGTTCATAGGTGTGTCCCAAATGGATGAATGAAATCTTCACATATGATGCCAGTTCAAGGAAATTGAAACAACAATGATGGCTTGTCTGTAGCAACCTTCAGACTATCAAAATCAATGGAAATGGATACTCTTACCAGCTGTGGTGGACTCACATGTTAGTACTAACAGCAAGTCAGATCAGGCATGGTGGTCACAGCGGACCCTGGGCTCTGTGCGTGAAAGGTTTTGCAGCGATGGTTACTCCAGCTGAGATGATGGATTCAATCTTGGTCGGATACCTCACTTCAGGGACAGGAACCCGGATAACAAAAGGCCAATGGAGGGATGGCCAGGCTCATGTATCAACACAACATGTGTGGCATGGGAAAAAGAAAAAAGAAATGCTCCCAATGGTGCAGATCAAAAAACCAATGAAGGCTTTATTTAAAATAAATGAATAAAATCACGTGAAAAATATATCTAAAAGCAGTATGGGGTACTATGGATAAAATCACGTGAAAAATATATCTAAAAGCAGTATGGGGTACTGCTTTTAGATATATTTTTCACGTGATTTTATTCATTTATTTTAAATAAAGCCTTCATTGGTTTTTTGATCTGCACCATTGGGAGCATTTCTTTTTTCTTTTTCCCATGCCACACATGTTGTGTTGATACATGAGCCTGGCCATCCCTCCATTGGCCTTTTGTTATCCGGGTTCCTGTCCCTGAAGTGAGGTATCCGACCAAGATTGAATCCATCATCTCAGCTGGAGTAACCATCGCTGCAAAACCTTTCACGCACAGAGCCCAGGGTCCGCTGTAACCACCATGCCTGATCTGACTTGCTGTTAGTACTAACATGTGAGTCCACCACAGCTGGTAAGAGTATCCATTTCCATTGATTTTGATAGTCTGAAGGTTGCTACAGACAAGCCATCATTGTTGTTTCATATTCCTTGAACTGGCATCATATGTGAAGATGTCATTCATCCATTTGGGACACACCTATGAACTATTCATTTTTGTTTATTTTGTTTGGTTGGTTTTTTCACTCATCAGTTTGCCAACATATGTATGGACTATATCAGTATTCCACACATGTTGAGTACAATTGTCTTTTACTATGCTTTTACATACAATTTTTGTTTGATTTCACATTGTTATGTCATGTGAATTTGCCAGCATTTTCACAAAACTAATTAGTATAGCGCTGCACTTTCTTTCTCCACGTTCACTTTGACTTTGTTTGTCTGTGTGCTGGCTGCTACATTGTTTTTTGTTTTTCTTTGATAATTAGCGCAGTTGTTTTTCCCACTTTCCAATAATAAATGTTATTTGCACCATTTTGAACCATTACCCATACTATGGAAAGTATTTTGTTATCTGGACAATAAGTGCAAACAAATCTTGTGTACTACAGAACCCACTTCCTCCATGTTATTGAGAAAAGAAGAGTGGGTTTGGGTTTTCTATTCCTGTCCTAGAGTGACAAGATTGCTCCTTTATAGATTCAGTGCTGTTAGTGAGTATTGTCAACCTAGAACTAGCCTAGAAAGCTGCAACAAATTACATGTTAAGTTCTTGATTCAGTTACATTTTAAGCAAGTACAGCCAAAGCTCATTTGGCTTTACTTCTCCTGTGGATCACAGAAGTGAAGTTTGTTCTGCATTTCTGTGACCTATTTTCAGCAGACAATGGGCTGAAGCCCATTGTCAGATGATGTCACAGAGCTGGCATGGACTGGAAAAAGATTGCGGCAATATGGTCGGAATCCAACCATAACAGTGGACTGGCACCCAGCTCAGCCTCTTAGGGAGCTGTTGAGAGCCTGAGCCAGCTGCTCCAATCCCCTCCTCAGCTCAGTGATCCAGTGATTTTAGGAGGGGAGGGGGGCAGAGCAGAGATCAGTTAATGACAGTCACCAGCTCTCTGTTTAAGGATATTTGAGAACCGAGTGATCACTGTGTTTAATCAGTCAGTTCCCAGTCTTAGAGCCAGTGGAAGTACAGATACAGAATTACACTAATGTTACATCCACCTAGGGAATTATGATTCTTGGAGAAAAAAACTCACTGGTACTTATTATTTTACTCTTACTTCAACCTTATTTACAATGTGTTAAGTTCACAACTGGATTCTCAATTTGGAAAGTGAAAGGTTAAAGTTATGGTCCCTGAACTACCGCTCAGAATTCCCCTTTAAGATCCATCACTGCATACATTTACCAGTATTCAACTAACACTAAACAAACACATACAGTACAAGGTATGTCTAAAAAGTTTGGTGAATATTCTGTTATATATAAAACAGCAACCTAGGTCAGGTGTGCGTACATGCACATTGCTAGCCAGAGACACGTCAAGAAGCACCACCTAGCCTGGAGCAGACCATCAGGGTAAACC
Organism: Rana kukunoris; assembly: GCA_029574335.1. Classification (NCBI taxonomy): domain Eukaryota; kingdom Metazoa; phylum Chordata; class Amphibia; order Anura; family Ranidae; genus Rana; species Rana kukunoris. The sequence continues at coordinate 618,261,061 of CM056049.1, read as the reverse complement.
CACTGCGGGCAGTTGAACATAGTCAGTGTGAGAGGTAGGGTCACAGTGCAATGAAGCAACACGTGAACATCAAGTTCTGCTACAAATTGGGGAAAACGTTTGTTCCTGGTTTGTGCCACATGTAAGGAAACCTCTGGAGATTTCATTACCGTGTGTGACCAGAATCCATACTGTCTGTGAACCATCATCACAGGGGATGAGACCTAGTGCTACCAGTTTGATCTGGAATCTAAGCAGCAATCGATGGAATGGCATTCACCGTTTTCCCCACGACTCAAAAAGAGTTGCCTGCAAAAGACCAAGGTCAAGACAATGTTGCTAGCCTTCTTCAACAAAGGATGGCATCATCTCTAAGGAATTTGTTCCTGTGGATAAAGCCAAGAACATTGCATTCTTCGAGGAAGTTTTGAAATGGTTGCTACGACGGATCCGCTGTGTTTGGCCAGAGTTGCACAGGACTGGACAGTGGATGTTGCTACATGATAAAGTGCCTGAGCACTGTGCAATCCATGTGCGCCAATTCTCTGCTCAGCGCAGTGTGCCTTTTCTCGCTCATCCTCTGTACTTCCCTGATCTGGAGCCTGCAGACTTCTTTCTGTTTCCCTGCCTAAAGAGTGTCATAATAGGTGCATGTTTTTCGGACGTGGTGGCAATCCAAGAATGTGTGACAGTGGTTCTCCTAAAGAGGCCTTTGCTGACAGTTTCCAGAAGCTTTATGCACGTTGCCAAAGGTGTTTTGTGAAAGATGGTGATCATTTTGAAGGCCAATAATAGTAATTTGTTTGTATCTTCTGTTTGTTTTCTGATACCATTCACTGAACTTTTTAGACACACTTTGTATGATAAAGTCTATATATTTCAAAACTAAAAGGAAGATACCCTGAAAAGATTTTTTATCTTGCCTCAATTGGTAATATGTTCTAATAAACTTAAGCTATACAATTTGATACACAGCTCTGGATTTCTATATATTTAATCCTGGAGTGTAGAAAACATAATTTTAGAATGTGGCCATCACTGATTTTATATTATATTATAGGATTCCACTATTTTACCCCATTATTTTGTCCAGATTTGCAGAGGTTTGCAACTAAAAAAAAAAACCACCACATGTAAAGAATTCCATTTTGCTTAAAGCAGAAGCCAGGAAGGACAAATTATAGTTGGTAGGCTTAGTCCAGTCCTGCAAGTAGAAATTGAATTCAATAATAATAAGCCAGGATAAAAGTATTTTAGTTTACATTTATAACAGAAGCATGTCTCTGGTAGACATAGTGGCTAATATGCAGTACTTGATAATGAATAATACATTGTTGTGGGTCTCAATGACACTTCTATTATTGAATTACAGTGGGCTAGTAGAGCACACTGATATCTAGAAATCAGATATTGGTCTGAAGTATGTGAGAATGTCTAGCTCTACAGCAGGCTGGTAATCATTTTATTCAGGATTTTTCATCAAAACTACATTTATTCTAGCTATCAAAGAATCCAAACTACACAGCATTATATATGTTTATATTGTTAAAGCTGAATTTCAGGCAAGCAGCAAAATACACAGAATAAATACATATATTGCCATGTGAAAAAGTAAACACACCCCATGGAAACGGTTGAGTTTTTCATCACATTTGATCATTCAAACATATACGGCAGAATGGCACGTACAGGCACGTTGGTGTACCTGTACGTCCCTGCCTAGACATGGGTCAGGGGTCCGAGCGGGACCCCCCCGGTACATGCGGCGGTTCCCGTGGCTGTGTGAGCGATCCGGAATGAGGGGGCGGCTGTTGGTTTTTGTCCGCCCCCTCCGGATCGCTCCCAGCCAATGTGTGTCCTCCCCGCGTGTCACTTCCTCTGCCTGTGTAATGTAAACACTGGCAGAGGAAGTGATGTGAGCTCTCCTCTCGGCGGTATTTTTAATCCGTTGAGAGGAGAGAAGACTCACACAGTAAGTCGCACCAACACTACACTGACACCACACACATAGGCACATTTAACCCCTTCCGATCACCCTCCCACCCCCCGTCACAGTGTCACCGATTGCAGTGATCATATATTTACTGACCACTGCATTTAGTGTCAGTGTGACAGTGTGACAGGCAGTTAGTGTTAGGTTCAGGGTAGCCCGGTACCCCCCTAATAAAGTTTTAACCCCTTGATCACCGCCCTAGTTAACCCTTTCACCCCCTATTGCCAGTGTCACTAAGCGATAATTTTTCTGATCGCTGTATTAGTGTCACTGTTGCCGCTAGGTAGCTAATTTTTTTTATTGCGATTTTTTTTTACTAAAGACATATGGCTGAATACATGTTGGCCTAAATATTTGACTAAAATTTCGTTTATTCGATTTTTCTTATAACAAAAAGTAAAAAATATTGATTGTTTTTCAAAAATGGTCGCTCTATTTTTGTTTAAAGCGCAAAAAATAAAAATCGCAAAGGCGATCAAATACCATCAAAAGAAAGATATATTTGTGGGAAGAAAATGACGCAAATTTTGTTTGGAAGCCAAGTCGCACGAACGTGCAATTGTCTGTTAAAGTGACGCAGTGCCGAATTGTAAAAACGTCTCTGGGCATTTAGCAGCATATTGGTCCGGGGCTTAAGTTGTTAAAGTGAAATGGAACAGGTGCATCCGAGCTACTACCTCCTGTGTAATGCCTGGTGAGACTCAAAAACAGTATGGGAAGTCTCTGTAAACTTCCATGTACAGTCCATGCAAAAAGGGAAAATGGTTGGTGCCATGAAAGTCGGCTAAGACATGTTTTTATTATTGCAGATGAACAACAGTCAAAAAATCCAACACATTTTGGCCATCAGTCCTTAAAGTGATTGTAAATTCAAAAGTTTATTTTTATTTTAATGCAATCTATGCATTAAAGGGGAGTTCCACCCACAATTTAACTTTTTAAATATAAATACCCCTGTAATACACAAGCTTAATGTATTCTAGTAAAGTTAGTCTGTAAACTAAGGTCCGTTTTGTTAGGTTGTTATAGCATTTAGATGGGCATTATGTGGGCATCATGAAACCAGACTGTATGACTTCCTGGATTTCAGTCTTGCATATCTCGCACATGCTCAATGCTGCACAAGCAATATAATAGGTTTCAGTCAGGTTTGCAAGGACTACTGGGAAACATGATGTCTATCCCAGAAACCCTTGCAAATAGCCATGTGACTTAATAGCCTAGGCTAATAAGGAGGAAGTAATGAAGGACTACAAAATAAAGGTATTTACAAGCAACAAAATAAATAAAAATTGTCCATTCTGAACACTATGAGATTAGGGCATGCAGCACAGACAAACATAAAAAAATGGGTGGAACTCCACTTTAAGATAAAAAGCCTTCTGAGTGCAGCAGCACCCCTCAACCCCCCTAATACTTACCTGAGCCCCATCTCTGTCCAGCGATGTCCACGTGTGTCTTGCGGTCTGAGACTCTCCCTTCTGATTGGCTGGGACACAGCAGTGGTGCCATTGGATCCCGCTGCCTTCAAAGTCAGCTAGCAAATCAGGAGAGAGAAGCAGGGCCTCAGCTCCTTATCTGAATGGATACAGGGAGGTGTGACTCTGCTCAGGTGGCCCCCCAGCAAGATGCTTGCTGAGGGGGCACTTGACAGGAGGGAGGGGCCAAGAGCACAGAAAAGGGACCAAAGAGGAGGATCCAGGCTACTCTGTGCAAATCCACTGTACAGAGCAGGTGAGTATAAAATGTTTGTTATTTTTATAGAAATGAAAACTAGACTTTAATCATGGCAAACAAATAAGTGACCTTCATTTAAAGTGAATCTATAGTTTGTAATAAAAAATAAATAAACAAACAAACATGATATAGTTACCTAATCTGTGCAATGGTTTTGCACAGAACAGCCCTAAACCTAATTTTTCAAGGTTCCCCTGCCTGCGGGCCTGGCTCCACCCCCTGCCTAGTGCCTCCAATAGCAAGCCTTACTCCTGAGCCACACTCCTGTTAATGGACATTACCCATTCACACACAGAGTTTGGCTGTGCCCTGCCTCCACTCTCTCCTCATTGGTTCTCTGACTGGGATTGACAGCAGCGGGGAGCCAATGGATCCCCTTGCTGTGTGAGCCAATGAGGAGACAGACCTGGGAGAGACACTGCTCCAATGCACACTGCTGCATCGGGATGGGGCTCAGGTAAGTATAAGGGTGGGGCTGGGGAGGGAAAAAACACTCAGAAAGTTTTTTTTCCCTTCAGAACCACTTTAAAGTACCTACATATAAAGGTAATATACTTTAGAAAACACTAGTTTAAAGGGTGTATTAATTCTCAGAATGTACAAAAATTATCCAACATACTGTGTGCTATTTGCCCTCATCTCTAAATTCAGCATATACAAACAATAATAATAATAGTATAGATGTCAGAGAGACATATAGATACAAGTATATATATAAATCATACATTTTTTTAATGACATATGATAAACCACAACTCAAAAAGCAGACAAAATACAGAATTTTGGGGTTCACATAATTGTTTAGATACAATGAAATCCACATGTAGACTCTATATGTGGATAAAATTGGATGGTGGTTTGGTTCTTATCGAATATTATATAGTATTATTATATAGTTTGTGGGACTTTAAATAAGGGAACGCCATGTCAAAGGAAATAATAACATAACAATTAAGTAACAGTACATGATTTATTACAATCTTAAATACATACCAGATATTTTGTATCAAATGGATAGTCACAAGACTTACACTAAATATGCTGCTCATAGCATGCAATACAAAAATAAAAAACAGACATGGCAGATATACATAGTAAAATAAATCAATTAAAAACATATGAAAATATAGACAGGTAACTGTTGGCATCTAGTGGCACTCTACACATTTCCAGGCATTTCAGCCATTCATCAGGAGTTTTCAAGTCTTGCCACAGATTCTTAATTGGATTTAGGTCTGGACATTGACTGGGCCATTCTAACACATGGATATGCTTTGATCAAAACCATTTCATTGTAGTTCTGGCTGTATGTTTAGAGTCATTGTCCTGCTGGGGGGTGAACCTCCTATCCAGTCTCATCTTTTGCAGACTCTAACAGCCTTTCTTCAAAGATTGCCCTGTATTTGACTCTATTCATCTTACCATCAACTCTGACCAGCTGAAGAAAAGCATCCCTACAACATGATGCTGCCACCACCATGTTTAACGGTGGGGATGGTGTGTTCAGGGTGATGTGCAGTGTTAGTTTTCCGCCACACAGCGTTTGCTTTTAGGCCAAAAAGTTCAATTTTGGTCTTAACTGACCAGAGCACCTTCTTCCACATATTTGCTGTGTCCCCCACATGGCTTCTCACAAACGGGACTTCTTATGGCTTTCTTTCAACAATGGCTTTCTTCATGCCTCTTTTCCATAAAGGCCAGATTTGTGGAGTAATAGTTGTCCTGTGAACAGATTCTCTCACCTGAGCTGTGGACCTCTGCAGCCCCTTCAGAGTTACCCTGGGCCTCTTCTGCTTCTCTTATTAATCCTCTCCTTGCCCGGCCTGTCAGTTTAGGTGGACAGCCATGTCTTGATAGGTTTGCAGTTTTGCTGTACTCTTTCCATTTCCGGTTTATGATGGATTAAACAGTGTTCTGTGAGATGTTCAAAGCTTGGGGTATTTTTTATAACCTAACCCTGCTTTAATCTTCTCTACAACGTTATCCCTGACCTGTCTGGTGTGTTCCAAAGTCCAAGACAAAAATAGAAAGAGAAAATACTGCTCAATAGCAATCAGAAAACTCATTCACTGGATCCAAACCTTGGGTGCCGGCAATGCAATGGAAATGCAAAAATACAAAAGGAACTTGAACAGCCACACTCCAAAAAAATGTTCCTTTAATTAAAATTAATCACAAAAATAGACATGCCACAGCAAAACTGGAACAGAAAGCTAACATTTCGCACTGTAGCTTCAGTGCTTAGTCATGAATGAATGAATGAAAACTTATGTAGCGCGGCACATGCGAACTAAATCGCCGCTGGGCGCTTGTTGTTCCTGTCTCCTTTGATATCAAAAGAGATGAGTCGTGATCTTTCTCCTGAATGCTAAGTGATTCTCCTTCAACTGAATGCTGGTTGGTAAAGCGTTCCATAGTCTGGGACCTTGGATCGCGAATCTTCTTTCTCCTTTGGACTTGTAGTTGGCTTTCGGAAACTGGAGCAGGTTTTGATTGGTGGATCGCAGAACGCGATTGAGATTATGAGCTTTTATTTTTTTGCATCGATAATGGGGAGCATTCCCATGGATACATCTATGCGTTAGACAGAGTGCTTTAAAAGTGATTCTGTCTTTTACTGGCAGCCAGTGAATGGCTCTCAGTGAAGGTGTGATTGATTCCCAGGGTTTTTTCCCTGTCACAAGTCTGGCGGCCGTGTTTTGAACGACTTGCAGACGAGCGATTTGGTACTTGGGGAGTCCGAGGTAAAGGGCATTTGCATAGTCCAGTCTGGAGTTAACAATTGCTCCCACCACGACCGCTATGTCTTGTTTCGGGATGAAAGGAGTAAGTCTGCGTAGTAGGCGCAGCAGATGATGAGATCCGCTGACTACTGACCCTATTTGTGCGTCCATTGTCATATAGGAGTCAAATGTGACCCCTAGACTTTTGACTTTGGCGCTAGGGGAGATGATTTTGCCCAAAATGGGCGGGGGGGTCCAGGTTGTTGCAGGTTGATTCCTCCGCTTGGCGTGAAACAGGAGAAGTTCTGTTTTCGCTCCGTTGAGTTTAAGATAACTCTTTGTCATCTAGTCCTCTATCAAAGAGAGGCATGTCTCTAGATAGAGGTGGTGATCCTTTTTGTTGCCAATGCGGAAATACAGTTGCGTGTCGTCTGCATATGAGTGGTAAAGCAGTCAAAAAGAGGACGAAGATCGATGTTAAACAGCACCGGTGACAGTGGCGATCCTTGAGGGACTCCGCATGATACTGTGCGTTTCTCAGAAGTGAAAGGTCCTAACTTCACTGTTTGTGATCGGTTTTCCAAAAAAGAGGAGAACCAGGATAAATCGCCCTCTGCGACTCTGGCTACTTCAGCTAGCCGTGCCAATAATAATTTGTGGTCTACAGTGTCGAAAGCTGCGCTTAGGTCCAACAGAACCAGAAGACAAGATTTTCCTTCATCTGCGGCCTCGAGAGCATCGTCCCATATTTTGAGCAATGCGGTTTCTGTCCCGAGTCCGGGACGGAAACCCGATTGAAATGGATCAAGTAGGTTGTGGGTATCTAGATGCTGTTGCAGCTGTTGTACCACTACTTTCTCCTTTACATTTGAGAGTACATTTAGGCCTGTTATGGGACGGCGGTGGACTGGGTCCTTGGGGTCTAGGGTGGGTTTCTTCAGGATGGGTTGGATTATGCCCTCTTTCAACTGTGAGGGCACTATGCCTTCCCTGAAAGATTGGTTAATAATCTGCGTGATAGGAAGTGCCAGGATGTCGGCGCATTCCTTCAGCAGTTTAGTGGGGATGATATCATTTGGCGCTGTGCCATTACGCAAAGTACCAATGATATTTTTTGTGGCGTCGATGGTGATGGACTCCAGGGTGAACTTACCTGATTGTGGTGAATTACTGTGGGTATTGTGTGAAAAATTGCGGGGGGGCTGAGGGGGGAATTGTTTTGCTGAATGCTTTCACGGATTCCCTCGATTTTATTAATGAAGTAATCCGATAATTCATTGCAAAATTCTTGGGTATCCGAATTGGGGGCTTCAAGACATCCTGGATTCATGGTCTGAGTGACCATCTTGAAGAGTTCGCGGGGGCGGTTTAGGGCGCTGTTGATAGCCTCGGAAAAATAATTTTTCTTGGCTTGGAAGATTTCTTTATGGTATTTTCTTGTTTTTGTCTTGTAGATGGAGAGGTTCAACTCTGAAGAGCTTCTTTTCCAGGCGGCTTCCGCCCTTCTGCGCTTTTGCTTCAGTAACGCCAGTTGGTTGTTGAACCAGCTGGAGTTGTTTTTCTGGATGCAGGTTTTACGTTTTGGCGCTACTAAGTCAGCTGACTGTAATAGGGCTGTGTTTATAGCATCCAGTGTTTCTACGGCCGTTTGATGCGGCTGAATTGTTTGTATTTTTTTCCTTAACATGGTTTTGAAAAGATCCGAATGGAGCTTCTTCTGACATCTAGTCCCGTGTGTTGTCACTGGTTTTGATGTTTTTGTTAAGGGGGGATATTGGAAATAATGAATTTAATTGCATGGTGATCTGTCCATGGCAACATTTCATTTTCCAGAATTTTTATTTCCAGATTTTGTCTGAAAATAAGATCAAGTGTGTGACCTGAAGCATGTGTGGGCCCACATACTAGTTGTTGTAGCCTTAATCCTTCCATGTGGTCAATACAGGTGTCGGCAACGGGGTCTTGTGAGGAGTTGGCCCAGAGATTGAAGTCCCCGAGCAGCAAAAGGTGTTTGCTTTTAAGGGTATAAGTGGAGATAAACTCCGTCAATGATGGTATTAGCTGCGATTTTGAGCCAGGTGGTCTATAGCAGAGTAGAATCCGGACGGTCTCCTGGGAGTTTACTTGCAGTTACAGAGTAAGGGTTTCCATGAATGGAAGAGGGTTTTGAAGGACTGGTTTGGTGATCGCAAGGTGAGTCTTGTGGATCACCGCCAGGCCTCCGCCTCTTTGCCCTATTCGGTTTTCTGTTATAATACGGTAGTTTTCTGGCATCAGTTCTTCTAGAATGGTGTTACAGTCCACTGTGAGCCAGCTTTCTGTAATAAAGAGGCAGTCTAAATCTTATTGTAGGATGAAATCATGGATTTCTAGTCAGTGTTTTACTGTCGATCTAGTGTTGATCAAAGCACATGATATGTGCTAAGGCTGGGGTAAACGTCTGCGATTTTTGATAGTCGATCGTCGATCGCTTCTCAATAGTCGCTTAATTCTTAAATCGCCTCAGATCCCAGATGGTTTCCGCAGAATATTGCAGATTAACCATGGTCGCCAAACACCAGGGAGGTGGGGGGGGTATTCAAGGATTCGCCGAATCCTCTCTCTTGGCTTGGTCCAGAGGAAGGCGAAAAAAAATGGCAGTGCTACGCCAATATGCTGCGGCAGGGCAAAAAATTTCTTCCTGACCCCTTGAGAGGCGATCGGACGAACCCTGGATCAAGTACTGATTGTATTGGGTAGGGGGAGAGTGGGGCAGGGTGTAGCAAGATGGCTGCCAATCCTGCAGCAGGATCCAGGATGGGGGCTGTGATCCTAAGTCGATCGGTGCTGCTGGGGATGCCTTGTGTAGGGATGGTGGTATAAAGGTACAGAAGAGGGGGTACGGAGCGCAAGGGCCACTGCCGCGGCTTGTCCTGAAAAGGACGGCCACCAATGATGTTCAAGGGGGTGGAAGAAATGCCCAGTGCCCTGTGTCAGGGGCTTACCTTGAGGCTCCGGTGATTCCTGGAAGGAAGGGAGAACCAAGGGAGGTGGATCATGGGTCAGAGCAAGTCTGGCAGCAGAGGCTGGGGGAGGAAAGCCCTGCCTGTCTGGCTCCAGGAGCCATAGGTCCTACTGCTAGGAGCACACGCCGATTACTACTGAAGCTCAGTTCTAGCCCTGGGGAGGAATCACTCTTTTAGACTCAATCCTGGAGAGCAGGAGAAAGGATGTGGAGAATCAAAGCTGCAATGGGGGTGGAGCCATAGCTAAGTTCCTTTTGTATTTTTGTCTGGTGTGTTCCCTGGCCTTCATGATGACATGTGTTCCCTAAGGTTCTCTAACAAACCTCTTAGGGCTTCACAGAAAATAAAGATTTATTTATACTGAGATTAAATTACACACAGGTGGACTCTATTTACTGATTAAGTGACTTCTGAAGGCAATTGGTTTCACTAGATTTTAGTAAGGGATGTCAGAGTAAAGGGGGTTGAATACAAATGCATACCACATTTTTTACATATTGTTTTTTTAAATCTGAAAAAACATTTATCATTTGACTTCCCCTTCACAATACATTTAAGTTTTTGGTTGTATCATGACAAAATGCAGAACATTTCAAGGGGTATGAATACTTTTTTCAAGGCACTTTATCTATATGTCCATCTAAAAGCCATTGGCTACTATTATTGTTGTTTGTATATTCTCAGAATTTAAAAGTTAAAATGCATATTTGTTAGGTAGGTAAAATAAGTACACCCCTACATTAACAACCACGTTAAATCCATGAAATTAGGATCAGGTGCTCCAGATAAGGTACCAATGTTTAGATATCCCTTAGGGATTTACAGGTGGCGTTGCCTTTTTTAACCATTTGATAACCATAGACATACCGTTATGCCATATGGTTATACCGTGATGACGTCTGTCCCAGTTCTGTTTTTAAGAGTTGACAGTCAGCTCTCTAACAAGATGCTTGATTGCTTTTACAGCAGTGAGAGGGGGATGACACCCCCATCCCACCACCTTCCATGGCTTCATTGGGTTGTCTTGTCCCACAGAGTCACTCGATTGACCAGCCATAGCTTCCACCGTCTGACCATAGAGACAAACAAGGACCAGAATTGCTTTAATCGTCTCTATGATATAGGGAACTGAAAGTGATGACCTTATATCACTTTGAGCTTACCCGGATGTAAACTATGTCATTTTTTAAAATAAGCATTTCATCCCACCAATCTTATAGACCCCATATCTCTCCATAAAGAGTACATGTCACATGTCTGTTTACATTCATTGTGACAGTAATAAAAGTGATACAAAAAATTTAAGTAACAGTGTAAAAAAAGTAAATAAATAAAAGAAAAAAAATGAAAGTGTCTCCGTCTCCCATTTATGCAAATTTGTAAAAATTATGGTGAAGTCTTATTTAGTCCTTTTTATACATAGTAATGAGATTTGGGTTGAACATTAGTAGAACCCAGCTTGTTCATGGAAAACTTCCCACTTCACTCACACAAATAGGATCTGTCATTAGCAACAGCAGTGAGGCAACAGCATGTTCACATTGTTGGGTGGTAGGTAGTCATGATTGATGATTCATATACATCACTTGTTTGATGATGGATTTATATTGAGGGACTTTGTTGTATTCTTTCAGATTCCTATGAGTCCTCCCACAAACCCCCACATCCTTTTTGGGGAACAGGTCTTTGTCTCTTAACATTGGGACAATGCAAGGGGGAGGCATTTTTGCCCACTTTTGCAAGGTACCCCGCAATGTTGAAAGTCATGTGGCCTAATATGTCAGAGGAAGAGGGTAGACTGCATGCTCACTACCCTCCTATTTCTTGCTACCCAGGCTTCATGCCTATATGACGGTTTATTTATAATTTTAAGACGAACCCCGCACAGTTTTTTATTCAGATTGTCATTTTCAAAGGACTACATTGTAATGTTCAAAAATACCACATTAAGTTTTAAAGGTACTCAACAAGCATGTTATTTATTGGATTTAAGTATATATCGCTTTTCCCCTCTAAATCACATTTTTTTAACTGGTGTATATATCCACCTTGACAGTGCCCAACTACCCATGCCCCCTTTTATTTAACAATATCATGCCTATTAGCCTTAAAAAAGGTCAAAAATATAAAAAAATTTACTCTCTAAGTTTGGTAAGAACATGTTTTTGGTAAGAACATGTTTTATTGAGTTTGCTGAACCCGGACAGATTTGCTCATCCCTATTTATATATTACACATTTATACATTTGTTTAGGGGAGAGAAGTAATACTCAAAAATCCAAATTACAGGCAATTTTTGAAGACGTATATCTTATACTACAGGTGACATATAAATTGTACTCAGAGGTTATGTTTTATAATGGCAGCTAGCAAGTCTATTTATTTGTGGCAACATTCATACACAGCAATATGAAAGAATAAAATTGAATCGACCAGAACAGAGGTGAACCTTTTCAAAAATACACTCAACTTGTCACTTATTCTGAAAAGAAAGAGCTTTGCTTTAATATTGTCAATTTGGCACTGTAGAAGAGCCAAGTCAATGAGCAACCTAAGTAACCTGCAATGGTTGATATTTGTCAGAAAAAGCAACAAGGGAAAAGATAAAAAATACAAATTTTGATTCAGAGATTTTTCTAACTTTATAAGCTGTACTTCATTTTGAAGTGGGCATTTTAAATTCAGAGTATAGTTGACTCAAACATAAAAATTCACCAAACTAAAATGCAAGTCTCATGTAAGACTTAAAAATGTGACTTGCCTGATAAATTGCTGTATTTGCCTTTGTAGAAACCAAAATACATGCTGAAACCATTCTTTTTCCTTACTGGCTGATTAAACAGATTTTACATTTCTACTTGAAATCTATTTTTTATCTGTCATAACCCTTTCCCTTTGGTCAAGCTTGGCCAAGCATCCTGCTGTTGGGGGGGACAAACAGAAAGCACAGAAAGCACATCGGCTGTTAAGGCCATTAGAAATCTTACCTAAAGAGACTTATTTTTTTTATTTTTTTAACTCATATATAACACCAATAATTGATGCAGCATGTTACATACTGTACAGCCACATCAGTCTCAGCCCACAAGGACCTTGCACCAGAGACAATTCAGACAGGAGCTAATTAACCTACCAGCATGTCTTTGAAGTGTGTGGGTGGAAACCCGCACAAGCACAACATGCAAACTTCCTGCTGATCGTGTCCTAACAGTGCTGCAAGACAGAAGTGCTAACCACTAAACCGCTGTGCTAATTGCAGACTGCATCACAGCCTGGCCCAAACGTTTCAATGGTAATCAAACCAATAAGCGACATTAAGAATTTATTTCAAATTTTTATATTTTTATATTACAGTATTGCCAGAAGCCTATAAGCTTTGCTCTTTAATAGAAGCCTAGACTAAACCTTTAACTTTTGGTTTTGTAAAAACAAAGCATGTGAACAAATAAAAATAAAACAAATTATACTTGGATAATTAAGTGTAAAATAAACCCAATTTTACAAATACAGCAACATAACAGAAAATGATCATTGTATTTCTACAAGAAAGTCAAATACAAAAAAAAATCTCCTGGTGCTAGATTTCACTTGATACTTTGTGAACCCACAATCCTTTGTTTAAAATCTTGTGCAATTCATCACTTTAAGGCCTTGTACACACGATCGAATTTGTCCGATGGACCATTTCAGCAGACATCTCCGATCGTGTGTATGGGCTAGCGGACAGATTTGTCCACCCGACAGATTTCAAAGCATGCTTTGAAATCTATCCGGTGGGAATCTGTCCGCCCGACATGTCTTCTGGTTAGTACACTTACCAGCAGACATGTCGTCCCGCTCCGCCGCCGAATGGATTCGGCGCATGCGCGGAAGTGTTTTACTTCCTGGTGTGGTGACGTGGCGGCGTCAACGTCACCGCCACGTCACCGACACGTCAGCGCGCTCTCTGCGGACGGACAGATTTGAACAAATCTGTCCGCTCGTGTGTATGGGGCCTAACTGTTGTTAATGCATTGAATCAGCTTTGTTTTGATGTGGGAAATAGTGGTGGAAGACACACATGAATGGGAAAATAAAGTAGACCCTAACTTCAACTGGATTACATTTAGTTTGCCAAAGCAATTGTTTTTTTTTTTTTCACATAAAATCCAGGTCACATTTAACTTCCCATCCTCAAAGGTTCCATCCATTGCCAATGAGTGATGGGGCACACATTATACCTTTCAGAGAATGTCTCATTATGGCTGCTTGGTAGTTTGCCCTTTTACAGTATTGGTAAAGGGCGTCACTTGTCGGAGGAATGGATAGTTCTGGCAAAGCTGATGAAGCCATGCATGCTTTGTATCTTGCATCATTCACATTTTTTGAAGATGACTGGCACACATGGCACACATATTTCCAAAGTAGTTCAAAGGTAAACTGGCCCAGGTTAAAATTGCTACCCGAATTGTAGAGTCACAAACTGAGAATGTATAGATCCCAATAAGTGCCAAACACCCACTGGTGCTAAGAGCTGATGACACATTAGCTAAGTGAATGATCCTTGTTTTGTTGCCAACCCCCTATTTGTCATGTGTGCCTCTTCACCCTCAAGGATGAGAAGTTAACATTGACCTGGATGATTATAAATCCTGCCCCTGATAGTGTGTTGCAGGTAGTCCACTGCAGTTGCAAGCAAGGCAAATGTAAGACTGGAAGATTTTCCTGTATGTCTGCAAGACTGTCTTATACTGATGTATGTGGATGCAAAAATTGTGCAAATATTTCCCAAGAAAAAGAGGAAAGAGCTACATTGGATGATAGCTCTGATGACAGTGATGCAAAGACATTGTTTTGTATTTTAGAGTGATTTTTGAGCTGTAATGAATCTATTGTAGAACTGTAAACTGTAAATTTTTGGTGTTGAGGGGTGTGGTTGTTGGGTTGCATTTTGAGTAATTTCAGGTAACTTGTGGCAAAAAGTGGGCTGCTTTTTTTAACTTTATTTGATTACAGTGTCTACTGCATATGTTGATGAATACAAGATCTCAGCTTTAAACATTTACATTGTGTATGTTTAATTTTGCTTGGTGCCAATCTGTGAAGTTGAAGAGTATTTTCTTCAACTTGGCCATATTTCAAGGTCTACATTCACGCTTGAGTATACTAATGCACCAATACCCGTCTCAAATGTTAAGCATGTGTGTAAATCTCAGTTTCAGAGATATTTTGTTTGCTAAAATGAATAGGATCAAAGTTACTTTGACAGAACATGCAGTATAGTCCTATGCTGATGATATTGGTAGAAATGTGCACAGGGGTTCCCTCTTTACTGGCTCCTTCACCCCACTCCTTCCCTCCCTTCCCCATTTCCCTTTACCCCCCCCCCTTCCTTTTTCCCTGTGATATAGTCATTCCTAATATTACAAATCAAAGTGGCTTTATGAGACAATACGCAACTGGGATGATTTGCTTTTCTCATGTATGGTCATTTTTATTGGTATTCCCACCAAGTACATCGTGTGTTGAGATTTCTATATTTAATATTTAAAGGCCTTGTGCTTATGAACATTTTGAAGGAAAGACACTCTGTGTTGGGGCTCAGTTTCACCACAGTTTACATTATTCTTCATTGGTTGTGCCTTATATAACATGGCTACTTCAATAAAAAATATTGAAAAAAATAAATAAAGTTACAATCAAAACCAGATTTTAGGGGGGGTTTTTGGGTTCACAATTACATTCACAATTACATTTATGGATGGCGACAAAAAAAATGCAGGATATTTTGTTGAGAACTTTTACACATAGAGTCCATAGGTGTGCTGTCTATGCAAATATGCATTTAAAAAAGTAGTGCCCAAGTGTAGGAATGAAAATGAAAATCTTTTGGCCTAAACGGAATAAGGCTGACCTGTAGGTATAATAAGGCTGACCTGTAGGTATAAAGAATATCTCCTAAACCTGTACGGTTTAGGAGATATTCCCCTCGCAATGCACCGCTGGAGCGGCGATACCCGGAAGACACGTCGGCGTGGACCAGGTAAGTCACTTCTTCTAGTTGCGAGGTAAGTATTTCATAATGATCTAATATGCAGTGCATATTAGCTCATTATGACTTTTGCCTTGCAGGTGTAAAAAAAATATATATATAAATGCGGGTTTACAACCGCTTTAAAGTTGGCTATACACTATACAGTCTGATTGTACAATCTACTTTAGATTTACTAAAACTAAATAATATAGAGACCTACCTAAGCAATGCATTCAATTTATATAAAATCAGGTAAGCCCTTGAAACTCCAAACTAGTGGTAGATATAAAGGCAACTGTAAAGTGCATGGCCAGCTTTACAGTTATTAATCATTAGAAAGCAGCAACAACTTTTTGACACACCTCTAGTGAGTCAGAGCTAGAGCTCTCGAATGAGCAGGGAGAATGAGTATTTCCAAATACAGAGCTTAGCAGGAAGTGTGTCAGACATCTGTAGAGAGTCCACTACAGTACTTTCACACAGAAACTAGGGGCCTTTTTTGCATCATGCTGGCAAGGCATAGGTTTTCCTAATCAGCCTGTGGCTGCTTTATAAAGAAAATTAACATTAAAGTGCTACTAAACCCAGGACCCTGCATTCACTATATCTGGTTTTCCACAGTACACAGAACATGGAGATGCAATTATTTTAGTAAATATAAGCTGCTAATCACCTTTTCTCATCAGCAGTATATAGCAGTCTTATGACTTCTATCAGGGTCTGGTTAAAGCTTGTAGGAGGAGCTTTCATTCTCCACTGACTGTCCTTTGAGGCTGCATGACCCCTGACATTGTCTGTATAGTGCTGATTGGCTCTGTGCTGATCACATTCACCCCCCAAGAAAAAAAAAACACACTCTAGAAATACACACCAAACTAAGCATGTGCAGTTTACCCCCACATGTCTGTAATATCAGCAGATGACAGTAAGAGAAGGGGAGGATTAGCCTTTTACATAATGCACATGATTAACCCTTTAGGTTTCACAGTGAGTATAACAAGCATGCTTTACTGCATATACAGACTGATTTTACTGTTGTGGATATACTAACATTTTACTAAACACCTTTTGTTTTGGTGCACTTGTAATATATTTAGCTGAATAAACTGTAAGTTAAAAGAGATTTTACATTTTATTTGAAAAGCGGATGTCTGTGTGCAGCAACAAAGGGACATCACACCATCAAGCCTTTCTTCCATTCACTTAAAGATTCCCTTTCATCATACAGCAATTTACTCAGGAATTTCACACACACACATAGGCAGCATCTGTTTAATGTTAGCCGGCACCCGGACACCAAGTTATTATACAGAGTGGTCATAATCAGAGGTTATTTAAAAGTGGTAACCCCCTTAAATGTAAATGTATTGTGTCAAAATATATGATATGCATGTTTCCGAGGGGATTATAGGTATATAAAATATACAGTTGACTTAAGTTGCAGGATACTGCTATTACATAATGTTACAATATGCACTGTCAACTTCTAATTATCACTATTTTGGAATATTAATTGCATCAAGCTTATAAACAAACAGCAAAATGTTTTGAAATTATGGAATGGGAGCTTAAAGCGGGGGTTCACCCAAAAAATAATAATTTAACATTACATTCAGGCAAACTGTTATAATGACAATCGGCTGTTTTTTAAAAAAAAAATCCTTGCCGTACCATTTTAGATGTATATGTTCACCGCGGCTTCCGGGTATAATCTTCGGAACTGGGTGTTACTAGTTGATTGACAGGCTTCCGATGGGCGCATACAGCGCGTCACGATTTGCTGAAAGAAGCCACGCTGTATGCGCCCGTCGGAAGCCTGTCAATCTAGTAACGCCCAGTACCGAAGATTATACCCGGAAGCCGCGGTGAACATAAACATCTAAAACGGTATGTACGGCAAGGATTAAAAAAAAAGAGCCTTTTGTCATTATAACAACTTGCCTGAATTTAATGTTAATTTTTTTTCTTTTGGGTGAACCCCCGCTTTAATAAAATAATTATATTATAATGCCATCAAGAGAATGACTCATATTTATAGCCACTATAAGTAATTAATCTTTAGCAAGCCGCATACCCATGCTTACCTCGGTGCCTACTGAAATTAAAGGTATTGTGCACTCCCCCACTGTTACAAACAATAACTGTCTGAAAGAAGTGTAAAAAGGAGAACTAAAAACTAAGTAAATGCCATAAATGGTGAATTTAAGAGTAAAAAGAGATTTGGCAAAGTGCATCAATTTCTTTAATCACAGAGAGAGAGGTAACTACAGAATGTGCATTCAGTAAATATGCCAACTGATCGCCGAATGTATCCACATTTCTTAAAGTGCTGAGATCCTGAAGACAATGTGCAGTTCATACACAAGAAAAACATAAGCCCACACTCATCAATTCATGATCCCACACTTACCAAACTATGATCCTCCACTCGCCATGTTGGTCCAACATATTTTATTGGTATTTGTGTAGCAAACTCACATAAGAATTAAAGCAGCATCAGCACCAATGGGCATTTTGCACATTGAGATATCCCTTCTACACAAATTAACCACTTAAGGACCGCCTACTGCACATTTACGTCGGCAGAATGGCACGGCTGGGCACATCAACGTATATATACATTGATTTTAGTACCCAGCCGTGGGTCACGGGCGCGCTCCCGTGACCCGGTCCGAAGCTCCAGGACCGGGACCGCGGGATTCGCGGACCCAATCGCCGCTGCAGTGCGGCGATCCGTCCCTGGAGCGGAAGAACGGGGAGAGCCGTGTATACACACGGCTTCCCCGTGCTTCTCTGTGGCCGTAGCATCGATCGCATCATCCCTGTAATAGGGGGACGCGATCGATGACGTCACACCTACAGCCACACCCCCCTACAGTTGTTAACACAACACATAGGTCACACATCCCCTACAGCGCCACCTATGGTTAACTCCCAAACTGCAACTGTCATTTCCACAGTAAACAATGCAATTTAAATGCATTTTTTGCTGTGAAAATGACAATTGTCCCAAAAATGTGTCAAAATTGTCCAAAGTGTCCGCCATATTGTCGCAGTCACGAAAAAAATCGCTGATCGCTGCTATTAGTAGTAAAAAAAAAATAATTAATCAAAATGCAATAAAACTATCCCTTATTTTGTAAACGCTATAAATTTTGCGAAAACCAACCGATAAACGCTTATTGCGATTTTTTTTACCAAAAATACGTAGAAGAATACGTATCGGCCTAAACTGAGGAAAAAAAAAATTTTTTTTTATATATTTTTGGGGGATATTTATTATAGCAAAAAGTTAAAAATATTTTTTTTTTAAATTGTTGCTCTATTTTTGTTTATAGCGCAAAAAATAAAAACCGCAGAGGTGATCAAATACCACCAAAAGAAAGCTCTATTTGTGGGGAAAAAAGGACGCCAATTTTGTTTGGGAGCCACATCGCACGACCGCGCAATTGTCAGTTAAAAAGACGCAGTGCCGAATCGCAAAAAGGGGCAAGGTCCTTTACCTGCATTTTGGTCCGGGTCTTAAGTGGTTAAGTATGATGTGGCATGCAAAATGGTTGTTGGTAATTTAACTGGTTTTAGCTGCCCCTGTTATATGAGATGTCATACCTACACCAATAAATGTGAAATGGCTCCACCTTTTCTATTAGTGCCATAATAAGAAGCAGGTACCTCCAGGTGACCACCCAGAAACTGCAGAACAGTGTGGCTGCATGGAGCAGAAGAGGACCTGGCTCAATTTAAAAAAAAACAAATGAATGAAAAAGCAACTTTGGAACAATGGGACAACACGTGTCATATAAATCAGACTAACATAGCCTCAATACTTACAATTGATATTTAAAGATTAAGTTCAGGTACTGTGGCACTGATAATAACCAGAATACCAAGACAGGCAGTAGATATGACGATTATGTAAAAACCGTACCGAATTGGCTAAAAGAAGGAGGAGATAAAGGAAGTACTAACACATAGAAAACATCTAGTAGTTGACAAAACTGTAGGGATGCAGATGAAGTAGCAAGACACCATAAGGTAATGGACTGAGTATAGGTGGCCAAGCAAAAAAGTAGAAGCACGATCAACCTTTAACAAAATAATCAAAGGGAGAGGCGAAAGAAACATTTTTTCTCATCAGTGCTTGTTAAGTCAAGAGAAATGCAACAGAGATGGTCAAAGTAGCTGACACTTACCTAGTGTGTCTGGAATTGCAGTGAGAGTGCCCCAGGAATCCAGCAAAGGAGAAGTTGGACATGCCGGCGTTTTATGCCCCCCACCCAATCAGCTTCTGATGTCACGATCAGGAGCAGATGGAAAATTGCCATTGCGCATGTGCCTGCTGCATCTCCCAGGACCTACAATACCCATAGTGGCCGGTGGGAAGTCCTAAGCATCATGTGAGGTGTATTGTCACATGATGCAGATGACACAGGAGAGACGAAAAACGGCGGCCAATGGTAGAAGGCCATCATCGAGTACAGCCCACCCCTGCAATCTGCAGATGTAAACAAACAAGCAGGTCATCAGGGGGAACCACAGGCGGGGCATGGGCTTGGAAAGAGCCTGAGCCCTTGGGTGTCAATGCAGCCACTAGCAGTGTGTAAACCACAGTCATCCAGGACAGCTGATAACACACATATATTGGAGGGACCCACAATTTACATTCCTAGCATATGCCCCTGAATGCAAACAGCCCTAAATAGTATCCAGCTGTGTCCAGCTGCCATGTTTTCAGCATGTTATAGATTTTGACAGGCTATTGGGACTCACAGGTGCATGAAAATGCCAGGATTCAATGCACAGGAGCTAAATGTCCATTGTGCATGCAGCCATTGGCTTTACCTTGACCGTGGGCCGCAGGAAAATGCAAAACATGGCAAACTCGTGATTCTTCCACATTCAGGAGATTGAGGGAGATTAAAACTCCCCTAACCATAGCAGCTCCTAAACTCTGGGAAAAGCCTTTGTGTACATTGACACGTAGGCTTTTATAGAGTTGAATTTAGGAACTTTGGCAAAAAAATGCCAAAAGCTCCTAAACACAAGTTTAGGAGCTGCTAGTGTACTTGAAACCTTAGGCTTCATGTACACTACAGCACCTAAACTTGAGTTTAAGAGCATTTGCCATTTTTTTGCCAAAGCTCCTAAACTCAACTCAATAAAAGCCTATGTGCTAATGCACACATAGGCTTTTAGGATCGTTTAGGAGCTGCTGTGGTTAGGGGAGGTCCAGCCTCCCTCTCTTTAACGTAGAAAAATTGTGTTATGGATAGGAACTTTTTGACTTCCGACTGCAAAAGGCAGCAAAATTGCTGTAAAATAGTACTGTGATTTTGCAGAGTTTTGTGTTTTCACATGATTCATAATAGGCTATGTGTATATGAAGCCTTAATGAATTTCTACCAAGCCCCTACTGCTAAAAAAAATAAGGGGGGATAGCAGTTTGATTTTAGTGCTTCTTTAGCGAAGAAGAAGAATTTCTCCACAATGTCTGCAGCCATGTATGTCACAAAGCTCTTACATATCTATCAATTTGTACTACAATGTCTCCATTTTGTTTTCCTTAGTTATTTAAATACTGATCTCAATGTGTTTAATCAATCTTTACAATCATATTGGAACATGCTAATTTTATATAATCAATAGTAACACAATTTAAATTAGGTACTTTCATATTTTTACTCTGCTTCCCAAGTGAAACCTGTTCAATTTTCTGCCAAACTGAGATATAAAAAGAAGTAAAAACAAGAACTGCCAACAGGTAATTATTTGTGCAACAGTGTTTGTACACAAGAAAAGTGACATGAAACATTGCTAATTAATGTGCTGGCAAGATATAGCTGTAATGTTTTTTCTTAATATATCTGCAAAATATTACAGGAAAACTGTGTTGCCTGACTCTCATGCAAACCCAATAGCTTCAATGTTTTTGATTAAATTAAGAATGTATATAAAGGCATTTTGACTTTATACCTCTTCCTTGTTAGTAAATCTGAAAGTAATAACATGCAAGAGGAGACATATAATCCAATTATTTTCTTACATCTTAAAGTATTATTTAAAAATATGTATATGTTGTTTTAAATGTTATTTTAAAAAGTAGTTAGGGGTGAGCCAAACACCCCCCGGTTCGGTTTACAGTAGAAGATGCAAACGGGCAAAAAGTTTGTGCGAACACTGTTAAAGTCTATGGGACTTGAATGTAAAAAATCAAGCAGTGATTTGAATAATGATTTAAGTTAAACAATAAAAGTCAAAAATTAAATTTAAATATCATGCCTGGGGTCGGCCTTAGTATGCCTGTAAAGTAGCGCATCTTTACCATGGTTATATGTGCCACGGCAAAATTACATTTCTAAAGGAAAAAAATAGCAATTAAAACTGCTCGCGGCTGTAATGTATTGTCGGATCCAGGCAATATAGATAAAAATAGCAAAAATACTCCAAAAAAATGGTCGTGGATGTCACCCCCAAAATCCATAACAGACCCTTCAGGTCTGGTATGGATATTAAGGGGAACCCCACATCCATTTTTTTTTAAAGGCGTCGGGGTCCCCCAGGCCCTATATACTCTGAACAGCAGTATATATACACTACACGGCCAGCCCTATATACTCTGCAGAAAATTGGATCTTAGGTGTTGGTGGTACCAGAACACTGTAATCCCTCACAGTTAATCTTGTTGGGTACAGGAATGGGCCCTGCTGTGAAATATTATATCACAAATTTTAATTGCATGCCCCTGTTAAACAGGGGCAGAAAAATTGGGTCTTGGGTGGTGGTGGTGCCACAACACTAACACCTAACGGATACTCATATTGGCCGCAGGAACGGGCCCTGCTGTGAAATGTTAGATCAAAAATTGTAATTGCGTGTCCCTGTTAAACAGAGGCATAAAAATTGGACATTGGGTGGTGATGGTGGAGCCCTAAACCAAAAATATTGTTGGAAGCTAGCATCATCAAGATTGAGGCAGAATAGGATAGTCAGCATAGTAAGTCTTCAAGGGATACCACATCCATAGCAAATTCAATCAGTTACTTCAGCATCGGGTGCTTGATAATTGCTGATCCAAGACTGATTTATTTTTATGAATGTGAGCCTGATCAACAGAGTCTGTGGACAGGCACACTCTTTGATCCGTTACAAACCCTCCAGCAGGACTGAATGTGCATTCAGAAAGAATGCTGCATACAGGACAGGCCAGTAGCTCAATTACATATTGAGCAAGTTCTGGCCAGTGGTCCATCCTCAAGACCTAGTAACCCAGTGGATGCTCTTTTGGAAAGGTCTGCAAGTCTGATTTTGCCCCTAGATATTCCTGTACCATGTAATGCAGATGGTTGCTTGAACCGATCAGACCTTGGAGCTCAGGACTGAAAAATTGTTTAAAGGCAACGGTTAGCCGGCCATCTTCTCCACCGCTCTTCCTCAGCAACATGTTGTCCAGCACCAGGAAATTGTAACCTCCCAGGGTCTGCAAATGCATTGCACAAACCTTTTTTCAAGGCCTCCTGAAGATGTTTTATCCTCTGCTCCCTCTATGAAGGCAGGATGAGTTCTGCAACATTACCCTTGTAACATGGATCAAGAAGGGTTGCCAGCCAGTAATGATCATTCTCCTTGATACCACACATTCTAGGGTCCTTTCACAGGCTTTAGAAGTCACGCAGCATAAGTTTTCAAAGGCATTTGATTCTGAATCCTTTGGGTCACTAAGGATCACATGATCCGTAACTACCTCCTCCCAGCCACGTACAACTCCTTGGGTTTCTGGAGACTAAAAACCATCCCTTGAAGACTGCTGCTGAGTGTTATCCTCTACATCCATGGTGACACATTCCTCCTCTTCTTCTTCCTGCATGTTTGGGGCGACCACAGGAATGGTATCTGGATAAAGGGGGCCTTGAGAGGTATGGTTAGTCCCCCTCTTCCTCCTGCTGTTATGCCTCAAGTGCCCTGTCCATGTTTTCACAAAGTGTGTCCTCCAACAAGAAGACTAGAGTGACAGTGTCACTGATGCATGCATTGTCACTACTCACCATCCTTGTGGCCTCATCAAATGGTGACAGGACAGTGCATGCGTCCTTGATTAGTAGCCACTGCCGCGGCGAAAAGAAGCCAAGCTCCCCTGACCTGTCCTGGTGCCATACTCACACAGGTACTCATTTATGGCCCTCTGCTGTGTGTGCAGCTGCTGCAGCATTGCCAATGTTGAGTTCCACCTGGTGGGCATGTCACAAATAGGGCGGTTGGTGGGCAGGTTGCAGTCCCTTTGAATGTCAGCCAGCCAAGCACTGGCATTGTATGACCGGCAGAAATTACCACAGACTTTTCTGGCCTGCCTCATTAGATCATGTAAGGCTGGGTACCTGCTCAAGAACCGCTGCACCACCAAATTCAGGACATGTGCCAAACATGGAACATGGTTCAAGTGTCCTGCTGGAGAGCGGAGAGAAGTTTGGTGCCATGGCCGCATACAACCATTCCTGGCTAAAGCTGATGTGGCATGGTGTCAACCACCTCTGAGCCTGTCCCTGCAGAGCTGGCAGTCTCTGCCCCAGTGTGGCTCCTATGTCCTAGGCTGTCCAACTCAAGCACTGCATGGCATCTTTTAGCCTGACTGTTTGCATAGCCCATTGAATGCTTATGAAGCACAACTGGTTCAGAGGACAAATTTAGAGAAGAAGCCATAGAGGAAAAAGAAGGAGGGGGTGGAGGAGATAGCTGTGGCAGAATCACCACAAGCATTTTGGAGGTGTGGCAGAAAAAAAGCTACAACAACACTGAACCCTGTGCTGTATCCTCCCCAGCTGCCAGCAGAGTTACCCAGTGCACCGTGAAGGAAAGACAATGTCCCTGCCCATGCCTGCTGAACCATGAGTCAGAGGTAATATGAAGCTTACTATTGATCGCCCTGTCCAACGAGGCCAAAACATTGCCTTCCACATTCCAGTAGAGAGCCGCAATGGCATTCCATGAAAATAAATGGCATTTTGGAACCTGCCACTGCGGTACAGCACATTCCACAAATTCACAAAAGAGGGCAGAGTCTACCTGCTAAAAGGCAGCAGTTGCGGTTCAACAACTGGGGTAGGGAAATTTGCCTGCTAAAATCAGATTGTGGTGCACTGCTAGCAGATTGTCTGCAAGTACTTGGGACACATATTTCTATACCTAATTTTTCTCAGTGCAGGTCTTTGAGAGGACTGGAGGTATAGTAGGGTTGGATATTCCAGATGAGGAGCAAGGAGATGTGGGTCTTTCAAGTGCTGTTGCCAACGGACTGCATGGCAGGTCATCATATGTCTGGTCAAGCATGTGGGGCCCAATCAGCTGCTGTTCTGACCACTCTTGATGCACTTCAGACATAGGTTTCAAATAGCAATGGTGTGATCTGCTGCACACGTGTCAAAAAAGGCCCACACCAAGGAACTTTTAAAAGTCAGCGGGAGTCACCAGTGCCCTGCACCTGCAGAGCTCTGCAGTGTGATGCAATAGGGTGGTTGCCCATAAGCAGCCCCCTAGAGGACATCCTGACTCACTGGGGTTGTGCCTCCTCCTCTCTTCTCTCAGGCACCCAAGTACAGTCAGTTACCTCATCATCCCCTCCCTCATCACTGGAGCAACATTGGCAGTATGCTGCAGCTGGGGGAACATGGCTGCCAGTTTCTTGTCGTTCTTGGGCACCCCCTCTCTCTAGGCTCAAGTTACTCCCTTCCTCAACCTGGGAACCAACATCAGAGCCTTCAAATAGCTGCACATCCTCCAGCAGCATGTACCTGATGCTGTGGTCGAATAAATCTGGGGACTCCTCCATGCATTATGGTGGGGCTACAGAAGGAGTGACTGTGGATAAAGAGCTGGTGGAATAGGCCGCTTTGGCAGCTTAGTTTGAAGGCAAACACAGCCAGAAGCAGAAAAAAGGACAAGCGTGCCCCAAGGCCACCTTAAGAGGATGCACCGTGTCCACAACCAGCACTGTTGACTGTAGGCACAGATGCTGCTTTCCCTCTTTTAGTGGCCTGTGAGCATCTGCCTCTCCTTGGTGGCCTTCCGGATATGATGTATTTTTTTTTTTTGCAACACCACACTATACTGTTTATACTGCCTGAAGTGTATTAGAAACTGTTAACTTTATTAGATACTGTGCACACCGCTTACACTGTATTACTGTAGCAACTGTACAATAGCTGCACTGTAATGTATACTGTGTACACCACCAGAAGTGTAGCAGAAACTGTACACACTGTATTAGATACTGTGTACACCACCAGCACTTTATTAGAAACTGTACTACAGCTTCACTATATTGTGTATTGCATACTGTGTGCTGTGTACACCACCAGAAGTGTAGTAGAAACGGTACACACTGTATTAGATATTGTGTACACCACCATAAAAGTAGTAGAAACTGTACTACGGGTGCACTGTATTGTGTACACCACCAGAAGTGTAGTAGAAACTGTACACACTGTATTAGATACTGTGTACACCACCAGAAGTGCAGTAGAAACTGTACTATGGCTGCACTGTATTTTATACTGTGTACACCACCATAAGTGTAGTATAAACTGTACACTGTATTAGATATTGTGTACACCACCTGAAGTGTATTATTAACAGTACACCACTGAATGCACTGTAGATATAGTCTACACTGGATGCAGAGTATATATATATATATATACACACACACACATACACACACATACAGTAAATATATATATATATACACACACACACACACACACACGAGACTGTATGCATATATATATATATATATTAATACACCACCTGCACATATATACTAGACATATATATATATCTATATCTATATATATATATCTATATATATATATCTATATATATATATATATATATATATATATATATATATATATATATATATATATATATATATACTGCCACTAACTGAATAACCTGCCTGCTTAATCTAAATCAAGCTATCTCTCTGTCCATGCCAACAACACTACACACGGCCGCTGTTTAAGAAACCATATATAGTGTGAGGCATAGAATTATTCCCCCTGAGCCATGATTGGCCAAAGGCATCCTGCCTTTGGCCAATTATGGCTCTCTTAGCAGAGAGCTCTTGAAAATGCCAGGTGCCTTAAAGCGGATCTCCACCCTAAAGTGGAGTCGCGCTGATTGGAACCCTCCCCCCCTCCGGTGTCACATTTGTCACCTTTCAGGGGGGAGGGGGGTGCAGATACCTGTCTAAAGACAGGTATTTGCACCTACTTCCGGCCACAGCAGAGTCTGGCAAAAGACGGGTTTTCCTAGCTTCCCGTCGCCCCCCCCCCCCCGTTGTGTGCTGGGAACTCTCGGCTCCCAGCACACAGCTGGAGCCAATCGGAGGGCGCAGCGCTACTCGCGCATGCGCCGTAGTGAACCGGGCAGTTCCCTCACCGTGGATGGAAGGGGGAGCAGCAGAGACGAGCGAATGCTCGTCTCTCTGCTGCAGACGCCGCTGGACTCCAGGACAGGTAAGTGTCCTAATATTAAAAGTCAGCAGCTGCAGTATTTGTAGCTGCTGGCTTTTAATATTTTGTTTTAATGGGCCATCCGCTTTAACATCTACAGTATGTCTTTAGCACCTACCTTTTGAGAATGACCAGGAAAAAAGTATGAAGCCCTGTACACACGACCGGGATTCCCGGGGGTAAAAAGTCCGCCGGGAATCCCGGGGGGAAAACCGAGAACCTGCTCGGTAACTTTCCCTGTACACACCAGAGTTTATCACGTCTGGAAAAGTTTGGTGAGAGCTTTGCCAGTGAATCCCGGCCGTTTGTATGCCTCATCGCAGTGTTTCCCATAGGGAAATTTCTGGGGAAAAGACCACCAGGAATCGCGGCAGGAAAAAAGAAAACATGTTCTAATTTTTCTTGCCAGGATTCCCGGCGGTTTTCCGGTCGGGAAAACCACCATGGAGCATACACATGGCCAGTTTTCCCGGCCAAAAGCTGTCATGGCAGTTTTTACCGATGGGAAAACTGGTCGTGTGTGTATGAGGCATGAGGCAACAGAAGTCAGAACTTTTGAATTACCTACGGTCTTCTACATGAATGGAACGTATTGATGCTGCTAGCTTACCATGACAGCCTGGCAACAATCAAGCCACAAACAAGAGGGGTTAGCAATCAAGTCCTGCACATTTCTCTGAACACAGGTTTCCTTGAAACATTTTGTGCTGCCAATTGCTGAGTCACAAAAATTTTCTTAGTGACCATTGCTGAGACACAAAATTATAATTCCAAAATGTTAGTTCAAATGTTGTCATCACAGGACACCTATCTAAGATAGCATTTTCCCTCACTTTGAAGAGATTTCCTTTCATTTCATGTTGCACCTCTTAAATAGGAAGGGAAATCTCTGAAGGGGACATAGAGAGCAAAAACCACCCTGATAGGGGGTTTTAAATCATTCTTATCCTGCTATTTGTACTGCCCTGTTAGAAAGCCTATCACGTGCAGATCCTGCAACTAGAGTTGAGCGAGCCCGAACTGTAAAGTTCGGGTTCGGTACGGACTTTGGGTTTTTCCCGAACCCGGACCGGAACCCGAATAATTGCTGAAAGTTCAGGTTCGGGTTCGGAGTTCGGGAAAAAAAATGCGCGGGGGTCCCCCCAAATTCAATAACCAGACCATTTAGGTCTGGTATGGATATTAAGGGGAACCCTGCCTTCAATTTAAAAAAAATGACGTGGGGGTTCCCCCCAAATATCCAAGCTTCCGGCGCGTCATTCGCTAAGCTGTGCTCTGAATGGATGGATCTTCTCACCGTTGGATTTTTATTTGGTTTAATTAATAAAGTATTTTGTTCTACGGTGTGTGTTTTTTTTCCTGAAAACTACTATTTACACTTCCTTCATAAAAAATGGTAGGGGTACAGTGTACCCCATTACCATTTCACACAGGGGGCAGGATCTGGTGGTCCCCTTTGTTAAAGGGGTCTTCCAGATTCTGATAAGCCCCCTGCCCGCATACCCCCACAACCACCGGGCAAGGGTTGTGGGGATGAGACCCTTGTCCCCATCAACATGGGGACAAGGTGCTTTGGGGGGCACCCCAAAGCACCCTCCCAATGTTGAGGGCATGTGGCCTGGTGCGGTTCAGGAGAGGGGGGGAAGCACTCTGTCCCCCCCCTCTTTTCTGCAGCCGGCCAGGTTAACGTGCTCGGATAAGGGGTCTGGTGTGGATTTTAGGGGGAACTCCATGCCATTTTTTTTTTAAATTTGGGGTGGAGTTCCCCTTAATATCCATACCAGACCTAAAGGGTCTGGTTATTGAATTTGGGGGACCCCCACGCATTTTTTTTCTTTTACTAAAAGTCCGTGTCCCATTGACTTCAATGGGGTTCGAAGTCCGGGTTCGGGTTCCCGAACCCGAACATTTTTTTTTAAGTTCGGGTCCGAACCCGAACATCCAGGTGTCCGCTCAACTCTAACTGCAACTACTATCCAGTACATAAAGCATGCCATCTTGAAAAACAATAACCTGAGGTACATGTAGGGAGAGCCCTCTATGCCATATGCATGAGGAGTGCACTAGGAAATCTACAGAAATACTGCCACAGAATGGGAATGTCCTAAAGTAGCCTTAATCAACCTTATTTCTATCGAGGAACCCTTCACATTTTTTTGTAAATCTCCTGCTAATATACACTATATTACCAAAGTTATTGGGACACCTACCTTTACACACACGATAACTTTAATGGAATCACATAGTCCAAAGGGTTTAATATTGAGTTGGCCCTCCCTTTGCAGCAATAACAGCTTAAACTCTTCCGGAAAGGCTGTCCACAAGGTTTAGGAGTGTCTATATGGGAATGTTTGACAATCCTTTCAGTAGCGCATTTGTAAGATCAGCCACTGATGTTGGAAAAGAAGGTCTGTCTTGCAGCCTCTGCTTTAATTCATCCCAAAGGTGTTCTATCGTGTTGAGGTCAGGACTCTGTGCAGGCCAAGCAAGTTCCTCCACCCCAAACTCGCTCATCCATGTCTTTAAGGACCTTGCTTTGTATGCTGGTCCAAATCATTTGGTGGAGGGGGGATTAT
The DNA here is from genome assembly GCA_029574335.1 of Rana kukunoris. Lineage (NCBI taxonomy): Eukaryota > Metazoa > Chordata > Amphibia > Anura > Ranidae > Rana > Rana kukunoris. The sequence continues at coordinate 618,231,528 of CM056049.1, read as the reverse complement.
GGTGTGGGGTTGTTTTTTAGGGGTTGGGCATGGCCCCTTAGTTCCAGTGAAGGAACACTTAAGGCGTCAGCATCATAAGACATTTTGGACAATTTCATCCTCCCAACTTTGTGGGAAGAGTTTTGGGATGGCCCCTTCCTGCTCCAACATGACTGTGCACCGATGCTCAAACAAGGATGAGTTTGGGGTGGAGGAACTTGACTGGCCTGCACAGAGTCCTCATCTCAACCCGATAGAACACCTTTGGGATAAACTTGAGTGGAGACTGCAAGCCAGGCCTTCTCATCCACATCAGTGTGTTTCTGGAAGAATGGTCAAACATTCTTATAGACACACACCTAAACCTTGTGAACCACCTTCCCAGAAGAGTTGAAGCTGTTATAGCTGCAAGGGGTGGGCCAACTCAATATTTAACAATACGGACTAAGACCGGAATGCCATTAAAGTTCATGTGCGTGTAAAGGCAGGCATCTCAAATACTTTTGGTAATATAGCATATGTCTACAACTCATGGCACATTAGTATAAATCACTAAGGCAGCATACACACGATTAGACATTCGTTTTCATTAGAATGCATTTTCGTCCAAAAATCTGGTATTTTCGTTATCGTTTTAATGAACGAAAACGAAAGTGCATGAAACGAAAACCGAAAGATCCGACATAAAAAATGCTTTATTTTCGTTTTTGTTCAGATCCGCCGATTTTCGATGCTTTGTCAAATTTTCGTCGTTCAATTCGACAAAGCATCGAAAATCGTCGTTCTGAATACAGTGAATAGGTAGAAATTGAACGACGAAAATTCGACGATTTTCAATGCTTTGTCAAATTGAACGACGAAAATTCGACAAAGCATCGAAAATCGTCATTTTCGGACAAAAACTTTCCCGACGAAAACGACATAAATCAAAACGATTTTCGGGAGTAACTAAATAAATGTATTTTCCAAACGAAAACGAAAAAACGAAACAAAATTTTCCAGTCTGCACATGTCTACACACGATCAGTCTAAACTGATGAAAATGGACTGAAGTCCAGTTTCATCGGTCCAAACCGACCATGTGTACGGCCCATCAGTCTGTCGTCCCTCAGACCAAAGTTTTAAAACTTGCTTTAAAATTGGACTGATGAACGCCTGACCATCGGTCGAAACTGATCGTTAGTACGCAAAAGCATCGGTTCAAAAACCTGTGCATGCTCAGAATCAAGTCGACACATGCCTGGAAGCATTGAACTTCGTTTTTTCAGCATGTCGTTGTGTTTTACGTCACCGCGTTCTGACATGATCGGTTTTTGAACTGATGGTGTGTACGCACATCAGACCATCAGGCCACTTCAGCGGTGACCCGATGAAAACGGTCCGTCGGACCATTCCCATCGGGTTGGACCGATCCTGTGTACGCGGCCTAAGTTGTAAATTTTATAATAAATACATGACTAGGTAATGTGGCATTCATAGCATATTTTTTACCAAAAAAGGAAAACTGTTCTAGACAACAACATGATTTTCAGCAATAATCATACAATTACACGACGACCAATAGTTTCCATTTCTGGTAACACAGGCAATGTAATGTCTCTTTACATTGCAGCTCAATGGAGAAATGCCTCTTTATATTAATAGTCAATGCAGTGCACCCTTACACTGGTGGTCACTGGAGATCTAACTAAGATTGAGGGCCAATGTGTGATGGAACACTTTACATTGGTGACAAGTAGAAGAAAAGTGTCCTTAGTTTGGGGGTCAGTGGTAAACAGCCCCCTTACACTGTTTGTCATTGGAAAGAATCATCTTGGTTCAGACAGCTAAATAATGTAATTGTCATTAGTGGCTGCTTTCCTCAGAAAGGAGGGGGGGAACTTCTATTCTACCAAGTGACATCAATGCTGGAACTATGCAGATGGGAAAACAATCTTCAACTGCTAACCTGGTTGAGAGGGACTGTCAAACAGAAATTTAGCACTTAAAACCACAATATACAGAGAAACCCACAGGAAATCTATCATATAGTGAAAAACTGCTCTGAACCACCTACTATATGTAGAGAAACTGTCCTGGAAAGTTTCCCTTTTTGAGGAACACAACATGGTCATTTTCCTATACAGAGATTAAAAGGACCTGTTTACTGATCAGCAGAGCTGTACTGGAAGGGCTATTCCTCTTTCTTTCGTTTTATCCAGAGCTTACTTCTGAGGTCCAGTCCTAACTTTACATGTTAGATGGTCTACAGGGCACAAGGGATAAGATTTGTGCTAACAGACAAAATTCCCTAAGTTAAAAAGTAACCAGCAAGTGGTTAAATTCTTAAAGGGGTTGTAAATGATTTGTTTCCCCCTAAACAGCTTTCTTTACCTTAGTGCAGTCCTCCTTCACTTACCTCATCCTTTAATTTTGCTTTTAAATGTCTTTATTTCTTCTGAGAAATCCTCACTTCCTGTTCTTCTGTCTGTAACTCAACACATAATGCGGGAGGAGGGGGCGAGCTGGCAAGTCAGGGCACTCTCTACTTTGCAGATAGAGAAAGAATCTGTGTGTTAGTGAGCGTCCTGACACTCCTGCTTGCCCCCTCCCCAGGAAGAAAGCCTTGCATTACAGTGTGTAGTTACAGACAGAAGAACAGGAAGTGAGCATTTCTCAAAAAAAATAAAGACATTTAAAAGCAAAATCGAAGGATGAGGTAAGTGTAGGAGGACTGCACTAAGCTAAAGGAAGCTATTTATGGGGGAAAAAAACCCTTACAACCCCTTTAAGGATCTAACAAGGCTCAAATATTTATTGTGGATACATTTTTATCAACTCAGTGGAATCTTTCTACCCTACTCTTGCTCTCATTTTCCCTTCCCGTTACACTATCCTTTCTTTACTGGTATCTTTGATGTTTTCAGTCAAACAAACATGCATTACGAATTCCCCTTTTTTTACGCAGTATTTGCTTCCAAAATACAAATGTAGCTCATTGTCAGTGACAATCAGTTTTTTTTTTTTCTACTCAGTTACTTGGATGCTGATTAAATAGGTTATCAATAAGATTATAACACATAACAGGTAGTAATCACTAATTATTGCTCCACTAGAGCTAAAACTCATAGCTTTGGAATGTACATGGTGTATTCTTACTCTTAATCGTATTAGGAGTCCTGTGTTGATACTAGAAGATTTTAATTTAAACACTGGTGTTCCCCAAAGGCAATTATTAATACCATTCTGTTCTTTCATTTTAACATAGTATAACACACTAAAATATTTTAACATTTCATTGTATTGCTTTTGGCTCAGTTTACTAATTAAAACAGCTGTCCAGTGCATTATATAATGCTTAGTTAACATAGGGCAGAGCATAGATTTCTACCACAACAATTACTAATATTCTGTTTATTAGGTTAATGGTTGTTTTAGTTATTATTTCAGCTACATTTTAATGCTTACATTATATGTAATTTGCTACCTTCTTTATCGCTTCCATTTACATATTTGTATACTGTAAATCTGAAAACTGTTCAAAACTTGAGGGATTTCATCTGCACTGAAAAAAGAGGTAAGTGAAGCATAATTGCCATGGATACTGAATACTGATATCCTGTGAAATAGGCATGACCAGAAATGTGTGGACTTGCACGGAGAACACTAGGCACAAATATGATATAAAATAATGTGGTTTATTAAATGATAATGCCAGTAACACACATACAGCAAGATGACCAAAACCTCAAGAACCTAAACCTGTGGAGACTATTAGGTGAAGACTAAGGCCGCGTACACACGATCGAATTTATCTGCTGAAACTGGTCCGCCGACCAGTTTCAGTGGACAAATCCGATCGTGTGTACGACCTAGCGAACAGGTTTGTCCAGCAGACAAATTTCAAAGCATGCTTTGAAATTTGTCCGCTACAAACCTGTCCGTCGGATATGTCCGCTGGTTAGTACGCCTAACCAGCGGACAGAAATCTCCCGCATGCGTCAAATCCAGTATGTTACTTCCTGGAGTGGTGACGTGGCAGCGTCAACGTCACCGCCACGTCACCGCGTTCCCTGGCCGAGGGGATTTTCATCCGATGGTGTGTACACACCGTCGGACGAAAATCCAGAGGAGACATGTCCGCTGGAAACGGTCCGTCGGACATGTTTTAGCAGACATGTCCCTCCGTGTGTACGCGGCCTTAAGGAATGGTCAGTATCTGTGTCAATGTCATACATGGTAGATCAGGCAGAAGGATCAGGGAACAATACACAGGGAAAGTGTACATAGGAGCAGAAACAAGCTGGCGGGTGAAGGTTCAGGAACAGGATAGCAGGTCACTAGGCACACGGAAAAACACCAAGGCAAGATAGCGTAGCAGAGGTGGGACTAAATATGCTCCCAACAGTCAGCATCGGGTGATGACTATTTGTTAGGAACTGCTGGCTGCAGGTAGACACCCCTTGGTGGACACTGGCACTACAACCTATAGACCTGGGAGCCACAGTAGTTCACAGGAGTGCTCCTGAAACATACCAACTCTAGATGACTCCATGCCTTTCCTAGAAACATTACTTAATGTCAAACTCACAGATACATAAGACAATGCTGCTCTCCCTTTAATTTGTCATTCTAGGAACCTGTTGGGACAGGCTTTGGGCTGTGTCAATGAGTTTATTTTTGACATCAGTGTTAGATGCTTCTGAGAATATTGAAAGGTGCATTTGACCTCTTTACGACATGTGTTTGACCTGTTTCATCTTTAAATCTATGAATTTGAATAGATTTGTAGGGCGACATAATCGGTTCTAATACAAAAAAAAGCCTATAAATACAGGCCTTAAAGAAAGGAATTCATATCAGACCACTAGATGCCTTTTTCCATTTAGAGAGACCACTCCCAGTGACATTTCCACACTAATATTACATAGTACAGTAAAAACTTGGACTGTGAGCATAATTTGTTCTGGATTCATGCTTGTAATCCAAAGCACTTGTATATCAAAGAGAATGTCACCATAAGAAATAATTGAAATTAAAATGATTCATTCCACAACCATTCATTTATAAGTCCTTTAGTTTATAGTACACATTAAAAGATCATAGAAATTTGACAGATTGTGTAACCATAAAATGTTCATCCACAAATGGAAACCTCCACAAGGGGATTAGAAGCAAAATCCAGCAGGAGCTACAGAGTATAAAAGAGAAGAGAGGCGCCTCTAAGTGTAGCAATATCAGCCCTCAAAATTTCCACTCGCCTACTAGCATTTGGCGAGTGGATTTAAGCTGGGGGTGAGTGATGACAGGGCTGCATGACCAATCTTCCTCCAATCTGTGCCTACACTTAGAGTCCCGATGAGATTGACGGCCAAAGAGGAAAGGTGCATGCTCGGAAAAGTAGTCTGGTGAGCCGCGCACAGGCAGAGCAGTACACAGGTGCTCTCCTTACAATTCTCATTAAGCAATGTGACCTCCTCTCCTCACTGCCAGCCTGAATAAAAGGGGGAAGTGGGGACATGCAAGCATGGAGCTGCACACACAGACTCCTGATGATGAGATGAATAGTAGAGGGAGAGAGAGTTGCAGAGGAGACAGCAAGAGAATGGGGAAGAGACCAGGTTCTAGTGCCCTGTCCCTCTGGTCTGCCCCCAGTGCCCTGTCCCATTTTGTTAAAGTTGTTGTTGGTAATATTTAATTTTGTAACTTGATTCTTCATAAAACATTTAACAGTGTCATTCCATGAGATAATCTACGAGGACGTGTTTACGGTTGCAATTAGGCGCAGGGCAGTGTATGAATTAGGTGGGGCAACTGGTGGCGAGTAACTCTTGAGGCCTGGCTAGCAGCTCAGGACTTGAAATTTTGAGCCCTGCAATATGATTACATTTAATGAAGGTACAACATTTAACAACTCACATGGTTGATGATTAACCTCCCTGGCGGTATGATTCTGTCTGGAATTACATACCACAAGCGGTACAATTTTTTTGCATGGAAATTTGGCATTTTATACTGTAGGCCTGCAATTCTTAGGAATAACTCGCTTAAATCTGTCCAAACAAGACATCCCGGGTATGATAAAGTTTGAAAAACAAAATCATAAATTTTAATATAATAAATAACTATAAATAATTATAACAAATAATAATGTAATTATAATAAAAGATATTCAATCTAATGAAATCAACTCAAAAACGCTGAAATTTGCTCAGTTGCAGAATTGTCGCTGTCTTTTTTTTATGACGAATTTCCCCACAAATCGCTATCGCTCAATTTTGCAAGTGATTATAATTTATTATCACCGATTTCTAGCTGATCTAAAACCATTTTTGACATAAAGGGACACTTTTGGTTGCTATGGACAATCTACAGTTTCCAGGCAGAAAGAACATTTTTTATTATATAAAAGTACATGCAGGGCACAGGACAGACCACTAGGGACAAGGGGGGTGTGTATTTTTTACATACAGCACTGTAAACTATAAGATTACAGTATACTGTATGTAATGTGTTTGTTTACTTTTTTGAATTTGGCGCCGTTCTCCACCCCCGTGCGTCGTAACGTCGCAGGGAACAGAGATCGGCAGAACACAGAGACACTGTGTGAATCGAGTGAGGACCCGCTCGCTCACACAGCGTGGATGCATCGCTGGATCCAGGAACAAGGTAAGCCAGAACGCGCTGCAGGCTCTGCATAGCTACCCCGAGCGTGACTCGGGGATACCGATCTTAGCACAAAAAAAACACCCCGAGGCACATCTTAGTATGCAGGCATCCGGGGAAAAACTGTCCACGTCCCCAGCAGCGCCAGCTCTCACCACTGTCAGACTGTAATTGTGTCTGGGAAGATGTGTATTGCAATTAATGTGTTTTGTATGTAGGTGCTCCAACATCTGCATTTATGTTTGTACCTGTGTACCTAGTGGATTTTAAGTGCCTGAGTTTACCTTTAGTTATTCTTGCACTTTTGTTATTTTTTTACTATTTGTTTTTCTTTACGTAGGAACAAGAATTACCCTATGTAATAATTTTTTGGACCCTTCTAGCCTCACCTGTCCTTCACTAAACCTAATGCAGTGCAGATCTGTCATGGACAAAGCAGGCCACTAGGTGGCACTAGTAGCGCAGTAACGAACATGGGCGGGCACAATAGCGGCAATGTCGCATCAGTGCGCGTGGGTGCGCGCAATCGCGGTAATTCGGCGCGCAATCGTGGCACTTCGGCGTGCATGGGCAATCGCGGCAGCGGCGCGTGGTCACGTGCAGATGCCATTTTGGCACCAGTTCAGGCTATTTAATGGGGCTCATCCTGCTGCCTCATGCTGCTTGGTCTTCAGCATTCCCTGTACCCACCTGACACCTGTTACCCGATCGTCTTCAGTTCCTGTGAACCCAGCTTATCTCTGACCACCCTGATCTCCGCCTGCCCTGACCTCCAGCTTGTCTGACCTTGTCTCTGCCTGCTCTCCCATCCAATTACTGCCCGCCCATTGCTGACTCGGCCTGCCTGACCCTGCTTGTACTCGCACTATGGTACACCTCCATCCTGCTGCTAATCCTGGCTTCCTGCACCAAGCTCCTGCTACCTGTCATCCTGCTAATCTGGCTTCCTGCACCAAGCTCCTGCTACCTGTCACCCTGCTGACCTGGCTTCCTGCACCAAGCTCCTGCTACCTGCCATCCTGCTGATCTCGGCTTCCTGTACCAGCTGATGCTACCAGTTGTCCTGCTGTTCCCGGCATCACTGACATCTACCTGGAGTCTACAGGAGTTTACCTCAGTTCCTACACAGCGTTCCAGCCAGGCGCTTGTGCGTCTCTGTACTCCCGAGCTCCCTGTCCACATTACCAGGGGCTCCAGATTCAGAGGAGCAAGAGTAGCCACTCCCTACACATCGGGCTCTATCACAAGGTACGTGACAAGATCACACTGTGTTAGTTTAGTTCCCCATCATATTGGCTGGGGAAAGTGATGAGGAGACCTGGAAGTGATGTTTTTTCAATGTTTGCTGGTCTCTCTCCCCTCCACCCAGAAGAACCCACCATGGTGGTCCAGGCCTGGGAAACATGGTGGGGGTGCGCAGTAATTGGAGTGTGTAGAAGCAATCTAGTGGCTGCACTGCCACTAAATCACTTCCATCTGACAGTCGACAGCCGACTTGTCAGATTTACACACATTCCCGGGGGGCTGCAGCTGTGTGCGCTCTCACCAATATGCAACATTTGTCGATAGTAGTAAATGGGTTAATACAAGCCAATTATTCTCAGAACACAGAGTTAATTAAAACAAATATACATGTTATTTAACGTGGGTCAATTACAGCCTATTTTCCTAATGTCTGTTAACCAAGTATGTCTACTAAGATCTTACATAGATCAAAAAGTTTACCTTGTTTTGCATAGTGTAGCATAATCAATTGATGTTCAATTGAATGTCCATGTATACCTTTAGTGCTACAGTGCAAGTTTTAGTGCTGCAATTTAGTTACTCAACTATGACATTTCAATGGTTATCTATTATGGGGACAATTCTCCTATGTATCCTACACTGCTGGAAATAATGAACACAACTCAGAGCCCCTGTCACATATTATTAAAGTCAACCCTGTTGGGAAGGAAATTGTGACCTGTGAATATGAACCATTAAGCTACATATAAAATAATCTCACAACAATGTGATAAAGTCTGATAAAATAGGAACATTGTGTATTGTACCAGTTAATTGAAAAAGGACTATATAACTTAAAGTGCAGCTATTTAATCAGGTGTTTGGACTGAAAGAACTGTAGATTGATGAACCAATTCAGGAATCTCCTTGGTCCAAATTAGACACCTGCAAGAAGATGCAATTTTCATAATAGATAAGTCATGTCACAAGCAGGGGGAAAAAATGAACCAAACAGATCGTTTTCTTGTACAGCAATCCATCTATGTATTTTTTTTACAAACAGACAATATTTCTTTGAGATTAACTACAATACCTAACTTTACATTTTATTTCTCTTCCCTGTAATCCTAGTACAGCATAACACAAAAAAGAAAACAAAGGTTCTTAAACATTAGAAACAACTGGATCAGTTACATGTGTGTGTGTAACTGAATGTTTAAATATGAGCAAGGGGATAAATCCCTAAAAGTGGTATATATGCATCCAATGAGTTACACTTCTGCACAATGACATACACCTCCCTACAGCTTAATTATCCATGAAAAAATATAAAATATTGTAGATTACCAGCCCTTATATGTGATGGGTGTAAAAGTGTTCTTTTTTCAGGGTGATCCCATCAGTAATATACGTCCTGTCATAAGGTGATGTCTCTTTAGACGAAACACGTCGGGACGAGTCCTGCTGATGTCATTGCGTTACTCACAAACTTCAATTTTAAGTGCTTGATCCACTTTCTAAATGTGAGTGTTTACAATTTTCTTTTAATAAAATGTTATGTTCATACGGATTCACACTATGTGGAGTATTTTTATTTTTGGTCACGCTATTTTGAATACTTAGAGGATTCGGTCTGACAAGTTGGCTGCTTCTGAAGACCGTTTCTTGTTTTCATCTTTTGACCAATTGGATTGCCTTACAACTTGATCTGGAACCAAGACGTGGAGGTCCCATATTTTGGTGGTTACACCATAAGCCTTGTTGACTCACTTAAGTCCTCTCACTCCGGTAAGCCTCCTCAATAACCAGTGGTGGTTCTATTGTCTGTGTCCTTACACCAACATTGATGTCACGTGGAAGCCCACTTCTAGTCACAATATGTTTTCACCATTTATTTAAAGACTGCCATGTTTATGTTTAAAACTACTTTTGTATGATAGCACATGGACTTTAGTTTGGGTGTGAATTTCACATATTTTTTTCATTATTATTAGTTTTTGTAGTCATTGCACAGTGTACATTAGTTTGTATACATATGAATTTCCATGTTGAGTGCTGCACATAATTTTACCTGTTAGTTATTCCTTGATTTACACTTGTCTTAGTGTTGTGCTGGCTGCTACTAGATATATGTCAGCGCGTTGTACACCAAATGTTTCTGTCATAGGATGACACTGTTGTATGTTATCTATGGTGGAGTAGCATTGTCACCCTAGGACAGAGATATGTCTATGTATAAAACATTTGCTGTGTGGAAGTCCTAACTATTGGCACAAATGTTTGTTTGTCCTTTTGTTTATAATATGATTATCTCTTATGATCATCAGCTCCATCTACTGTAGTAATATAATATAAAAAATAGGGTTAGGTATTATGTAGTTCACAAGGGTGAACTGGACTAATATTATTGACATTTGTACATGATGTTAAGCTCTCACTGGACTCCTTGCAGAATAAACAGAATTACAAATAATTTATGATAATTAATATTCTATATATTACATTTTATATATATATATATATATATATAATATATATATATATTATATATATATATATATATATATATATATACATACACATACAGTATATATACATACACACACACAGTCAACCTTTTCAATCATGACACAAAACAAAAGTCACATACATAAAACATCTTCTTATTACGTTCATCACTAGAATTTTGTCTGGAAATCTTCACAAATAATGATTCATTTAGATAATGTATGGGGTACAACAGATAGTTTATATATTAAGTAGAGCAACAAAACACATGGGGGAGATTTACTGAAACTGGTGCACACAGAATCTGGTGCAGCTATGCATAGTAACCAATCAGCTTTTCAATTAAACTTTAAAATCTTTGAAAATAAAACCTAACACAACAATAAAAAACAAAAAAGAAAATAGACTGCTGCATACCCTTAAGAGTTAACTACAAAAAATGTTATTAGAATAAATATCAAAAAAGAACACATGTATGTCAGGTATAAAAACTCAGGTCCACTATGATATGGTAGACCAACCCAGGGATGGTCCCCCTGGATGCCCACTCAAAAACGGCTTATACCAGTAACTAATGCTCGATCATCCCAAGGGGAGATCAGAGTCTACAAAAAATAGCGCCCCCACCCTCCACATAACACACAGAGGTCCCCCCCCACACAAAATTGCACACCTGAACCCCAACTATTGGCAATATTTCCTAATGGTTCCCACAAATAGCAGTGATTCCCTGTAATTCAGGTGAAAAGATCACTGGCTAGATGATGGAATATAACATAATTAAATACCTGGAAAAGGGGTCATGAAAAAATCCACTGACTAGTGGTAATAGTAGCACTGATCCAATAGAGACTTCTTATCAGTCTCTATTGGATCAGTGCTACTATTACCACTAGTCAGTGGATTTTTTCATGACCCCTTTTCCAGGTATTTAATTATGTTATATTCCATCATCTAGCCAGTGATCTTTTCACCTGAATTACAGGGAATCACTGCTATTTGTGGGAACCATTAGGAAATATTGCCAATAGTTGGGGTTCAGGTGTGCAATTTTGTGTGGGGGGGGACCTCTGTGTGTTATGTGGAGGGTGGGGGCGCTATTTTTTTGTAGACTCTGATCTCCCCTTGGGATGATCGAGCATTAGTTACTGGTATGAGACGTTTTTGAGTGGGCATCCAGGGGGACCATCCCTGGGTTGGTCTACCATATCATAGTGGACCTGAGTTTTTATACCTGACATACATGTGTTCTTTTTTGATATTTATTCTAATATCATTTTTTGTAGTTAACTCGTAAGGGTGTGCAGCAGTCTATTTTCTTTTTTGTTTTTTATTGTTGTGTTATATTGTAATTTGGATTGCACCCCCCGATAATATCGTGAGTACTACATTTTTCAAAATTAGGTGGGCATCACATATTTTCTCTCTTTGGTTACTATGAAAATAAAACCTGGAAGCTGATTGGTTACTAAGCACAGCTGCACCAGACTCTGTGTGCACCTATTTTAGTAAACTGTCCCTATGTTGTCAAGATTAACTTAAGCATTTTATACAACACACCCTAAAATCAATCTTTAAAACATAAATCATATACCTATTATGTTATTTAAATATGTGTATATACATACATATCTATCTGTGTGGCTATTCTGGTAATATAGTGATTAAAGTATTAAAAATAATAAGACTTTCAGTAAATAAATACACTAAAAGAAAGCAACTGAGTACTACATTCTTTGTTCTTTTTAATTGTGGAACTATTTAAGATGCTGTCCTAATTTCTGTAGCTGAAAGAGCTACTTATATGTAAATGAGCTAATTTCTTAAACCAAAAGACTAGGATAATTTGTTATCTGTGTCTGCTCTGCTTTAAAGGTAAAGTATAATGTATTCTAGTAAATATATGTTATCAGTTACTACTGCAGTCTTTATATATGTGACTTTCCTTTTTTTTATATTCTCACTTTTCAAGGTTTTTGTTCTAATACATATAGAGATTTATGGATTATCCCCCAGAGGCAGAGTAGATTATCTATTATAATTACCCTGTCTCACTGAGGGTGCTTTATAACTCAGCATTCAACTGGCCATAAATGAATGAAAGCTCCGCCGTTTCAGCAGGAAACAACCCAAATTCAACCAATGAGTGGCCACTGTGGTTGAACATAATTCCATTACTATTTACTTCTCTTTATCTGCCTTCTCAGTAGATTTGTGCACTGCTGGCAATCGGTTGCAGCACTGATCTGTGTATTCTGACGGTGGTGGAGTCTCTCCGAGCTTAGCATAAATGACTCAGTGGGGAGGATTCCTACACCACATTGAATGTGTAGATGGGTGAATCAGATACGTTTTTTTCATTCAACCCGCTGCCTAAATTAAAAACTGATCTATCAATGACCAGCGTCAGGCTTCTAGTTAACCACTTAAGACCCGGACCAATACGCTGGTAAATGACCCAAGGTGTTTTTGCGATTCGGCACTGCGTCGCTTTAACAGACAATTGTGCGGTCGTGCGACGTGGCTCCCAAACAAAATTTGCGTCCTTTTCTTCCCACAAATAGAGCTTTCTTTTGGTGGTATTTGATCACCTCTGCGATTTTTATTTTTTGCGCTATATACAAAAATAGAGCGACATTTTTGAAAAAAAAAACACTATTTTTTACTTTTTGTTAAAAAAAAAATCAAATAAACTAAATTTTAGTCAAACATTTAGGCCAAAATTTATTTAGCCACATGTCTTTAGTAAAAAAAAAAAATCGCAATAAAAAAAAATAGCTACCTAGCGGGAACAGCGACACTAATACAGCGATCAGAAAAATGATCGCTTAGTGACGCTGGCAATAGGGAGTGAAAGGGTTAACTAGGGCGGTGATCAGGGGGTTAAAACTTTATTAGGGGGGGTGGGGGGGCTATCCTGAACCTAACACTAACTGTTTTTTACAGTGCCTGTCACACTGACACTAAATGCAGTGATTAAATCACTGCATTCAGTAACACTGTGACAGGGGGGTGGGGGGGGCGATCACAAGGGGTTAATATGCCTATGTGAGTGTGTGTCAGTGTTGTGTTGGTGCACACTTACTTGTGATGTCTTCTCTCATCAGCAGCGCTGGGAAACAGCGCTGCGATGAGAGAATACATCATTTCCTCCTTCCTGTGTAAACACAGGAGGAGGAAGTGACAGGCTGGGAGCGCGCTCCCATTGGCTGGGAGCGATCGCGGGGGGGGCAGATATCACGGACATCCGCCCGCAGATCCCGGATCGCTCCCAGAGGTAGGGAGACCCCCGCACGCCGCGGAGGGGGTCCCGATGGGACCCCCGAACCGCACTCAGGCGGGGACGTAAATTTACGCCCTTGTGCCTGTACGAGCCATGTTGTGGCCGTATATGTGCGTGCGGGGGTCTTTAAGTGGTTAAACACTGTTTAGATATTAACCATGAAGGGAGTGCATTGTTTTCAATGAGTTGGACAACTCATAGACATGCATGTTAGAGAAAGCTGTTAAACAAAACACTGCAAAATAGAAAGCCGTTGCATATAATGGGCTATTAGGATTTCCCCTGTACATATACATTAACAAACTATTAGTTTAAAAAAAAAAAAAAAAAAAAAATCATTAAGATTCATCAATAGTATTACCATCTACAAATCCTTGCAAAGACTCTACATTCCCTGTATGATTTTTGAAAGTTAGTCATATACAGTGCTAAAATTGAGAATCTTGTACAGCTGTGCCAGGTAGCCAATCAGCTTATAACGTATGTCTGTTCAATTAAAGGGTCACTAAAGGAAAAAAAAAAATTGCTGAAATGACTGTTTACAGGGTATAGAGACATAAAAGTTAACTGATTCATTTTCAAAATGATTAAAAATAGATAAAAATCAATCATATAATGTGCCTGCAGTTTAGTTTCACTTTTGAACTGGCTTCATGTTTCTGTGAAGTAGAAATAGACACACAGGGTGGCCTGGCTGAGCATGGTGATGGCCGCTTGAACGGAGAGCTCCTGCAGACAGAGGACCGAAATTTGCTCTATTTGGGGAACCACTGAACCATGGGCAAGTCCAACAGAAGTGTCTCAGCCTCCAGGACACCGAGGGAATCTGGGACGCAGCCCGGTAGAAATATACCGGAGCTCTTTCGCTCCCTCCGCTCTGATAGCCACGGGGCCTCGCAGGCCTCAGGGCCTACCTCCCCGAGCGCCGCCTCGGACTCGCAATCAGACGAAAGGGAGATGCATATCAGCCATGCGGCTCCGTCGGTGAGCCTAACGGACCTTAATAGGGTGGCATCCGACATTACTAACACCCTGTCGGCGGCTATTATGGACCTGAAGACGGAGTTCCGAGCGGTGGCCACCCGCCTTACAGACGTGGAGCAAACCTCACAGCGACACTCGGCGGCTATCAGGCAAGTACAACAGGCCCACGACGCCCAGCTTTCCTACTTATTTGACCTGCACCGCCACGTCGAGGATCTCGACAACAGGGGTCGCAGGCACAACGTGAGGATCAGGGGAGTCCCGGAGGGGATCGATGCGGGGGCCTTGCCGCAAACGATCTGCACCATCTTTAACGACTTACTGAGCCGCCCGGCGGACTCCCCGGTGGAGATGGAGAGACTGCACCGAGCGCTCAGACCCCCCCCCCGAGGGATGTCATATGCTGTATTGTGAACTTTCCACTTAAGGAGGAGATATTACGAAAAGCAAGGGAGAGAGGCCGCATAACGCATGAGGGCACTGAAATTAAACTGTTTCAGGATCTGTCCCAGATCACTCTGCAGAACAGGCGAGCCCTGCGACCCCTGCTGGATGTCTTGCGGAGCCGCAACATAATATACCGCTGGAAGTTCCCTTTCTGTTTGTCCGCCTCAGCTAGGGGTCGCTCTGCCTTCCTCCGCTCCCCGGATGACCTCCAGCACTTCTGTGAACAACTCGATATACCCATGGTGGACCTGCCAGACTGGTGTACCTTCCATTTCCCCACCGAGCCGTGGCGTCCAGTGTCGCATCATCCCTCTCCGAAAGCCCAGAGGCACCGCTCCAGACGACGGAGATCTGCATCTTCCCAACCTGGACCCCCTATGCCTCGCCGGGAACAGGGCCTCCGCAGTCCGGACCCTCCGGCCACCCCACGCAGAGATCGCCAGGATGCCTGATGGCATACATGCCGACTGAGTCCCTCCACCTGTAAGTTTTTTTTTTTTTTTTTTTGCCTTTAGTATTACTCACCCATCTTGGATTCGATTAGACTCTGACTCCTACCAGTTGCCGACCTAACACGCGCCCTCTATTCACAACCCATTGCTGATGATCGGCACCCCCATAGACATTTTTGCCAGTATTACGCCACCGCATTCCTGCCTGTTTAGTTGGAAAACCCTTGCTGCACACTGTATGCTGCTCTATTGTTAGCAGTCGCCGCTCCAGGGCTACAGAACTATGTACCCCCCGTTTTGTCCCTGGACCCTAACCTACTTCTCCCCATGTAAGTCTACCTTGCTTCTGCTAGCGGTCGGCCCGACCCCGCCGCCATCAATGCTTCTGACATACTGACGAGAATGCTGTCCCGCAGAGAGGGTGATATTCACCTCAAACGGTATCTGGACCAATGCCCACAGCCTCACGGACATGTACCCTGGCCCCACACTTGCCCACCCCTATCCTTTCTTCCTGGGACCCCAGCTAAGGACTACATGCTCCCTTTAGAACATTGAGCACCGCTATGTCTGCCTCTCATAAACTGCTGCTGATTCAAATTGCAGGACTGTTCGAGATTGCTGTCCGGTGGTTCGTGGCGATTTGGTCCCTCCCCCGTTCCCTCTTCCCCCCCCCTTTTTTTTAACATTTTGACTTATTATTTACCTGTACTTCCTTGATTTATTGATCTTTTAACTGTTGTACTTTTGTTGGCTAACTTTTTCTCCCCTTTTTTTTTTTTTTTAATAGCAATGATGAGGCGATTCCTACGGTCTCCCACCTGTTGCAGGGGAGTAAATGGTTCTCCCCACGCCATCTGGGATCTCTGATGCAGGCTTTTTTCTCGCTGAATAGCTTCTTGAAACGTAAGCTTATGCTGGGGGTCCAACCCCCCCTTATTATCTTTTTTTTCTGCATGTTGGTGGTTTCCTTTGGGTCTTGGACGTATTGCCGCCCGTGAGGCCTAGGGGACCCACCACCCAGACATCATTTGCTGAGCTCAGATACTATGTTTAAGGTACCGGTGAAATACCTGACAGCTGACTGGTGTTCACAGGGCACCCTGCGGGCCGCAGGCGTCCACACCCTTGAACCCCCCGGTTCTCCTATTTTATTTTTTATTTAATTATCATTATTTTTTATTTATTTTTTTCTCTTCAGAGGCGGCGGAGGTGTGTTGGCTCTCGTGACCTCCCGCTTGGCGTGAGGGAAACTTGGTTCCCCTCTCGCCATCCGGGACCTCTGGCATGGGCCCCTCTCCTTCTGAGGAGCTACCTGAATTAAGTCCCCATTTTTTTTTTCTTTGGGCTATTTACCTACCTGACATGAATACTGAGGACTAGGGCCTTCCTGCGCCCCTGCTGAGGGGGTCCTAGGGGCCTGCGGAATATCCTCGCTTCTAGGCGACAACGCCTTCCACCTAATATAGCAGGACTTGTGCCTGGAACGCCTGATGTGCCTTTCAGGGACATGATATGCCTATACCATATATGCTCTACCTGGTAATATTCATGCTATATACTGTTAAGGTGATCTTCCTGATGGGATTTGTTTTGTTGGCTCTACACATTCTAGAGGAGCTATTTACATGTGTTTTCACTGTTTTTGACATTTCAGGTCGGACTCTTGTACTGTTTCCCAATGTATGTGTATGTTTTTGTTATTACTCTACTTCCAATGACAGCTTCCTTTCCCCAGTTTTAGAGCTGTAAGGCATCTCTCCACCTTACCCTCCCTCTCCTGCTTCCCTTATGTTGCCCTGTCAATACACTCTATATCTCCTCTTCTGGTTCCCCGTTACGCCACCATTGGCTGGTTCCTCGGTATTGCGGCAGCACATGACCTCAGTCATACTTACTACCCCCCAGCAGCAGCGCTATATATAGTCTGCTGACACCCCAGCCTTGTAATTACTAGGTGGAATAGACTGACTATTTCCGCCTCTGGTCTTGTCTTCTCTCTGCTCCCTGTGTCACTCATTGGTTTCCCATCCCTCTCTCTTTCTACTTAGCTGCCCTCCTCTCCCCCCCCCCCGTTTTTTTTTTCCTCCCTTTTTCTTTCTTTCCTCGGTGTCGGTCGTCCTCTGCCGGGGCTGGTCCCCAGTCGTGGGTGCACAAGTCTACTCTTGATTCTACATCGTTTGCTATATTGCTGAACCCCTGAACTACGCTTAGCCATGCAAAAAGCTCCGCAACGTCATAACCCCTTGTTGCTGAAGTGTGTGTCGCTCAATGTAAAAGGCCTAAATGTACCGGAAAAGCGATCGCAGGTCTTATCCACATTGTCCAAGCAGAAAGCCCAGTTTATCTTCCTACAAGAGACCCACTTCCGGTCAGACTCCATCCCCAAGCTTCGCAGTGATCTCTACCCTACGGCCTTGCATTCTACGAATCCCTCTGCAAAGACCAAGGGTGTCTCTGTCTTAATCTCCAAACATGCTCCTTTTCAGCTGTCGGATTCTCTGGTGGATCCAGAAGGTAGATTTGTGTTTATCAAGGGCCTCTATGCCTCCAGACCCTTGACCCTGGCGAATGTCTATGCCCCTAACGAGCACCAGGTTTCTTTCTTTAAAAAGGTTTGCGACCTCCTTTTTTCATTTAAGGAGGGTATGGTTCTCTTGGGGGGTGACTTTAATGTACCTTTGAACCCTGAAGTTGACACCTCCACGGGAACCACCGTTCTGCCTTATCGTGCTTTACGTCAAATTAAGTTACAGCTGCAAGGTCTCACACTACATGATTCTTGGCGCACCTTGTTCCCGTCGACCAAAGACTACACATTCTTCTCCGCTCCTTTCCAGAAGTATTCCCGCATAGATTACTTCTTCCTCTCCCAATCTGACCTCACCTACCTTACCCAAGCTGCCATAGACCCTATGTTCTTATCCGACCATCACCCTATCTCGGTAACGCTCGCCTTTCCCGAGTCGGTCTCCAGGACCAAAACATGGCGACTGGACTCGTCCCTACTTAAGGACACGGCCTTTACGACAAGTCTAGAAGGCACGATCCGCAGCTACTTTGAAGAAAACGCCTCCCCGGACCTGTCCCCACTTACGATCTGGGAGGCCCACAAGTGTGTGATCCGAGGAGAACTTCTGGCCCAGGCAGCGAAGCTTAAGAGGTTCCGCCAAAAGACCATAGCGGAACTAACATCTAAGATCCGAAGGCTGGAGGCCTCGCACAAAGCTTCTCTATCTCAAGGTTCCCTACAGGAGCTCACACACACCCGCTCATTGCTTCTGGAAGAACTAGGTAAGCGCGCCAGAAGACGCTACGTTCTTCACCAGAGAGTGTTCTATGAACATGGCAACAAGTGCGGGAGACTCTTAGCACGGGCGGTGCGAGCTTCCAGACCCTCCAATACAATTCACCAGATCCTAGACCATAGAGGTGTTACCAGGGCTAAAAACGAGGACATAGCGAAATGCTTTGAACGATACTACACAAAACTCTACAACCTAAAGCCCCCCAACCAGACTCCGGCCCGAGAGGCATGGAGAGCGGAGGCCATTAGGGACTTCCTAACCCAGTACTGCCCTAGGCGGATTCCAGAAGCGCGTGCATCAGATTTGGACCTGCCCATCTCTCTTGAGGAACTTCAAAACGCGGTGAAGCACATGAAACCCGGCAAGAGCCCAGGACCTGACGGGCTCACGCTGCAATACTACAAGTCGTTCCTCACTATCTTATCTTCTAAGATGCTAGATACCTTTAACGCCCTAGCATCCCCTTCCGTCCCAATGGGTCGTCTGTTGGAGGCACACATAACGGTTATACCGAAAGACGGTAAAGATGCCACACAAGTTCAAAACTACAGACCGATATCTCTCCTCAATGTCGACATTAAGCTGTACGCCAAGATCCTGGCAAATAGGCTATCCCCGCTCTTGCCTGGCTTGGTCTCCCAGGACCAGGTGGGTTTTGTCCCTGGAAGAGAGGCCAGGGACAACACCATCAGGGCATTGAATTTACATCATTGGCTCACTGTTTCCGGAACACGGGGCTTCTTCTTATCCCTTGATGCGGAGAAGGCGTTCGACAGGGTGGCCTGGGACTACATGCGGGAGGTCTTGAGAACGATTGGCCTTCACCCCCGCATGCTGGCACATATCTCCGCATTGTATTCCACGCCCAGTGCTTGTGTCCGAGTGAATGGATACCTGTCGGACGCCTTCTCCATAAGCAATGGTACCCGCCAGGGCTGTCCCCTATCTCCCCTGATTTTTGTGCTAATCCTGGAGCCTTTTCTTAACAAAATACGCTGCAATCCTGATATTACAGGCTTGACGGTGGGAGGTAGGGAGTACAAGGTAGCGGCTTTCGCTGATGATGTACTCCTTTCTTTATCGCAACCGAGGATATCATTACCGAATTTGCTGAAGGATATCGAGAGCTTTGGGGAGCTGTCCCACTTTAAGATTAACTACTCTAAATCACACGCCCTGAATGTGTCTCTCCCGCAGGGCGAGGTGGACAGTTGCCGGGATTCCTTCCCGTTCCTTTGGAACAAGAGCGCCATTACGTATCTGGGCATTCAGATTACGGCGGATTTGACTCACCTTTATAACGTAAATTTTCTGACCGCCCTTAGAAAGGCTCAACAGGATCTAAAGGATTGGGGGACCCTTAATGTTTCATGGTTCGGTCGTTCCGCCCTCCTGAAAATGATAATTCTACCGCGCCTTCTATACCTCATGCAATGTATCCCGATTGCCCTACCTCCCTCCTTTTTTGCAACATTCAAGAAGGCATCTTCAGCGTTTATATGGAAGAATTTGCCCCCCCGTATTAGATACTCGCGGCTCACCCGCTCAAAGGCCAATGGTGGTATCGGCCTTCCGGACCTTTTCCAATACTACCTGGCAGGCCACCTTATGCGAATAGTGGATTGGAATGTCCATGAGTCTAGGAAGGGATGGGTGATCCTAGAAAAGTCTTTCACACGACTCCCCCTTGATTCACTTCCTTGGATGCCACCTCGTCACTGGCCTCCAGAAATCAAAGTGCACCCGCTGCTCCACCCTTCTCTTAAAGCTTTTGAACGAGCGTCGAAAATGCAATCAATTTCCTCGGTTCCAGGGCCGCTGACCTCGTTGAGAGGCAACCCTGAATTCCTGCCAGGTCTATCCCCCTCGTTCCTGATTCGAGACTGGCCGCGGGACCGAGTCCAAGCACGTCACTTTTTCTCTCGTGGATCCCCTCGCCCCTACGCAGATTTGGTCTCTGAATCCCCGTCCAACTCCTTCTCCTTCTGGTCCTATAGGCAACTACGACACTTCCTCTCCTCACAGCCGACTCCCGAAACTTGGACGCGGCAACTGACGCCCTTCGAAAACTTATGTTCGCAGTCCTCTCCACAGAGACACTTGATCTCCAGTATATACCAGATTCTCTCGGATAACATCCCCAAACTTCCGGATTCCGCGCGTATAGCCTGGGAATCTGAACTTCAGGTTTCCCTGGATGAGGAGGACTGGGCCCGTATCAATGAATGTATCCACAAAGGGTCTCTCAATGTCGCTACCCAGGAAACTTGTTACAAAATCAAAATGCGCTGGTATAGAACTCCGGCTCTCCTGCACAAATTTTCCCCAGCGGTTCCGGAAACGTGTTGGAGATGTGGTAAGGAAAGGGGGACAATGCTCCACATATGGTGGAGCTGCGATTCCCTCCAGCCATTCTGGAAAGAAGTGCATGAGCTTATTGCACACGTTACTACTTATACTCTCGACTACTCTCCAGCACAATATCTCCTACACCACACGCATCTGACCAGATCTGAATATTTTAAATCCCTAGCCATGCATATGGTGAACGCGGCGAGACTCTGCATTCCGGTACATTGGCGCTCCACACACACTCCAGCGATTAGGGAATGGTTCAACAGGATATCTAGGACCGAAGAAATGGAAGAGCTAGTTCATATATCCCAAGAACGCATCGAAAAATTTACAACCACCTGGGCATGCTGGGCCCATTTTAAAACAACTCAGCGTTTCTGCCCCTATTAGGGGCCTGTTCCTACTGAGCTGATGGTGTTGTGTCCCTGGGCTTGTGGCCTCCCTGGCGGAGGGCCACCGACGCCGACGACCTCCCACCACCGTCCTTTCTCCTCCCCCCCCCTTTTTTTTTTTTTCTTTTTTTTTTTTTTCTTTTCTTTTTTTTTTGTTTGTCTCTCTCCCCCTCCATCCTATTTTCTCCTATCTCTCTCACTCCCTTTTCTCCTCTTTCTCTCCACATTTTCCTCAGCAAAATATTTTGTTATGGCTTGATTATAGGCCATTTTGGCCAAGGCTTAACAATCCCAGAAGATGGGATTGTGCTCTGCTTAGATATGCTAACCTAGATACTCTGTTGCTGTATACATATATATATGCATTGTTAACATGTATCAATCTACTTCCATGTACTTTCCAGTTTTGTGTATTGTACTGTTTTCTTATCACTTAATAAAACTGTTTATGGAAAAAAAAAAGAAATAGACACACAGAACAAAAACAAACAAATCCAGGGCAGTGTTTTGTTTTTAAAATGAATCTGATTGGTTCTGGAAAGTTTTAGACACACAGTAATGACAGCTTAAACCATCGTGAGAAAGCTCCCAGCACTGTGGTTATAAGGAAACAGACAAGCAGGAAGTGTGGAGATCAGAGCAGGATTACAGCAACTTCAAAGCAAAAACTAACAATAAAGACATGAAACCAGTACTGCAGTAAGGTAAAGGAAGCTATTTAGCTAAAAAAAAAATGTCCTTTAGTGATCCTTTAAGCTTTAAAAATAAAACCTGGAAGATGATTGGTTTCTTTGCACCAGATCTGCACCAGAAATTGCATGCGCCATTTTTAGTAAATCTCCCCTAGTGTGTTGGTACCTTTAGTCACCATTCGCTTGTTGCAGACATTCTTTTTTTTTTTTTTTTAAGCCGACACAGTTTTCTTTTCATAATTACCATAAAACTATGTCCTATGCTTTATTATAAAAGTATACGAACATAGTATTGGAAATGAGAGAACTGATCCATTAGGTTTAAGATTCAATTAAAATAAAGCTGATTCTCAGCCACCAGTTATGCTCTTACAATATTTACTCTTTTTTTAGAGTTATTACTTAAAAGTTCAGCTTTAATTATAAACCTGTTAGCCTACCTTCCCTAGCTTTCTCACCTAACTTAACCTAACCTAGAACTGTCACCCATGTGTTTTAAATACTCCTTTCTGATAGAAGCACTCTGGCAGAAAAAAAAAAACCGCTAACATAGAGCATTTTTGTACAGGAGTTTAGGAGAGGTTAGGAGCTTTTTGGATAGATTTAGAGTTTTTCTGCCAGAAAACTGCTCTCAAAAACGTAAAACTGTTTTTTTTTTAATGACTCTAATCACTGAACTTAAAAAAACCTCTAAACACCTTAACTTGCATGGACACATAGGATAACATTAAAGGAGTTGTAAATATATATATTTTTTTTTGTTGCTGAAATTACTGTTTACAGGGTATAGAGACATAATAGTTAGTTAACTGATTTAATTTAAAAATGTTTAAAAGTAGATAAAAATCAATCATATAATGTACCTGCAGTTTCTAGTTTCATTTTTGCATGTTGTTTCCTGCCTGTGCTGTACAGAGCCACAGAGTCAGTACAGGGCAGTGATGGTTTGGAAACACAGTAATCACACCTCCTTGATTAGTGACCACAGAGAGAAAGCTCCCAGTACTGTGGTGATCAGGAAACAGACAACCAGGAAGTGTGGAGTTTAGAGAAGAATTACAGCAACTTGAGAGCAAAAACGAATAATGAGGACATGAAAACAGCACTGCATTAAGGTAAAGGAAGCTATTAAGATAAAAAAAAAATCCTTTACAAACCCTTTAAGCTGCTTCTACAGGCAAAACGTAAAACTCGTGTAGAGGCAGTTTTTTTTTTTTTAAGCCAGTGTGCATGAACCCTAAAGCCCTGTATACACGATCGGTTTGTCCGATGAAAACAGAACGATTGACTGTTTTCATTGGAAAAAACGATTGTGTGTGGGCCCCATCGGTTTGTTTTCCATCGGTGAAAAAAAATAGAACATGTTTTACATTTTTCCTATGGATAAAAAAACGATAGAAAAAAACGATCGTCAGGTCCTCGATCAACACCCCCTGCTGGTAAAACATGATATCGCGCAGGCACTGTTTACCCTCTGTTTTCAGAGGAAAAAAATGTGCGTTATACGCGTTAATTCAAATAATAAATACAAATAAATAATGTGTGAGAAATATTGCTGAAGAAAGTTTTGGAAAAACAGTGGCTGTACTAAAAAAGTAAGTCATGTCCACTTTGCAATGGCCTTTTTGCTTAACTTGGTAAATAAGGTAAAGCTGTAAAGACTTTTATAATCCAATCATGTGGAAGCAAAAATCTTTTTCTTTTAAATTTGCTTTGCATGTAATTGGATATTTTTGCAATATAAAACTTCACTGCATTCACTAAGGTAAATGAAAATCCCTTTGTGAAGTGAAACCACCACACTATCTCTTCAACCAGCTAACTATTAAAATAATGTTGAAAGATCCATAAAATGTTTGAATGTGTTAAAATTGACAATTCTACATATTAAATCTAATAATAAAAGTCTTAACAGAACAATAAACAGTATGAAAAGCTAGTGAGATTAGTTACACAAGTTTGTGGAATTGTGTCAGCTTATTAAGCGCAAAAAATAGGCATCGCTATTATTCACAGTATTACAAAAAGTAACACGGATATATATAACAAAAGGATAAAGCAACAGACTATACTTAAATACCCCCCCCCCCAAAAAAAAAAGGAGTATAAAAAGTTTTTCATGCAAGGGTTTCTTATTTATCCATTTCACATGGGTGTAAGTAGCATTACCAGAAGGAGGGGAGGGGGAATGACAGGCTTCTTCTGGAGTAATAATGCGATGATCATGTGTGAACATGGTAACAGGTAATCTAATCATTCTCTTTTAGGCCTTTATTTATCAGACTGCACCTGCAGTGCTGTGCTCACAGCCTGCATGGTGAATTTGTTATTGATGGCGATATTTCCAATGAGTTGTATATAGATTGAATTTGGTAACGGGGCAATATTTGTTTGCTGCCTAGAAGCTATCTGGCACACTTAATAGATGCCTATTTTTAAGCATTAACTTTGATTGGTTGTGTAAGTTACAAACTATAGTTCCACATTGACAATTGCTGTGCTTGTGTGATGGCGTTTTGTAGTATGAGGGTATGGTGCTAAACATAATGGGCCAGATTCAGATACAATTGTGTATCTATCTGGCGGCGTAGCGTATGCTCTTTACGCTACACCCCTGCAAGTTTTATGGGCAAGTGCCTTATTCAGAAAGCAATTGCTCCGTAATTTGTGGCGGCGTAGCGTAAAGTGGCTGGCATAAGGGCGCCAAATTCAAATTAGTCATGTAGGGGGCGTGATTCATGTAAATGAATCATGACCCCATGCAATTTACGTATTTTCTGAACGGCGCATGCGCCGTCCGTGGACATATCCCAATGCGCATGCGTGAAATCACGTCGCAAGTAGTCAATGTAAACGACGTGAACGTAACTTGCGTACAGCCCCATTCCTAAAACGATTTACGCAAACTACGTAAACGACAATTCGACGCTGTCCCGACGTCCATACTTAACATTGGCTGTGCCTCATATAGCAGGGGTAACTTTACGCCGGACTAACGCTTACGCAAACGACATCAACTACGACGCCCGGCCGCAAGTACGTTCGTGAATCGGCGTATCTCCCTAATTTACATATTTGTCGCGAAAATCAACGGAAGCGCCACCTAACGGCCAGCGTAAATATGCAACTAATATACAACGGTGTAACAGACTTACGTCGCTCGTATCTTAGCTGAATTCCGGTGTATCTTGTTTTCAGAATACAGAAAAAAGATACGCCGGCTATACTTAGTATTTACGCGGCGTATCTCTAAATACGTTCTGAATCTGGCCATATATATATATATATATATATATATATATATATATATATATATATATATATATATATAATAGAAAAGCAGCAATAAGATTTCTCCTCTCTTTTTTGACAACTAAAAATGTTTTGTCTAAAGTTTAGCTGAAATGTTGAACTTTATATATTTATTCTGATTGGTAAAAGTAAAGCCACAGGATGACTACTTGCAAATAAAATCAAATGTATCCCACTTTACTTTGACCCACAAAAATACACTTACATCAGCCATTATATTCATTGAACAGCTGCAACTCGGTTATTCAAAGCAAACAGTAATCCTCTGTGTTCAGGTTTATAATTGCCAAATCTATATAGGAAAGCTTGGCAGCAGCAGTAAGCCTTTTGTGCTTGTAAACTTATCATCTGCAATGCATATGCTTTACAGAATAAGCATAGAATGTTTTAAAGTTATCTCTTTTCTCACACTGCAATATTTCGGCAATGCTGGCTTATGGCGTTTATGCACCAAGCACATTCACATGCAGCCCTATAAAAAAAAGCCTAAAACTTTTCAATGTGTCACAGACATCAGGATTATGTTTTCACCTTCAATTTCACATTCTTTTTTAAAGTGACAGTGTTTAGAAGAAGATTATTCTAAAGATCATACTAAATACTTATATTGATACTTCCAAACAAATTTGTCAGTTTATTCATTGATTGCTGAAATTGGACCAACTAACGGAACACAACAAAATGTAAAAAAAATGCAATTAAAATATTGGTGAATTTAGAAATGCAGGAAATGTTGACATGCTACAAAATATCATTAAAAACAATACCATCTTGCAATAGACTGACAAATTTAAAAAGAAATTCCAGACTCAAAACCAATCTGTGACCTACTACTGTGTTCCAGAAGTGCAGCTGTGTGATTATCAGAAATGTCACGTTAGTTAAACGTAACTATGTACTGTATTTTCTGCTCCATAAGGCACATGTTTCCCCCCAAAAAAATTGGGGGAAATGTCTGTGCATCTTATGAAGTGAATGTTGACCAGGCCTCACTTAGAATACTGGGCCCGTCGCTCGGTTTCTCTGTCATCGGTGCAGCAGCACCAGGCCAGCCTTTCAGTAAACGAGCATGGCCTGGCTCACATCACACTGTGGAAGGACAGAGTGCTGGCGGCCGTGCTGCTGTGCTGTGTACATTAGCTGCCTGGGATGGACTGATTCATCACTGTAATCTGTACATCAAGGTTTATTATTTTTAGTTTTTCTCTTTAGGGTTGACCTGGGTTGAGGAAAGGTGTGGCCGGGTGCTTTGGAGGCCTAATGTACTAACCACTGGCTAATGTAAATTTTACTTGCCAGGCTTCTGTATGGGTCGTGTATTGGAGTGCTACTGTGTATGTGAGCTGTACATACTGTTTACAAACAGCCAATCACTTATTGACCACACCCATTTTAGTACACCATTTGGTTCAGAATATTTTTTTTCTTGTTTTCCTCCTCTAAAACATAGTTACGTCTTACACTTATGGTCAGGTGCATTTTATGGAGTGAAAATCATGGTACATGTTTTTACATGTTCTCAAAAGTAAAAGAAGCTTCAAAACAAGTCCTTAATTCCTACTGTAGCTGGTTGCAATTTAATCATTTAAGGACCGAGGGTGTTTTTCAGATTTCGTGTTTACGAGACTAAAACATTTTTTTTTGCTAGAAAATTACTTAAAACCCCCAAACATATATTTTTTTTCTAACACCCTAGAGAATAAAATGGCAGTCATTGCAATACTTTTTGTTACACCGTATTTGCGCAGCAGTCTTACAAGCGCACTTTTTTTTGAAAAAAATCACTTTTTTTTAATTAAAAAATAAGACAACAGTAAATTTGGCCCAATTTTTTAACATGTTGTGAAAGAATGTTACGCCAAGTAAAATGATACCCAACATGTCACGCTTAAAAATTGCGCCCGCTCATGGCATGGCGTCAAACTTTTACCCTTAAAAATCTGAATAGGCGACGTTTAAAAAATTCTATAGGTTGCATTTTTTGAGATACAGAGAAGGTCTAGGGCTAAAATTATTGCTCTCGCTCTAACGATCGCTGTGATACCTCACTTGTGTGGTTTGAACGCCGTTTTCATATGCGGGCGCTACTCGCTTTTGCGTTCACTTTTGTGCGTGAGCGCGTCGGGACAGGGAGCTTTAAAAAAAAAATGTTTGGGGGGTTTCGGATTTATTTTTATTTCTTTTATCATTTTTAACACTGAAATAAAAGAAAAATATCACTTTTATTCCTATTACAAGGAATGTAAACATCCCTTGTAATAGAAAAAAGCATGACAGGTCCTCTTAAATATGAGATCTGGTGTCAAAAAGACCTCAGATCTCATATTTAGGCTTAAATGAAAAAGAAAAAAAAAAGGTAAACAAAGAAATTGTCTCTTTAAGATGCTGGGCGGGACTGACGTTTTGACCACCCAGCAGAGCTATGGGGACAGATGAGGGAAATGTTTCCCTCAGTCGCATGCCCGGACAGCAGACAAGCCGACCTGATCGCCTCCGCCGCTACCGACGGCAACAGTAAGCGGCAGAGGGGCCCCTCTCCCGCCACCGATAACGGCGATCTCGCGGCGAATCCACTGCGGAGACCGCCGTTATCGTTGACAAAACCGCCCACTGTAAAGATGGATATCTCGATTGAGGCAGCAGCTGCTGCCGTTACCGAGATATCCATCTTCAAAAAAACAGTGGGCGGTCGTTAAGTGGTTAAAGTAATAACTTTTCAACACTTTACAATGAGTAAAGTACAATTGTAAGGTTGTGAATACACTATTAACTATTAATTATATGTTATCACTTTTTTCTTTATTCGTTTTTTTTTTTTCAGCGACCATACTGCACACCTACTAGCCCTCCTGGCACCAACTAGCCCTCCTGGTTTACTTCTGCTGGGTGTAACACAGAGTTATGCCTTGGATACCTTCCACCTGTATTGCATATCATATAGTCTTAAATAGGAAGGGAGGAGCTTTATTTTCATGGGGCTGGTGTCTGCTTATATGGTCTGCTGAGCTTGTGTTTTTAACCACTTAAGGCAGGTAAAGGACCTGGCCAGTTTTTGCGATTCGGCACTGCGTCGCTTTAACTGACAATTGCGCGGTCGTGCGACGTGGCTCCCAAACAAAATTGGCGTCCTTTTTTTTCCCACAAATAGAGATTTCTTTTGGTGGTATTTGATCACCTCTGCGTTTTTTTTTTTTTTTTGCGCTATAAACAAAAATAAAGCGACAATTTTGAAAAAAATTCAATATTTTTTACTTTTTGCTATAATACTTATCCCCCAAAAATATATAAAACATTTTTTTTCCTCAGTTTAGGCCGATACGTATTCTTCTACCTATTTTTGGTAAAAAAAAATCGCAATAAGCGTTTATCGATGTTATAGCGTTTACAAAATAGGGGATAGTTTTATTGCATTTTTATTAATTATATTTTTTTACTACTAATGGCGGCGATCAGCGTTTTTTTTGTGTCTGTGACATTATGGCGGACACATCGGACAATTTTGACACATTTTTGTGACCACTGTAATTTTCACAGTAAAAAATGCATTAAAAATGCATTGCTTACTGTGAAAATGACAATTGCAGTTAGGGAGTTAACCACTAGGGGGCGCTGAAGGGGTTAAGTGTGACCTCATCTGTGTTTCTAACTGTAGGGGGCGGGGCTGGATATGTGACATCATTGATTGTGTTTCCCTATATCAGGGAACACACAATCAATGACAGCGCCACAGTGAAGAACGGGGAAGCTGTGTTTACACACAGCTCTCCTCATTCTTCAGCTCTGGGGACCAATCGCAGGACTCCAGCGGCGATCGGGTCCACGGGTCCCGCGGTCGTGGTCACGGAGTTTCGGACCAGTTCACGGGCCCGCGCCCGTGACCCACGGCTGGGCACTTAAAGAGGACGCACAGGTACGTGCTTGTGCCCAGCCGTGCCATTCTGCTGACCTATATCTGCAGGAGGCGGTCCTTAAGTGGTTAAAGGGGATGTTACACCCCATATCCTTTTTAATGAAATGTACTATTGCACAATTGATTTTTTTTTTAACAAATACGATGTTCTGTTTGTATTACTCTGGCGGTCCCAGCTTTCTATTTGAACAATTTCTAAAGTGCTTTTATTGCCTGTTCAGAATAGGTAAATATTTTACTGTGCGTGAACTTGGCACAGGTTTGCTTTGATCTGAATTATATGGGGTCTACTACATCCATATACACAGACCACCTCATTGTCATGTAAGGGGAAGGGAAGTGAGTCACATATTCCCCTATACCTGCAAGTACTGGATTTTCCCCTTAATGGCAGCTAATGGCCGTGGTGGAGGAGCAAAGGAAAGGTAGCTATTATATTCTTCAGGAGCCAGCCTAACAGTGAATCTGCTGCTTTGCCTAACACAGGTAAAGCCCCAAATGTCCATTAAACACAGTTGTCGCACAGTGCTGTTTACACTTAGATAGGTTGATTGCCAGTACACAATCAGTCCAAAAACAGACCATAAATGTATGTCATCATAAATTATTTACCCATACCAGTCAGAGTAAAAAAAAAAATCCAGGTCTATTGTTATGCCGCATACACACAACCATTTTTCGTGACGTAGAAAATTAAAAAAAAAAAAATATGTCAAAAACGATTGTGTGTGGGCTCTAGAGCATTTATAACATGCTCTATTTTTTTGCATAGTTTTTTACATCGTTTTTCACGCCGTGAAAAACAGTAGTGTGTGGGCTTTAACGACGTGAAAAAAACGTGCATGCTCAGAAGCAAGTTATGAGACGGGAGCGCTCGTTCTTGTAAAGCTAACATTCGTAATGGAGATAGCACATTTGTCAGGCTGTAACAGACTGAAAAAGTGTTAATCGTCTCTCACCAAACTTTCACTAACACAAAATCAGCAAAAGCAGCCCCAAATGTGGCGCCATCCGAATGGAACTTGTCACAGCCATGAATAAGCACTGATTTAGTGTGAAACGCGTTGGCTGTCCCCTTGTTCTCTACTGCTGTGACCTTATTTTGTACCTGCTGACCATTTAATAAAGACCATCTTATCGGGTTTTTGGAGTGTGGCTATCCATTCATCTATTTTCCTATCTGCACCGCCAGCACCCTCAGTATCCTGCAACTACTTGTGACCATACAGTGATCCCACCTGGAGCGGTGACTCCCTCCCCCCTTCCTCTTTATAGTGCCGTTGTATGTGTTGTACAGTATGTCACCGCGCTTTGCTAGAGCATTTTTTTTTCACGACTGTGTGTGGGCAAGGCAGGCTTGACAAGAATCGGGTTGAAAAAAAACTTAGTTTTTTCTAGACCATTAAAAATGGTCATGTGTATGAGGCATTAGTTCACTAAAAGGGCTATTGTTTACATCAGAACTGCTTCTTTCCCTCTACAAATCTATGGGAAAACGAAATGAGATCAAATGCAGGTCAGTAGGTAACAAGTACTGGTCTGTCGATTGATTCGTAATGATCACAGGATCATTTTTAACTTATGTCAAATGCAAGCTCACAGGACACAGGCCCGAATCCTACTGACACAGGCAATAGGTAAGGTGCAATGCTAAAAGTGTAATTGGAACTCCAGTACGAGTAAAACATACTATTCCTACCACATTGTAACTAGTCACATACCCATGTATAAAAATCACCACAAATATAAGCTATTTGAGTTGAAACAAACGCTGCTGTATTAATTTTAAATGAGCAGAATACAGTCTGTTAACAGTATAACAATGGCACTATTTTTCTAATTAGGTACCCACATTTCCTTGAAGACTTTTCAGTATATGCCAACAATATGAACTTTAATACTTTGGTATATAAATTCATGTCATAGTCTACCATCCCCTGCTATTTAAATCAGAAATTTTCTTCATCCCTGATAGTTTCCAGCACAGCATGACATGTTCCATATGAGAAATCATTAGATTATGTTTTAAAAGCTTTAAATTAGTCTCTAATAGAGTAACTATATGCTAGATCAGATTTAAATATAATAAATGTATAGACCTAAATGAATAAAAAGTCCCAATTTTCTTCAAATTATTAAACCTTTCCTGTGCATTACAAGAGGCAGTTTTGCGTGGACATTTTTCCTCAATTTATATTGCATATGTCTTATTAACATTATGTCTTCAAAATGAGAAAAAAACACTACGGGCCAGATTCAGAAAGAATCACCTATCTTTCTGGTGGCGTAGCGTATCTCATTTACACTACGCCGCCGTAACTTTGAGAGGCAGGTGCCGTATTCACAGAGAACTTGTGCCCAAAGTTACGGCGGCGTAGTGTAAATTACATAGCGTAATTCAAAGTAGGCTGGTAGTGGGCGTGTTGTATGTAAACTAATTGTGACCCCACGTAAATGACGCGCCGAACCTTGGACGAATCCCAGTGCGCATGCTCCAAAATCACGTCAGAAATAATCATTGATATCGACGTGAACGTAACTTATGCCCAGCCCTATTCCCGAATGACTTACGCAAACTACGTAAATGACATACAATTCGACGCTGTTCCGACGTACATACTTAACATGGGCTGTGCCTCATATAGCAGGGGTAACTTTACTCCGGTCGAACGCCTACGTAAACGACGTATATCAATACGACGGGCGCAACTACGTTCGTGAATCGGCGTATCTACCTAATTTGCATTTCTGTCGCGTAAATCTACGGAAGCGCCATCTAGCGGCCAGAGTAAATATGCAGTTAAGATCCGACGGCCTAAGAGACTTAGGTCGGTCGGATCTTGCCTAAATTCCGGCGTATCTGATTCTTTGAATCAGGCGCCGAGATACGACGGTACTCATTCGGACTTTCGACGGCATATCTTGAGATATCTGGAGATACGCGGTCGTAAGTCCTTTCTGAATTTGGCCCTATATCATTGTTATAACATAAAATGAAATATTTTCCACTGAAAAAAGAGAGCCGTCAAAACCAGCCCCCCCCCCCCCAAAAAAAAAAAAAACCTTTTAAAGGCAAATAGACTGTGCACTTTGCAAGTTGCACTTATTTTTCCCAGAGCTTAGTGAATGTAATGAAGCTCTGCTGATTTCACTTATCCATAATGCAAGCAAAAATGCTTTTTTTTTTTTTACCTTGCACCTGTTTGGGTATTCTATACCATGGGTCTTCAAACTATGGCCCTCCAGGTGTTCAGGAACTACAATTCCCATCATGCCTAGTCATGTCTGTGAATGTCAGAGTTTTACAATGCCTCATGGGAAGTGTAGTTCCGCAACAGCTGGAGGGCCGTAGTTTGAGGATCCCTGTTCTATACAAAGTGAAGCTTCACCACACTCTCTAAGCCAAATTTTCACACGTAAATTATTTTTATTCAAAGGACACATTATTTAAAAAAAAAAAAAAACATGCTCTGTTGTATAAAGTATGAAAAATGTGTATATATATATATATATATATATATATATATATATATATATATATATATATATATATAAACATTTATTTAAATTTTTATAATGAGTAAATATATGGATATTGTTTTTTTTGTCTAACTGTACCTGAGAGATGAGTTTACCTGATGAGAGACTTTATCTGTAGGCTTTATCTTTTGTCACAGAGGCCTTTAACCACTTGCCTACTGTGCACCTACACCCCCTTCCTGCCCAGACAAAATTTTAGCTTCCGGCACTGCATCGATTTAACTGACAATTGCACAGTCGTGTAATGTGGCTCCCAAACAAAATTGACGTCCTTTTTTCCCCCACAAACAGAGCTTTCTTTTGGTGGTATTTGATTCCCGTGCGGTTTTTATTTTTTGCGCTATAAACAAAAAAATGAGAGACAATTTTGAAAAAAGACACAATATTTTTTGCTTTTTGCTATAATAAATATCCCATTTAAAAAAAAAAAAAAACATTTTTTATCTCAGTTTAGGCCGATACGTATTCTTCTACGTAGTTTTGGTAAAAAAAAAAAAAAAATGCAATAACCGTATCGTGACTGTTTTGCGCAAAAGTTATATTGCCTACAAAATAGGGGACATATTTTTGGGACCATTTACATTTATACAGTAAACAATGCTATAAATATGCATTGATAACTGTATAAATGTAACTGGCAGGGAAGGGGTTAACCACTAGGGGGCGGGGAAGGGGTTAAATGTTTCTCCTAGTTTGTGTTCTAACTGTAGGGGAGGGGGGTGACTGGGGGAGGTGACCGATTGTGTCCCTATGTACAAGGGACACAGATCGGTCTCCTCTCTCCCTGACAGGGACGTGGAACTCTGTGTTTACACACAGAGCTCCACGTCCCAGCTCAATTGTCGGCAATCACGTGTGCCCGGTGGCCATCGCGGCTGCTGGGCACACGCGCGGTGTTTTCAGAGACGTGACGGGTGCGCGCGCCCCTAGCAGCTCATATAACATCCTGTCAGGACAGTAGATTATCCCGCCCGCCGTAATTTGATGGCGGGCAGGTATCAAGTGGTTAAGCACGTGTTACCCAAATATTTCACATTCCTAACATGTGCCTGCTGTACCATGTACTTGTATAAAAAGGTATTCTGTCTCTTTGTATTGCTGTAATGACCATATTAGGCATGAGAGCACATTGTGGCCAGTTTTTTGTCTGTGAATATATTCTAAACGTATATACTCTAACTAGACGTGAGAAATATTAAACCAAATGATCAAAAATAAAATATGAATAATGAATAAAGTTGCAGCTGCTGTACACAAAGTGCTATAGGCTACAGTATATGACAAATTAAATGAATAAATTACAGTGCTCACAGTGATGCCAATAATATATCAATAAATACAGTGAAAACAATTCAATGTCCATATATTGGTGAATGATGTGCTCCAATTTATAAAGTGTGATCGTGCTCCAAAACTCGAAGTGTGCCACACTCCCTCCTGTGTCTTTACTCACCAGATGGAATGGATCCCCAGCTTTTCAATCTAGGGGTCATTCAGGCTTAGAGTGAGTTCACATCAGGAAACAAGGAAGATCTCCCATGCTCATGCCAGTCATGCGTGGATCATAGTGCCCAAAACGAGATACAGTAAGGGGACTATAGTGAAGTAAGGCATTTGTGTATCTAGAGGCAAATTTGAAGGCCTTTACTTGTCTGCATGGAGCACATCATTCACCAATAGATGGACATTCACCTACTCATGAATTGTTTTCACTGTATTTATTGATATATTATTTGAATCCCTGTGAGCGCTGTAATTTATTAAATGTCATCTGTTTTTAGCTGTGATGGGAACTTTCAATGATTAGATTTGTGTTGACGCGCCCTCCGGACAGCTAAGACCAGTGTCCTGCTATTTCTCCACTCCTAACTCTCTGTGCCCTTACGCAGCTGAGATAGATACAAGATACCTTAAAAAAATCTCTCTCTCTCTCTCTCACTCTCTCTCTCCATACCCACTCACGTATATACAGTGCCTTGAAAAAGGTAGTCATCATTTTCCACATTTTGTCATGTTACAACTAAAAATGTAAATGCTATTTGTAGGGATTGTATGTGATAGACCAACACAAGGTGGCACATAATTGTGAAGTGGAAGGAAAATGATAAATGGTTTTCAACATTTTTTTTAAAATAAATATCTGAAAAGTGTGGCATGCATTTGTATTTAGCCCCCCTTACTCTGCTAACCCTAACTAAAATCTAGTGGAACCAATTGCCTTCAGAAGTCACCTAATTAGTAAATAGAGTTCACCTGTGTGCAATTTAATCTTAGTATACATAAAGCTGTTCTGTAAAGCCCTCATAGGTTTGTTAGAGAACCTTAGTAAACAAACAGCATCCTGAAGGTCAAGTAACACACAAGGCAGGTTAGGGAAAAAGTTGTTGAAAAGTTTAAAGTAGAGTTAGGTTATAAAAAAATATCACAAGCTTTGAATATTTTACAAAGCACTGTTCAATCCATCATCAGAAAATGGAAAGAGTATGGCAAATACATGCAAATCTACCAAGACATGGCGCCATCCACCTAAACGGACAGGCTGTGCAAAGAAAAGCATTTATCAGAGAAGCAGTCAAGAGGCCCATGGTATCTCTGGAGGAGCTGCAGAGATCCACAGGTGGAAGAATCTGTCCACAGGACAACTATTAGTTGCGCACCCCACAAACCTGGCCTTTATGGATAAGTGGCAAGAAGAAAGCCATTGTTGAAAGAAAGCCATAAGAAGTCCTATTTGCAGTTTGTGAGAAGCCATGTGGGGGACATAGCAAACATGTATAAGAAGGTGCTTTGGTCAGATGAGACCAAAGTTGAACTTTTTGGCGGGAAACTAACACTGCACATTGCCCTGAACACACCATCCCCACCGTGAAACACGGTGGTGGCAGCATCAAGTTGTGGGGATGCTTTTATTCAACAGGGACAGGGAAGCTGGTCAGAGTTGATAGGAAGATGTATGGAGACAAATACAGGTCAATCTTAGAAGAAAACCTGTTATGCCGCGTACACATGATCTTTTTTGGGTTGTAAAAAATGAAGTTTTTCAGGCTCTAGAATTTTTTTTTTTAACCCTATCATTAAAACGGCCTTGCCTACACATGATCGTGAAAAAAATGCTCTAGAAAAGCGCGGTGACGTTCAACACGTACGACGGCACTATAAAGGGGAAGTTCCATTCGGATGACACCATCCTTTGGGCTGCTTTAACTGATTTTGTGTTAGTAAAAGACGATTCGCGCTCTTCTGTCTGTTACAGCGTGATGAATGTGCTTACTCCATTGCGAACGGTAGTTTTACCAGAACGAGCGCTCTCATCTCATAACTTGCTTCTGAGCATGCGTGGATTTTTCACGTCGTTAAAGCCCACACACGACCATTTTTTACAACCCGAAAAACTACAACGTTAAAAACGTCGTGAAAAAATTGAGCATGTTCAAAAAAAAATGTGGTTGTTTTTCAGAACCCGAAAAAATGCTCTGAAGCCCACACACAATCATTTCAAATTACATAAAAAAAACCTTCATTTTTTACAACCCGAAAAATGATCGTGTGTACGCGGCATTAGAGTCAGCAAAATACTTGAGACTGGGGTGGAGGTTCGCCTTCCATTAGGGCAACGACACTTAACGTACAGCCAGAGCTACAATGGAATGGTTTAGATTAAAGCATATTCATGTGTTAGAATGGCCCAGTCAAAGCCCAGACCTAAATGCAATTGAGAATTTGTGGCAAGACTTGAAAATTGTTGGTAACAGATGTTCTCCATCCAAACTGACAGAGTTTGAGCTATTTTGCAAAGAAAAAATGTCATCTAGATGTTTAAAGCTGGTAGAGACATCCCCAAAAAGACGTGCAGTTGTAATAGCAGTGAAAGGTGGTTCTACAAAGTATTGACTAAGGGGGGCTGAATATAAATGCACACCAAACTTTTCACATCTTTTTTTTTTTTAATCTTGAAAAACGTTTATCACTTTTCTCCCACTTCACAATTATGTGCCAGTTTGTGTTGGTCTATCACATAAAATCCCAATAAAATACATTTATGTTTTTGGATGTAACATGATAAAATGTGGGAAATTTCAAGGGGTAGGAATACTTTTTCAAGGCACTGTATATATTATACATTAACAAATGTTGTCCGTTTCATTAATATTTTAAACTGAATGGGTTGTTCTACAAGGTTACATATACTTGCAGTCTGCATGTGAACACTATGCCACCACTCTGACTGGTTTAAATTTGTCAGTGAGGAGGCTACCTGCCACTGACAGTTGGGAAAGAGAGGAAGTAGGTGTGCCATATGTCTTCTGCTGGGTCCCAAAATGTATATTAACATATCCTTGGAATGTTTTGTTAAGCCAGAGAACATTATTATACAGATTGCAGATGGGAAGGGGTTAAAATAATCTAATATTCAAAAATTATATAAATCCTTCATACTAAAATTGACTGCATTAGGTAATCATAGTAATTAATTTTTCTCAAAGACCGAATAATGCAAATAATTATACAAATCAGCATCAGAATGCATGGTGAGGTTCTGGGATTCTGTATTTTTGTTAGTGCCTTTACATGTAGCAATAATTCTCTACTGCTATTACTGTGCCTGCAGGAGTGGCCAAAACTGAAAAAAAATTGTTTATTCATGCGAATCTCATGGCATACCCAACTCAGAGATGTTCTGCTACCTCCAAATTAAGCATTTTCTTTACCTCCTAGCTCTGAAGAAACACGTCCCTACATACAATGTCAACATTCGAACACGCATGCAAATCGGACCTCCCATGCTTGCATCTTAATCTGCAACATATATGATCAACTTGTGGACCCACTACCTCACACCCTTATACCACATGCAGCTAAGTGGGAGAGATATGGGCCTCCATCTGGACACTAAAAACTGGATGGAGATTTGGGAAGCCACCAAGTCAGGGTCACAAAATATAGTGACATTGGAAACTAATTGTAAGGTTCTTATGTGCTGGTATCTAGTCACTGCCCAGATTGCTAAATTCAACCTCACTTACAAATGCTTCCGTGGCTGCCCAGATGCAGGTGCACATCTTCACACATCTGGTGGACCTGCCCACTGGCACAAAAATTCTAGACAGATATTTTCCTGTTCAAAGTTTTTATTGAGCAAAAAAGTACAGAGTACACAAACAGGGAGTTACACTGTAGTACACTTAGCGGAACATTACAATACATGCCAAATGAGACAAGACCAAGTGAATAGGTGGCCTAATAAGTAGCAAATAGACAGATATTTTCAATATCCTCTCAAAATTGTTTAAAGGGCCACCCTAGCCTGATCACAGCACTACCCCAGGAATTCAAACCATCGCAAAAGCCTGGAAATCTTCCCACCTTAGCATCACAGAAACTAAAAACAGGGTCACCAGAGCCATGATCCATGCTAAAGTGAAAGCTAAAGTTGCCTCTTGGACAACGTAAAAAAATATAAATGCCTATGAAAACCATGGGTGGATCACTATCTCCCTGCTGACATCGACCAAATACTACTGTCCCCATAAACCCCTTTACCCATGTTGTTAGGGACCATTGGATGAAAATCCCTAACAGCCTCTCATTTCTCACTCCCCGGGAACCACCCTCGCTCCCTTTGCCCCCCCTCCACACTTAGATCTCTTACCCCCTACTACCCCAAACGGGACAGCCCGTTTGGGATAGATAGTAGCACCTATCAACACGTAAACTTTACCCCATCCACTCTTTCTAAAATCAGTTATTCCCCCAAACTGTCCAGCCCATTATCCCTATCTACATACTCCAAAAGTTATATGTTGTTTTGTTGGCAGCTAGATTGCAAAGGATTTCAAGTGAGTTTAATCGGGATGATCCCTCTTCCCCTGCTTCTCATGTTTGACCTAACTGAGCAATTGGGGTTAACCGCACCCCCAAACATAAATTAACTCAACAGCTATAGCACGTTAATTGTCTATTATAAATGCTTTTCTCACTGACAGAGTGAGTGAGTGAGTAACTTATATAGCGCTACAAATGCAAACTAAATTGCCTCAAGATGCTTTTGCATTCAGGGTCGTCCTGATCCTTCAGAAGAGGTGGGTCTTAACGGAGCAGAGCGGAGCATAGCAGGGTGGAGGGAGTAGCTTCAGGCTTCAGCTGCTTAGCTGTGGGCACAATAATCTGGCTGTCAGCTGTGGTACCATTTGCTGTAAATTGAGGAGAGAAGAGCTCAGACGAAGCATGTCTTCACCCCTGCATTGGTAGCCAATAGAGAAATATTTACTGCAGCTTTACTTCATCTGACTTTGCGGAATACCACAGAAACAGGAAATGCCATAGCGCTGCCACACCTTATGGTGGCTACACACCGAAACAGAACATTTTAATAACAAATATGAAAATGTGAAACTTATAAAAGTCATCATTTATATTTATTTTCTCATTTTCCTTTAAGAGTGTAAAATAATGAAAAATATTGAATAAAATTGTACTAGTGTGTAGCCAGCTTTTTACAAAGAAATACATGGACCTGGGGGAATGGATGAGGACAATGACACTGCTTTTTTAATGTGCGCTTATGCTTTGTGTATAGGAATTTAGAGGCAAAACAAAACAAAATGCACAATGAATGTAAGACTAGAAGAATGTGAATGTGTGTGTGTATATATACTGTACATACATACATACACAGTATACAAATAGGAAATCTTTATATATTAAAATAATCTTTGTTCATGTCACAAGAGATCATTTATTTAAACAGTCCCTTAGAAATACTGAATCATAATTAAGATACAATGAAAGACTACAAAATTATTTCATCTCCACGTTGTAATACATCTACAGAGACCATATGCTTGATTAAAATTACATCAGCACAAAGCTGAATAAGTTTGTTATCCCAATGTTCAACAGCATGATCCCTGGGAATAATTAATAATATTTTTGGCACTTTATGAGAACTACCAGGTCCACAAGCCAAAGACTTGTACATGGTTTAATGTTAGTCAGGGGAGACAAGTTATAAAGTTTAAATTTTGTAATAAGCACTTGAAGCAAGAGATATTTTACACTCTTAAAGGAAAATGAGAAAATAAATATAAATGCTGACTTTTATAAGTTTCACATTTTCATATTTGTTATTAAAATGTTCTATTTCGGTGTGTAGCCACCATAAGGTGTGGCAACGCTATGGCATTTCCTGTTTCTGTGGTATTCCGCAAAGTCAGATGAAGTAAAGCTGCAGTAAATATTTCCCTTAGGGGTGGCTACCAATGCAGGGGTGAAGACATGCTTCATCTAAGCTCTTCTCTCCTCAATTTACAGCAAATGGTACCACAGCTGACAGCCAGATTATTGTGCCCACAGCTAAGCAGCTGAAGCCTGAAGCTACTCCCTCCACCCTGCTATGCTCCGCTCTGCTCCATTAAGACCCACCTCTTCTGAAGGATCAGGACGACCCTGAATGCAAAAGCACCTTGAGGCAATTTAGTTGGCATTTGTAGCGCTATATAAGTTACTCACTCACTCACTCTATGCAGCAGGCCACTACAGTACCTGACCACAACAAAAGACAAGTCCAGCTCTAGAAAATACAAGATGGCCACAAGAACAAAGCAGTACTCAAATTCCTCCTCACAATATTCTGTGGTGCCCTAAGAGAGCATTCACAACACTTCACTTCCACCTTACAGTTGGCCCAACGTTAACACTATTTACAAAGGTTGGACATCTCACACAGATTTCCAAAGAGATATCCATAAAAAGAAAATCCCCCTTCACACCAGGAATGATTTATCCTTGCTTCCATATCTTGTTTTGAGCAGGCAACTCCATAATAATGCATTTCAGAAAATAAATATGTTTGCCCTTGTTAGCAAACCTGCAGAATGATCTCTTATTTGCTTCCTTGAGGTTTTGGAAACTCCTCCAATTCAATAATTTTCTGTCTACACTACCTCCCCTGGGAACCTGCTCATGTACAATAACTTAGTTTGAATTCCTATGTTCTGCAAAAGGGCCAATTAGACATGCACTATCTATTCCCTACTTCTAGAGAAAAACCATACAACCCATGTACCATCTTAACAACAGCATATAGATTATTTGCACCTCAGCTTTGCCCCAGAACAGGAAAATAAAATCATTCAAGTCACTCACTCTGTATCTGTTAACATGAACTCTTAGGAAACAAATTATAAATTGATGATAAGATGGTACCGAGTGGCTGTGTCCCTGCATGCTATCTCTCCATCCATACTCTCAGTGTACTGACGCTGTGAAAAAGATGAAGGGACCATTTACACATTTTTTGGACTGGTCTTTTACTTTCAGAATACTGGACAAAAGTGGTAGCTATAATGCAAAAGTTTACAGATTAAAACATCCCTTACCAACCCGATCTTCTCTTACAACATGATAACTCTATACTAAAACCTATGTATAAATGTTCTCTGATAAGTACTTTGGTAAAAACTGCTAAATTCTGTGTTCTGGCACTGTGGCATAGGTGAGAACCTTCTACGCTGTTGCAGTGGTTTGCACATATAAATGCAATAAAATGGATGGAAGACATTTCTGTTATGGCAGAGGCCAAGGAGGAAGCATTCTGCCACAATTAGTTTATTTGAAATGCCTCTCTATTCTGACAAATATATCTCAACTGTTACAACTCTTTAATCCTATGTATTTAAACAGGATCTTCTCAGAATGTAAGAGCCACTCTCCCCTATTTTGCCTGTACATGTTTATTCCCCTCCCACTACCCTATCATATACGTTTCTTCCTTTTTCTTTATGAGTGACTCTTACCCTCTATTCATTCCCTCAGTCTGGTCTCATACAGACCACCATAAATAGTCATTAGATCAGTTGCTTTTGTTGCTGAGGGAATCTCAACCCCTTTGTGTTTCTACATGGATATTTGAGTTAATTACCATTTTATTACATATCTTTTGCTCTTTTTTTTATTGCAATGGTGCAAGGCATTCAGATACAGGGCTGATACACATCTCAGTTTTCTCAGAAAGCTTCTGGGAACAACCTCTACATGTATATGTTGTATATAAGACATTCATGAATAATTCACCTGGCTTAGTTTGTATGCTTTTTATTGTGATAACTTTCCAGCAAAGGTGGCTGATTGAGACAGACTGCTTAATATATATAAGGGATCGTTAATGTCTTATATGTAATACACAATTGCAATTACTAAATAAACAATATATAGTATAAACAAATCTCCTGAAACCCCCAGATAGTCTACAGGGTTTATTTAATTGATGAGATTTGGGTGATCACTTTGCAAAGAAATAATATATAT
This sequence comes from Rana kukunoris, assembly GCA_029574335.1. Lineage (NCBI taxonomy): Eukaryota > Metazoa > Chordata > Amphibia > Anura > Ranidae > Rana > Rana kukunoris. The sequence goes on along the minus strand of CM056049.1, from coordinate 618,189,191 downwards.
AGATATATAGATTGATATATATATATAAACGCATTTTCCTTGGGTGTGATCGGGTATTCTTTGCAAAATAAAATTGTATCACATTCACCAAGAACTGGGGAAAATCCCCTTGTAAAGTACAACTTCTTTGGAAAAGTGAACAACCTATTTTCCTTGAAAATCAACCCCTATGTTCTTATCTTGTCTTATCTCTATCCAGCAAAGATGGTCTTCCCTGCCATCAGAATACAATGATTAGTGTTGCTGGCTATAATCATTTGGGAAAAAATCCAACAGACTAGTTGTACACAAGCCAATCAATAGGTTGACTTCTGTACAATCAGGGTGCCCATACATGGCTGTAAATTTGGCTGGTCCCTGCTGAGCTGGCAGAATTTTGATCCATACTTGACTGGCTTAAAACAGACATAAACCTTAACTTTGAGTTGGATTTAACAAAAATGTATGTATCTTTAGGAATGCTGGGTAGAAGTGTTATATATGCATAAACGGATCTGTCCCATGAGATAAAATGTATTTCAATTCAAGAATATGTTGGGCAAGGATTAACACCCATCTAGTTTTACTGGCAAAGAGATCTACCCTCAGTTCCTGGCATCAGAAAAGAGGCAAGGGAAAATCTGCAAAAGGGACATGGGCATGAATAAAAATATGACAGAGGAACTAGCTCTCACCTACCACTATTAACAAAAGCATTTTTATTTCTGTTTTGCTGTTGGGAAAAGTTCTCCTCAAACTCCTGTCTGATGAAACAAGATTGAGGGTAAGTCCCTTTAACAGAGTTTTGGCTAGCAGTACAAACTTCTCAGGAATACTAACTTTTAACCATGGTATCCAAAAACACGTAACAGAAAAACACGTATTGGCTGGACATACACTTTGGGCAGGTTCTAGTGATGTCATCGCCCACAGCGGTTATGTAACATAATGCATGCTTTAGGTTATATTACCCAGTACTAGAACATGGATGGATCTTTGACTGATAATATTATACAGATTATAGCACCCCTATCCACCATATTTTTGAACACCTAATCTTTGATTTGCTAGATTTTTAAGTAAAAAAAATGGTGTTTACAAAAAGGTACAGTTGTTCAACAGCTGTAAAAGGTCAGCAAATATGTCCCAGCATGACAGATAGGTGCATAAAAGTTATTTATATACAACCAGAACTTGATGAATCGGATGTTCATGTTACCCCACATAAACTGTATACTCACTGATGTGAATTATCTCACATGTAATTGATAGTCAGTTGAACTAATCTACCATATTTGAACTGCATATTTATTGCAGTAAATCCAGCCCACCTAAATTTGATATCCACTGCGGTGAATCCAACCCACTTGACACAGGCACATTATTATCCCAGCAGCAAGCTTTATACCAGGCACTGAGTAATATTCTCCTTGAGCATTTTACAGGCATAAGAAACTAATAGAAAACACATTTTGCCCTCCATGAGAGATAAAAGGCTATTGGAAATAAGAATGAACAGGTCTGAAATACAAACAGATTGACATAATCAATGACCTAAAAAAGTTTTAAACCTGTTAGTTCAATTAAACTGTGAAAGCTTTAATATAAGTGAAACGTAATATTATGCATTGCTGTTCCTTTTATCTCTGAATTATTCGTTCCATCAGGTTAAGCCTCAATAGTAGAAACATCATTACATTTCTCCTTTTATAATTTGTTTCTATATTTGAAAATATATACAATATAACATTTAAGAGCTAGATCAAAGACATTTCACTGAACGTATGAGCTATTTTAATTGTAATAAGTGGAAGTAACTCAACAGGATACAGCAAATTATTCTGAGCAGCATAAAGCCAGGCACAGTCCAATAACTGATTTAATAACTAGCACATTAACGATTATTTATGCATGCAAATTTGCATACCTGTCTCCACTTACATTAGTACATATTCATAGTATGCCATGCTTAATAAATATAGCCTGACCAATGCAGATTAACATAATTTGATGGGTTTGTTTGTGTAGATTTATTCATCCTAAAGTAAGGAAACTAGTACATTAGCTATTCAAGTCTAATAAGGTCTTCTAAACTTTTTCAAACTGTACTATTGGATTAATTAGATTCTAACTGTGAAAAAACATTTTCTCTGTAGAAACTTTACATCTTACTCATATTACTTCCAACCAGTTTTTGAGCAGCTTTAAAGCAGAACTCTGGTTTTACAAGGCTGCATATTTGACCCAAAGGCAGCCATGTTTTACATGTCTTCTTTAAAAAAACTAAATCACAAACCAGAAACCTTCTTACAGCATTCCATGGTGGTGAGCTTATAACAGCATATACATTTTTTGTAAATTCGCAGTTAAAATGTATTTAAACCCAAGAACAAAAAACGTCATATACCGCATTTTAACAGTTGGATGTGCTGACTGCATTTGTTTTCTTTTTTTTTAAGCATTTAAAAAAAAATTCCTGCCAGTAACAAACTTCCTATAAAGGGGTCACCCAGTAGAGAAGCAAATTTGTCATCATAGGACAGGAAGTGTGTTAGGGCTACAGAATACCTCTGCTTTACTCATTTACAAACCATTGGTGAAGGTGTTATGTAGTCCATCACGATAAATAGAGAGGGCCTTTTAACCACTTGCCGACCAGCGCACGCTGATATACGTGGCAAAATGGCACGAACAGGCAAAAGGGCATACAGGTACATCTACTTTAAATTCCTGCCGGGTGGTCACACACACGCTGCCGGCGGTGTGCTCGCGACCGGGCCAGGGGACCTGATCCCCGCCAGTGTCCCGCGATCAGGTCACAGAGCTCAAGAACGGGGAGATGTTGAGTGTAAACACAACATCTCCCCGTTCTGCCTAGTGACACTGTCACTGATCGTGTTCCCTGTAATCGGGAACAATGACCAGTGACGTGTCACATGTAGCCACACCCCCTACAGTAAGAATTAATTACTAGGGAACACTTAACCCATTTAGCGCCCCTAGTGGTAAATCCCTTCTCTGCCAGTGTAATTTTTACATTAAATTAGTGCATTTTTATATCAATAATCGCTGTAAAAATTACAATGGTCCCAAAATGGTGTCAAAAGTGTCCGATGTGTCCGCATAATGTCGCAGTCATGATAAAAATCGCATAGCTGTTCTGTGAGAAGTCAAGCTCTCTGCTAATCTATTATAGCCCTCTCTGCTAATCTATTATAGCCACCTCCCACGACACAAACTTCAGGCTGCTTTTATCTCCCATCTCAGAGAACTTGTCAGAAGTTATCATGATGATAATAGAGCTACTGAACAGCAGAAATACACAGGACTCTGGGCTTTAAAGAGAGAAAATACTACAGATATATGTGCCCAGCTCAAATTTCATTAATCAGGTTTACATCCATACATAGGACTATCTTGTATGATTGAAGTGCCATCTAGTGGCCAAAATGTGGCATTTGTTCTTGAGTACTTTAACATGGGAAAACAGATCATTTTGGTCAACAGATGGTATTTCAATCATACAAGTTTTATGACAGAATATGGCAAGTTTTGTTGTGGCATAGTGGATGTGTGTCACATTCGTTCAATGAACTGTGTAAGAAAAACACTTTAACCTTTTGATTTAACAGACTAAAACAGTGTAAATCAAAAGAGGCTCATTCGCATACACTTAAAGAATAGGGTCGAACTTAAGGAGAACAAAATATCATGACTAGATTACAGTATATGCTAACCAACAATTTATTTTATTTACTGGGCTTCATATTTGGTAAGCTTTGGTAAGTTTATTCTCTGATTTTAGACTGGTGTTTTTAAGACAGAATTTGAAAATGTCTATTATCTAACAATTGTACATCAAATTATAGAGTAGTATATAGATGATTACGGCATGGGCTGTAAAATGAGTATGGGCTAGAGAGGTAATATTTGAAACAGCTCAATTGATATACTAATTTGTAAGATTATGTACAAAAATAGTTATTAACTGTTGCCGCAGTTCTATGGCGGCAGGTCGGCACCCCTGCGCGAGAGCCCATAGCTCTACGTCAGCTCTCTAAGTGGTGACTAATGGTGCACGCACTCGTGATTGCTAGGTTGAGCACGAGGACTGGGAGCTGTGTGTGTAAACACACAGCTCCCGGTCCTGTCAGGGGGAGAAATGCTGATCTTCTGTTCATACAATGTATGAACAGAAGATCAGTCATTTCCCCCAGTCAGTCCACCCCCCCCTACAGTTAGAACACACCCAGGAACATACCCCGCATTCCTTCCCCCTAGTGTTAACCCCTTCCCTGCCAGTGGCATTTTTTTAGTAATCCAATGCATTTTTATAGCACTGATCCCTATAAAAATGCCAATGGTCCCAAAAATGTGTCAAAAGTGTCCGAAGTGTCCACCATAATGTCACAGTACTGAAAAAAAAAATCGCTGATCGCCGCCATTAGTAGTAAAAAAAAATATTAATAAAAATGCCATAAAACTACACCCTATTTTGTAAATGCTATAACTTTTGCGCAAACCAATCAAACGCTTATTGCAATTTTTGTTACGAAAAATATGTAGAAGAATACGTATCGACCTAAACTGAGGAAAAAAATATTTTTTTATATATTTTTTTGGGCAAAATTTATTATAGCAAAAAAGTAAAAAATATTGAATTTTTTTTCAAAATAGTCGCTCTATTTTTGTTTATAGCGCAAAAAATGAAAACCGCAGAGGTGATCAAATACCACCAAAAGCTCTATTTGTGGGGAAAAAAGGATGCCATTTTTATTTGGGAGCGACGTCGTTCGACCACGCAATTGTCAGTTAAAGCGAGGCACTGCCGAATCGCAAAAAAGTGCTCTGGTCATTGGGCAGCAATATGGTCCGGGGGTTAAGTGGTTAAAGTATGTTAACCCAAACTTTTTTTTTTTCAACTGTAATTTTAATAATTATTTTAAATAAAGCTTATTGTGCTTCTTTACTGCTTCCAATGGAGACTACAATTGGACATTCAACACATAATATGCAGGTATGGTTCACTAACTAATATTTGGTACCAATGAACTGGTGCAAAGGCAAATCAGTACCCATTTTCAAAAAGTGAGTTAGGGCTTCACCCAATATTTACAGACCTTTTTTTAAGACCAAAGACTTTTTAAGACTAAAAGATAAGAAATCATAAGTATAAAGATTAAAATGTGCATTCATCTCCAAATCAAATGTCAGGGAAACAGGTTTATAAATGATGACGAATTGGTGTGTCTTTTTGGATAACAGACTTAACACCAGTAAGCAGTGTAGTGTAAAAGATAAATAAAAAACACACAAGCACAACACATTATTTCACCCCTATTTATACCACTAGCATAATTATGCACTTACATTTTTGCCACCAGTTCACAAAAGGACTATCTAGAGCATGTGTAGATGCAGAGACATGCAACTAAATTAATAAAATGCACAAAGGATCTAATTTATGAAGACAAATTTATACTTGGGTCAATATGCATTCTTGTGTTACACAACTATAGTTTGCCCAATTTGCTTTTCACAAGGATTATAGAGAAGCCTTTTACCATAAATTAAAGGGAATTTATGACTTGTAAAAACATCCTAAATGCATTTCATTAAACTGAAACAATTCAAAGCGTTTCCATCATTTCAGAAAATATGTTCATATGATTTTTTCTATATAACTTCAAGAAAAAGATTAACTTGTAATTTTGAGTAAAGCACTGGACTATAATTGGATCTGTCCTACTGAGATTTTTTTGTGCAGTTTGGAACAAACACAACAGTCAGTTTGCACACCATGGAAATAAAAAAAAATTAATAACACATTATTTTACAGTTCCAATCAACCTTTGGGAATATTTACTTCTATATAAATGTTTGGTTCAGAAAATGTGCATGCTATTATTGCAGGCTATTGTATTGATTTGAGCCTAAAATGTGTTTGATAATGTAAGGGAGTAAAATAAGTCTACTCAGCTTGCTGAAGACATATGTTTGCTGAGGTGTGAAATTACATTTAACTCAGTGGCTATGAAAACATGTTTATGAAAAATTGGGTAACATTTAATCGTGTCTGAGGCATAACAGCAAAATACCATTTTCACTTTCAGGGGAAAAAAAAGTCTTGTATTCTGATTCACTGTTTGATACATTTCTTGACAACCGATAGTATAATACACACACACATTTGTTTTACTTGGCTTGGCTTTTAAAGACGAGTTCCACCTAAAAAAGTGTAGCTGCTGACTTTTATTAATCAGACACTCACCTGTCTCACAGTCCAGTGATGTGGGCTCAAGAAGCCCCGCTCCTCTCCCCCTTCTCTCAGAGGTGCCAACATTCTAACTGTGGGCGCTCAGCTATGGCTTTGCAGCTAGGTGTGCACTGCTAATGCGTAAGCCACGCTGCGCACTGTGAATGGTCGGGCAATTTTCTAGGACCTGTGACATGTGTAAGGCCGCGTACACACAATCGAACATGTCCGCTGAAACTGGTCCGCAGACCAGTTTTAGCGGACATGTTCGATCATGTGTACGGCCTATCGGACTGTTTTCCAGCGGACCAAAGTTTTAAAACATGCTTTAAAACTTGTTCGATGGAAACCTGTCCGTCGGACAGGTTTGATGGTTAGTACACAAAATCATCTGCTCAGAATCAAGTCGATGCATGGAAGGAAGCATTGAACTTTTTTTTTTCATCATGTTTATGTGTTCTACGTCACTGCGTTCTGGTCTGATCGGATTTTGGTCCGATGGTGTGTACGCACATCAGACCAACAGACCACTTCAGCGTGGTCCGATGAAAATGGTCCGTCGGACAAGTTTCAGCGGACCAGTCCGATCGTGTGTACAGGGCCTCACAGAAGATTGCAGGGAGGGAGGGGGGAGAGGTGAACTTCCTTCCTGCGCCCAGGGAGGTTTATTAGCTGGGTGCTCATAAAAACTGGGTATCTGCCCCCTCCCCAAAAAAATGACATGCCAAATGTGGCATGTCAGGGGGTCACCATCACTTAAAGCAGAAGTAAAATTGTCGGATGGAACACTGCTTTAAGTATGAGTTGCCTAATGATTAATATAAGAAATTATAATAAAGATATATCTGAATGAACACGTGGGGGATGATTTACTAAAGGCAAATAGGCTAGTCACTTTGAAAACAAATCTTTACTTTGAAAATACATTTTCCTTTTTGAATGAGTTGAAACACTGCTGACTTCTATCATCCAATCATGTGCAAGCAAAAATATATATATATTTTTTTCCCTTGCAGATGGATGGGGTATTATTTGCAAAGTAAATTTTCACCACATTCAGAAAATAAACTCAACAGAGTAGTGAATTTCCCTTACTAGGGGTAGATTTCCTCTTACTTCCTGCTGTTTCCTTCCGTTTGTAAGTAGGAGTCGTTTCTAAGTCAGATGTTTGTAATTAGGGAACCGCCTATACATACTTTAACTTTAGCTCCTAAAAACATGCTTTGCAATTGCTACTTTTTATTCATTTTTTTATTAATATCTATTAATGCAATATTTTACTATACATTTAAAAATATTGTATAACATTATGTGGTCCCGAGGAATGAAATGTGTATGAGTAGCCTAAGATTTGATCTTTCCCTGTACTAATCTGTGACTGTATACAAGCTATTTATATAGAAAGGCGATTTAAAAATTTTCAGCTCTTACAAATGTAGTACATAACAAAAGATATAGAAAATGGGGGTGTTCTTCTTGCCCCAGTGCAGTAGATGGCAGCAGTGGAGTTGAGGCTTGGGTGTCCTTTACCAGCAGCAAATCAGGAGGGAGTTTCCTCGCTGGGCATGCTGGGAGAGGGTACTTATGGAACAGACGTCATTAAGTTTGGGTTCTTCTTCCAGTGCGGCATCCACCTTAGGGTGTCGGCGCCACTGTGCCCCAGCGTTATGGCCTACCCGGCCAGGGCGTGCGTGCCACGTCGTGTTCCTGGTTCTGGAACCATGTTGGTCCGGAACATTTGAGCAGCAACGGTGTTGACTGGGTTCCCACCTTTGAGGACCCCAAGTGGTATAGCTGTTCGGTGGGGAGTCCGTCTGAGGAGCACCAATGAGAGGCTGGCGATCCAAAAGGATTTCGACAAACCTCCGGGGATCAAGGTAGCTGGACACTAAAGGATTGATCACCTGTCAGTTGGTACCTGGGCGACGTTAAGAAGGAGAGCCAGGCGTAATTCACCTAAGGAGGATTAGCTCCGTAATGGCAATCAGAGAGGGCCTGTGGCAGAGGTGTCTCCCTGATGTCCATTTCAGGAGGGTCTGTGGCAGAGACTTTTTTTCCTCAAGTACAAGTTCATTTCAGGAGGGTCTGTGGCAGAGACTTTATCCTAAAAATGTTCGAGTGATACTCCGGCTGCCAGGTCAGTGAGAGAGGCCTGTCCGGGTATGCTAAACCCACTCAGGTAGGAGTGGTACAGAAAGTGTTACATATGGGAGCAGGATTGTTCCAAATGCTACGCCTGAATCTGCTGTTCTTCTTCTTTCAAACTCTATCCTTTCATCACCAGTTATTGTTTTTACGCAGCTGGGTAATAAAGAGCACAACAAAAAAAAAAAAAAGACACTTGTTGCCGACATTCCTTTATTCCTTTACTACTGCTATACGCAATTCGGAAGAGCCACGAGGTAAATGTGCCACCCAAAACAAACCAGCAGCTCCTCCAGGAGTAGTGCTACATGTGCAATAGATTATTTTCTAGAGAATAATTTACATGACAAAAACAACTTGGCAGGACGAATCCCATCAATACTGATTATATCATTGTCTCAGACAGATTTTCATATTTGTCAGTGACTTTGTACTCTTGCAAGTTATCTCTGAATGCGTTTATTGGGCTAACCTTTAGGCAATGTTGGCATGAATATTCTATATTAATTAGTGCATGACAAATGTATAAAATGGCTACTTTTTCTAATCACATTTAAGCCACTTTGATTACCAGTGCAGATCATTTGTCAAATCAGTTAACGTACAGTTAACGTTTTGCTTAGATATTCCTCTCTGATTTCTTTTTTTGCAGTGGAAATCTTTGCTTGCATTACATTTCTCCACTTACAGCTTTAACCTGCAGCTATGTAACCTTTTATGCACTGTTTGAGTAACATGATCTTCTGAAGCTAATCTGTTACACATTTTTTACACCTTCCCTTATTGCAAGTGTGAACACATTTACACTAAAGCCGCGTAGACACACGATCGGATATCTGATGGAATCTAATCGGATGGATTCTTTTGTCGGATAACCAATGAAGCTGACTTTCATCATCAAAAATCCGACCGTGCCAAAACACTGCGACGTAAAAAACTACGACGTGCTGAGAAAAATAAAGTTCAATACTTCTGAGCCTGCGTCGACTTGATTCTGAGCATGCGTGGATTTTTGACAAATAGAATTCCCCACAGACAATCGTTTTTTTTCTATTGTTTTTTTAACCATAGGAAACATTTAAAACAGGATCTATTTTTTCTCACTGATGGAAAAAAAAAACAATGGGGCCCACACACGTTCGGTTTGTCCAATAAAAATGGTCCATCGGCCCCTTTACATCAGACCCAAACCGATCGTGTCTACAGGGCTTTAGACCTGCAGTCCTGCAATGTGACTCAGCTCATTCCCCTTACCAACCTAATTTGTTCCTCGATGCATGTGTAATGCTTTCTCATCTGCTCACCCTGCTCCTGCCTCGACTCTGGCTTGTTTCAATGATGTCTACCTGCTGTTCTGGTACCTGGCTACCTGCCTGTTGTTAAACTGGCCTGTCATTGTAAAGAACAAAATTGCAGTCCTCTGCAGGCTCAGAGTTTCTCTCATCTCCCTAGACTGCAGAAGCAGGCTCTCTATGATTGCAAGCAGGCAAATATCCACAAATATATGTTCCAAAAATAGCTGCTCACCATAAAAGTCCTTGTGGCTTTATTTTAAAGAAAATGAATGCAATATACAAGTCTGCTTGGTGCAACAGATACTATAACTCATTTCCCTCATCACTGGAGCTTAATCTTACAGTGTAAAAATGGCAATCCTTATATCCAGATCTAATAATCACACCTGTTTACACTTAATTATCCTTACTAAGCTGAAAAGATGGCTCTTCTAGCAATAGCTAAATGAAATTTAACGTGCAAGAAATGGTTAAAGCGGAGTTCCACCCAGGAAAACCACATTTGCCCATCTAGCCTAAAAAAATTAAATAAAAAAAACTAAAAAAAAAAAAAAAAAGAAACACTCACCCGAAATACCTGTTGCTATGCGGAAAGTCCGTAATCTGCCTCTTCCACACCGCGGTGTCTTTTCTTCTGCTTCTTCTGCTTGTGAATGGGGCGCGCTGCTTTCTGGGAACTGTGTGTGTTCTCAGAGAGCAGCCGCCCATTCACAAGCCAGCGTGAGACTCACGCAGGCGCAGTAGGAAATGGGCAGTGAAGCCGTACAGCTTCACTGCCTGTTTCCCTTAGTGTGAATGGCGGCGCGGGACCTGGATCGATCGTGGGACCGGCATCGGGGGGGGGCCATCAGCGCGGGCAAGTAGGACAAGGTAAGTGTCCTTATTTAAAGTCAGCAGCTACACTGTTAGTAGCTGCTGACTTTAAAGAAAAAAATTGCGGCTGGAACACCCCTTTAAATCCTATCCCACTGAAGCAATATGAGGACAAGAGCATACACATACATGTAAATCTCCCCACAACTACTTTATGTTATATCTGCAGGCGTGAACAAAACTCCAAAAAATCCTGAAAGACTGAATGTTCCAGTAAATACAAGAGTCATTCTGTCAGCTGAATAAACCCCCAAAAAACAATATTTATTATAATAAAATAATGCACCTTAAAAGCACAGATCAGTACAAAAATGGGATTATAATAACTGATCCTTACTAATCCATCTCTTACAAAGAGTTCAAAAGAATTTAATGATGTTAGTATGAGAATATCAGAGAGCCCCTGTAGGGAGGGGAAAACTTAATAAAATATGTTCAACCATAATAATGTGAGACATCCAAAGCTAAATTCAGACCAACTGGTAAACCAGTGTCTAAAGTAAAAATCCAATATATCTCTTGGCGACACAACTTAGAACAGTGTTTCTCAACTCCAGTCCTCAGATCATGTATCCAGGCTTTCAATTATTTTGCACAGGTGATTTGATCAGTTTCACTGCCTTATTAAATACCATAGTCATTTCATCTGAGGGAAACATGACCTGTTGGGGCGCCTTGAGGGCTGGAGAAACAGGGACTTAGTGAACCTATCTTTTAGCCTCACTGTCTTTTGTGTGTGTTAAATACAGTAATTAGTATTTTTAAACTATCCACATTTCTAGCATGTACTCTACATCTACAAAACACAACAAAAACTTTTGATGTTCTGCAGGTGGTACCAAAGTTTGTTTTAAAGTCTTTGTGTTGCATGACCTACATACTGTATCTTACAATCTTCACAGGTAATAACATATGTATATCACATGCCATATATTACAATTAACTAACTGTACTAGGTGACCAGGTGATAAAAACAATCTAAAGAGTCCCTGTATTTTCAGCCAAATACTTCCATCCATATGGGATCTGGTATATAGGCTGACAAGATTTTACCTATGTTAAAGGCTCTCATGCCGCGTACACACAATCATATTTCGGCATTTAAAATGATTGTGTGTGGGCTTCACATTGTTTTTCATCTTCTGAAAAACGACCAAAAAAAAATTTGAGCATGCTGCATCTTTTAACATCATTTAAAAAAATGTTTTTTGGGTTGTAAAAAATGATCGTGTGTGGGTTAAAACGACGTTAAAAACAACGTTTTAAACCCGCGCATGATCAGAAGCAAGTTATGAGATGGGAGCTTGAATGGAACTTCCCCTTTAGAGTGCCGTCGTACGTGTTGTACGTCACCGCGCTTTGCTCATCATTTTTTTAAAACGATGGTGTGTGGGCAACATCGTTTTTAATGATGAAGTTGGAAAAACGTTGTCTTTTATACATGCTGAAAACGTTGTTTTTTTCCATGCCGAAAAGTGATTGTGTGTACGCGGCATTAGAGATGAATTTTACATCATCTCCTAATATTTTCCTATACTGGAAATTCCTATATAATATAAGAATATATTGATGAACAATGGATCTCACTAGATTTCAGACTATACTTAGTAGAAAATATATTCTGTTTAGGTTGATCACCCTTATCTCTCTGTTGATTGTTGAATAATCCATCCCTGTTCCTATTCTTGGAATGCCAACTAATCACTGTGAGTGAGTGAGTATGAAACTTGTATAGCTATGGAGCATTATGGAGAGCGGGACTTGACGGGGGCTTACCTGCAGTGTACTCCCTCTGATCTCTGTAGCTGAGCGGTCACCTGCGGGAGGGAGGTAGGCGGTATGAGGAGCGGAGAAGAAGGGCGGCTGGATAGGTGTACTGCAGGCCACAGCCACGGTCTGTCCTGCCTGGCTGGCCTGGCGGTCAGTGCGTGGGAGGCATTTGTGGCTGCATTCGCCTGCTGTATTGGAGCAGGGAATAAATAAGACCCTAGGCTGAATGAGTACGGGATCCAAAAGATGTTGGTGGTCCTGGATACCAGGATGCTGGATGCTGGGTGCTTGCTGAAACACTGAGAACCTGCCTGTCTGCGCCGATTTGAGCTCCTGTTGCTATCCGTACTGTAACCTCTCTCTCTCAATCCATTAACAAGAGCTTTTTATTTACTTTCAAAATTAGCAACATTAGTATTTCTTCTTAACAAGATGTACTGTACTCTAGGAAATATTTTAATGGTATGTGGGAGAATTACAACTATAAATGTATAACGAGTTTCTCACAATATAATTCTTATAAGGTCTAGTGGAGACTCAAGTTACTGGCTCTCCATACATCACCAGATTCAAAAATAGTTGATGGTGTCTGGATTTTCTTCGTATATAAAGGGTAAGTTTGTGTCATTACTATTCAGATGTTGGGGGCGTGGCCGGACCTAGCTGAGAGATGGACGCCTGAGCTCTAAACTCCAGCCACCTCGGACCAAATCTAACAATTAGCGGAGATATCGGACCCTCACCCCTATACTAAAGATGGGTACTGCCTCCAGACAGTCATTGGCCTCACGTTCCCGATCACCGAGGGAACAGAACGACGCCATGAGCCTACACATCCCTGAGATGTTTCGTACAGGCAGGAGTAACATGGCGGCTTCCCGCCAAGGATCCTCTCAGGGAAACCAACAGGCACAGCCGGCGATAATCCTAACAGCAACTCACACTGCTCCCCCCGAGCTCTCTGGGGGTCAGCCGGTTGGTACACAACCCCCTTCTCAACAGCACATAAGCCTCCTGGACCTCAGGGCTGTGGCGGCAGACATTAAAGACACCTTGTCAGCCGCCATAGCGGAGTTAAGAATTGACGTCCGTGCACTGAACGATTGTGTCTCGTCCACAGAGAGGGTCCTGAACGACCATGACCTGGTTCTCCAGAGGTCCACTAAGAAGATTGATGAACATACCTTGTAGCTCCGTGAGGTGAATCGCCACCTGGAGGACCTGGAGAACCGGAGCTCCGTGCTCGGCAGACCTCCTGCCACGTCCATCGCCTTAGAACGGATACACCGCGCCCTGCGTCCCCGCGGTAAAGATACGGACCCACCGAGGGACATTGTGTGTTGTCTGGTGGACTTTACTCTGAAAGAGGAGATCCTGCTGCAGGCACGGGGGAAGCGTCTCTCACATGAAGGCACCCCTGTTCAAATCTTCCAGGATCTATCGGGCATCACTCTCCAACACCGCAGAGACCTCAAGCCGCTTCTGGATATGCTCCGCTCCAGGGACATACGATACAAGTGGAAGTTTCCTTTCTGCCTTGCTGCATCTCATCTGGGACGCACTGCCTCCCTCAAGGTGCCGGAGGACCTGCCTCGCTTTTGTGAGACTCTGGGATTGCCTCTGATATCGGTCCCTGAGTGGTATGCTGTTTACCGTCGTTCAGTAGGCAGATGGGGGAAACCGCCGGAGGAACAGATGGAGACCCAAACCACCAGAACCCGCCGAAGGCGGTCGCCGTCAGGAACCAGGAACCCCCCCAGTGTCAGCACGCCGCGAGGAGACCGTGATTCTCTGGCTCCCCCCGGGGCTAGGAGAGCCCGCAGGGATTACTGACGGCTTAATTAATGCAGATACCTCCTGTTGGGCGTATGGTGGACCACTGATATGTTCCAAGTGACCTTTTTGAATTTCCTTTTTATTAGTATTATTTGCAAACCACCCGGTTCTGATCTGTTTCTGTTTTGTTGACTCAATACATCTAGATGTGACAGCCTAACTGTGACTGTTTGTGCTTTGGCAGCACATCTACTGTCCCCTGCTTCTCTTGCGGTAAAGTGACATAGCTAACTTTGTTTTTACTACAACTCCCGTGATACCATGCGGCCTGAAGTCAAGTGCGACGGATGGGAAGAAGTCCTCACGTCTTGACATCCGGCAGCCGACGAGGAGTCGGTTTATGTATTTGACCCTGTCTGTTCAGCCTCCCGCTTGTTGCGGCTATTGCCTCGCTGACTATTTCAAACCGGAAGACATGGTTCTCTGACTGCTCCTTTGCCTGGTCAGCTGTGACCCCGACGGGACAAAGTGGAAATACAGGCTGTTCAGCGGATCCTCAAGCATGTTTACTTTTGTTTACTTTTATATATATATATATATATATATATATGATCGCAGGGTCATCCCCGTACGGGTCAGAGTTTGCTTAGGTAAGAGGTATTTCCTGTCTATGCATGGAGCCCTGCGTCCCCCGTCTCACGCTGTTTATACACCCCGGGCCCGGGGTGTAGACTTATGAACTACTGTAGGTGAGATGGGCGATGCAGTGCTCGAAAGTTATAAAGATTTTGTCATTTTGCTTAAGGGGATCTCCGCACGCTACAGTGGCCTGAATGTAGGGTATCTCTTTAAACTCCCGGCGCGCCAGGCTCCGGTGCACCGGGTCCGCTGGGACACGTCTTGTTCCCCAAGCTGGTTTACTACCATGGTTACCTGCTGTCTGGTGGAGCTGATGTTTTTGGTGGCACACTGAGACAGTCAACTATGTACCCGTATGTTGTGACTAGTCGTGCCCCCACCACCAGTGCAAAGGGCCCCCGCCCATTCGGGGTTGGGGCCTCACTTCAAGGGGGCTGCCGCCCACCCCTGACATATCCTGAGGCCACACCTCTCCATATAACTTTAACTTTGACCCGTAACGGTTTGTTCCGGGGTGGCTCACCAGTAAAGGTTTATATCTCTTAGTGTTTCTGCTCTTGGGCAGGGCCCTGTCCAACCCCCACACGGTTGCTCACGGCGGTGGTTGCGCACTGTCTGGGCTCCGTTTTTTTCCGATTTGTAAATATTCAGGTAAAAGGACGTAGTCCCGATACCTAATCGGTGTTTATTTCTATAGGTAGTTTTGTGCTATTGACTTGCCTTAGCATACTTACTGGGCCCCCCCTGACATCCACCCCGTCCTGTGACCCATCCCGTCCCACCTCCCCATCCCTCATTGCTCCCTCGACCATGACTGACCGGCAAAATCCTGACATGTCAACCCCCCGAACTACGGGTCGCACAGAGCTTAAACTCCTCTCTCTTAACGCCCGTGGCCTGAATACCCCAGAAAAACGTTCACGTCTTCTGTATATGCTCCGTAGGGACAAGCCCCAGATTGTACTCCTTCAGGAGATTCACTTTCCGCACCAACTCTATTCCCAAGCTCCATGACAGCTATTTCCCTACTGTCCACCATGCCTCTAAAGATGAGGCGAAATCGAAAGGGGTATCCATTCTATTTTCGAAACACTGCCCATTCCAGGTCTCCGATGTCCAAAAAGACGGGTTAGGCAGATTTATCTTTATCAAAGGTGCACTACACGGCAGACCGTTTACGATTGCAAATGTTTATGCTCCCAACTCGCGACAGGTTTCCTTTTTTCGCGGTACGTTCTATCAACTGACCGCCTTTGAAAGTGGAACGTTGATTGTAGGAGGGGACTTCAATGTTCCCCTATTGCCCTCGGTAGACATGTCCAATGGATCGTCATGCCTGTCTTATAGTGCACTACGTGCCATTAAAACCCAACTCAGTACACTTACTCTGCACGACACATGGCGCACACTCAACCCAAAGGTGAAAGACTACACCTTTTTTTTCGCCCTTACACAACAAATATTCCAGGATAGATCATTTCTTCCTCTCACAATCTGACCTTACCTTCCTCTCAGGGGCAACGATAGAACCTATGACACTGTCCGACCACCACCCCATTACCATGTCCCTGATTCTTCCCGATCAATGCACCAAGTCCCCGATCTGGAGAATGGACGACTCCCTCTTGCTTGATCTGGAAAACTTCCGACTGCTCTCGGAACGTCTTTCCCAATATTTTGCCGAAAACTATGCCGATGATACCTCCCCAGTCACCCTCTGGGCGGCTCACAAATGTGTCATCCGGGGTGAACTAATCTCATTAACGGCCAAACGTAATAAACTAAGAAAGGCTGTCTGAATTGTCCGACCAGAAACGGCTTGAGAGTGCCCACAAACTTACTTTGGCGACCCAAACGTACTCTGCCCTCTTGAAAGCTAGGGAAGAACTGCTGGAGGTTCTCCAAGTAACCTTAAAACGTAATTTTGCCTTTACTCACAAATTATTCTATGAGTTCGGAAATAAAGCGGGGAGGCTGTTGGCATCGGCCCTACAAAAGAAAAAGGCTAGTTACAATATCCATTCCATTACTCCTCCGTCGGGGACACCCATCACCAGAACTGACCACATTGCCCGAGAGTTTGTAAACTATTTTTCAAATTTATATAACCTGCCCAAACCAACAGGTCTTGTAACCCCCCAGGATCGCCAGACAGGCCTGGAGGAATTCCTCACCAAGTATGGCCCATCCCCTGTCCCCCAGACGACTTATCGCACTTAGGTTCAGTCATAACGTCAGATGAGGTTTTACTTGCCCTAAAACAGCTGAAAGCAGGGAAGAGCCCAGGCCCTGACAGTTAGAACACACCCAGGAACACACTTAACCCCTTCCCTGCCCCCCAGTGTTAACCCCTTCACTGCCAATGGCATTTTTATAGTAATACAATGCATTTTTATAGCATTGATCGCTAAAAAAATGCCAATGGTCCCAAAAATGTGTCAAAAGTGTCCGAAGTGTCCGCCATAAGGTCGCAGTACTGAAAAAAAAACGCTGATCGCCGCCATTACTAGTAAAAAAAAATATTAATAAAAATGCCATAAAACGAACACCTATTTTGTAAACGCTATAACTTTTGCGCAAGCCAATCAATAAACGCTTATTGTGATTTTTTTTTACGAAAAATAGGTAGAAGAATATGTATTGCCCTAAACTGAGGGAAAAAAATGTTTTTTATATATTTTTGGGGGATATTTATTATAGCAAAAAGTAAAAAATATTGCATTTTTTTCAGAATTGTCGCTATATTTTTGTTTATAGCGCAAAAAATAAAACCGCAGAGGTGATCAAATACCACCAAAAGAAAGCTCTATTTGTGGGGAAAAAAGGACGCCAATTTTGTTTGGGAGCCACGTCGCACGACCGCGCAATTGTCAGTTAAAGCGACGCAGTGCAGAATCGCAAAAAGTGCTCTGGTCAGGAAGGGGGTAAATCCTTCCGGGGCTGAAGTGGTTAAAGTATAACTATAGGCAACATTTGTTTTGTCATTTTGGATAGAGTAAGAGGGTTATAACCCCGGTAAAAAAAATTGTTGTCATCTGTGTCCCATTGGGGATACCTTCACTTCTTATCCCATATCTGAAACAGGAGGTAAGAGAAAATCCCTGAAAATTAAGATTCACTTGGGGCCCACAGGTCACTTTGTCCCCATTGGAAGATTTCTCCTCTAATACTCTTCTGGGGACAACCTAAAATGTAGGATTTTGTTTTAAACGGAATAGAGAGGGTGAATGCCCCTAATGTTGGCACAGATATCAATAGAAAGCCAATAGATGTTTTAATCCACCATCTTTAGTTATACGTCCACAAAATCACTCCAAAGTTCCAGAGACACCAACATCACATTTTAGAGCCATGCCTTTATTCCCTGTCCTCCTACACAACGGTGTTTGAACTTGAGTAATACCAAAGGCAACCCTTGTCATATCAGGTTGTGTATACAAGAAAAAATTACAGCACACGACAGCCTGAATTAAATAATATACTCTGCAGGTAGGCCATGTCCCTTGTATGCATCTCAAGGCTTATTTAGACATTTTAGTTGCAGAATTAATTTTAAACTCTAATACAGCATTTTTAAAATAGGTAACTACATGCTAAGTCTCCATTCTTCATAAATAAGTCTAAAGAGAACACTTCTCTTGGTAACATTTTCTGAACCTTGGTTCTTCTAATGTCTTCATATTATTACTCAATATCTACTTGCCTTTCACTTCTGGATAATGTTCTGTACTGGGCACAACTATTGAGCACCACTTTGATATGATTTCTTCTCAAGTAATGTGACAACTAATTTTTGGCTATATCTTCCACATCTTAAATCCCACAATAGAACTTCGAAGTGTAGATCAGGAAGCAGCATGATATATAATTACTTTGGATCCAAACAAGTTTCCCAGAGAGATGAATCATTGAAAAAATAAGGAAAATCTATATATTTTGTAAAAAGAACTTGAGATACTAATTGAAATCTCATGATTTTACCCATGTACTAATGCCAGGAAAAAAAATATATTGGTTATTTTAAGCAAAAAGGTATATTTCAGGCTCTAGTGTATCCCACAAACTTTAAAATGAATACAGAAGACTTTAGAAAAATGTAATTAGAATCCCTGTGACTAGTACACAGCTGGATGAAAAAGAATACAGACTTTTTCCAAGGTTCTTTGCATAAGTTGACTGAGGAAAAATAAAGGCAATGGCATAGCCAAGTATTTTCTTCAGTATAGCAAAATTCAATATCTGAAAAAATCTTGAATTGCAGTTTAAAGGTAACAATTTTAAGTTCTTGTTTAAATAGCTCAGTCCTTATGTTTCATGGGATAGATGTATACTGTGTCCTGAAGAATGTAGTAACATTTTGCACAGATTAATTTATCAAGGTTCTGTTACAAGATGTCGAACGTAAATTAGGAAGGTGCAATCAGATTTTTTTTTAAAACTGAATTTTTATTAAAGAATATGTACACCTTTGTTTAAAAATATGAATAAATGCATATCTTTTTGCAGGTAAAAAATGTTTTAATATTATTTTTATTACCAGGAGGCTGCAAAGCATTGCACATGCAAACAGCAGATCATGGGTGCAATGCAGGACTCCTTCAGACTGTAAGCGTAGGCTGTCTGCTTGTACCTAATACAAGCAGTCAATTACACAATGATAAGAAGAAACCATTCATAGAACTCTGAATACATGATGGGGATGGGTGGGAAGAGCCCAATGCAGTCGCTTTTTAAAAATTGTGACAGAGGGTTCAGGGACAAGATCCTCAGCTTGCTATCACTAGAGGTAGCAGGTTGGGGAGAGGCTGCAGCAATGGAAACATGTTACAAAAAAAGGGCGGAACAGGTGGGATCACTGTATGGTCACAGGTGGTGCAGGATACTGAGGGTGCTGGCGGTGCACTAGGCAAATGAGGAAGAAGATAAATGGATAGCCGCACTCCAAAACCTGATGAGGTGGTCTTTTATTAAAGCCATGAATAAGCACTGATTCAGTGTGAAACGCGTCGGCTGCTCCTTGTTTTCCACTGCTGTGACCCATTTTTGTACATGCTGATTATTTAATAAAAGACCACCTCATCAGGTTTTGGAGTGCGGCTATCCATTTATCTTCTTCCTCATGTACTTTAACATGTTCCCATAAATAAATGTATCCTTTAAATGTTATAATAGAAAAACATCCACAACAAAAGTACAGAAGTATACACAAGCCAAGTCAAATACTTACTTATATACATCACATATATGCTCAACAGCAATATCCAGCAGTAGAGGAACCACTTCACCTTCTAAACAACATCATGTTGGCACAAAGATTTGGATCAACAAGCAAAAGATTATCCCAACAGACCACAGAAGCAAACATAGAGACAAATAAAATAGACATACTGTAGAGCTATTTGTTTTTAACCAGTTCCCGCAGGTTCCATTGCATTTGAAATTTCTCTTTTTTCCTATCATTATATGCCATTATTTTTTCATATACATAAATCAAATCCAAGTGTCTTTTGCCGTCAGTAAGGCTAGGGGTATACTTGCGTTTAAACTATCATCAACCTTGCAGTAAATAAAGTATTTACGACAATGGGTCTGAAGGGACTATGTTCAATAATAGTTACATAGTAGGTGAGGTTGAAAAAATACAGTTCAGTCCATCAAGTCCAACCTATGTGTGTGATTATATGTCAGTATTACATTGTATATCCCTGTATGTTGTGGTCATTCAGGTACTTATCTAATAGTTTTTTGAAACTATCAATGCTCCCTGCTGATACCACTGCCTGTGGAAAGCAATTCCACATCCTTGCCATTCTTACAGTAAAGAATCCTCTACATAGTTTAAAGGTTAAACCTCTTTTCTTCTAATTTTAATGAGTGGCCACACATCTTTTTAAACTCCTTTGTAAATTGAAATCATATCCCCTCTCAAGCGTTTCTTCTCCAGAGAGGATAGATTCAGTGCTCGCAACCTTTCCTCATAACTAACATCCTCCAGACCCTTTATTAGCTTTGTTTCCCTTTTTGGTACTCACTCCATTTCCAGTACATACTTCCTGAGGACTGGTGCCCAGAACTGGACAGCATACTCTAGGTGCGCGGCCAGACAGACAGAGTCTTGTAGAGCGGGAGAGTTATCATTGTATCTCTGGAGCCGATCCCCTTCTTAATGCATGTTAATATTCTGTTTGCTTTGTTAGCAGCAGCTTGCCATTGCCATTGCTAAATCAATCATCTACTAGAACCCCCAAGTCCTTTTCCATCCTAGATTCTCCCAGAGGTTCTCTCCCCAGTGTATAGATTGCATTCATATTTTTGCCCCCCAAATGCATTATTTTACATTGTTCTACATTAAACCTAGTAGTTGCCCACCCCCCATCAATTTGTTAAGATCTTTTTAAAAGGTTTCCACATCCTGCGAAGAATTTATTGCCCTGCTTAGCTTAGTATTGACCACAAATACAGAGATTGAGCTGTTTACCCATCCTCCAGGTCATTAATGAACAAATTAAATAGATTGATTGGTCCCAGCACAGAACCCTGGTGGACCCCACTACCCACACCCTGACTATTCTGAGTACTCCCCATTTATCACCACCCTCTGAACTCGCCCTTGTAGCCAGTTTTAAATCCATGTACCCACCCTATGGTCCATGCCAACAGACCTTATTTTGTACAGTAAACGTTTATGGGGAACTGTGTCAAATGGTTTTGCAAAATCCAGATATACACCACATCTACAGGCCTTCCTTTATCTAGATTGCAACTCACCTTCTCAAAGAAGGTTAATAGATTGGTTTGGCAAGAATGATTCTTCATGAATCCATGCTGATTACTGCTAATGATACCATTCTCATTACTAAAATCATATATATAATTCCTTATCATCCCCTCCAAGAGCTTGCGTACTATTGATGTTAGGCTAACTGGTCTGCAAATCCCAAGGATATATTTTGTGCCCATTTTAAATATTGGTGCTACATTAGCTTTTCTCCAATCAGCTGGTACTATTCCAATCAGTAGACTGTCAGTAAAAACTAGTAACAATGGCCTACAGCATACTCCCAGTATTATTTCCCCCTTAGCTTTATCCCTTTGGAGCTCTACCCATAAGGATTCCACCTCCTCTCTAGCTCTTAGTGATGTCACCTCTCACATTCCCTTGTACATTATTCTTGATATATAGGCATCCCCTCCGCCATTGTTGCCCCCTCTATCCCTGCAATAAAGGGTATACCATTGAATATTTGCCAGCCAATCATGAGAACGGTTGAACCAGATCTTTAAAATTCCCACAAAATCCAAATTCTCCTTGTACAAAAGTATCTCTAGTTCACCCATCTTGTGCGCCAGGCTCCTGACATTGGTGAACATGCCACATAGTTTAGACCGTTTGCATACTATCTGCTGTTCTGAGATTGCAACTAGGACTTGTTTCTATACTTACCTTGGGTGTATGTGCTTTAGTCAACCTGCCACTAATGCCCCCAATACTACCCTCTGGAATATGTTCTGCCCTGACTATCTCTACCTCTGGGCCTTCCCCCCATTGTTTTCTCAGGAGTAGCCTTGGTGGGGTACTTTAACATGTTCCCATAAATAAATGTATCCTTTAAATGTTATAATAGAAAAACATCCACAACAAAAGTACAGAAGTATACACAAGCCAAGTCAAATACTTACTTATATACATCACATATATGCTCAACAGCAATATCCAGCAGTAGAGGAACCACTTCACCTTCTAAACAACATCATGTTGGCACAAAGATTTGGATCAACAAGCAAAAGATTATCCCAACAGACCACAGAAAGCAAACATAGAGACAAATAAAATAGACATACTGTAGAGCTATTTGTTTTTAACCAGTTCCCGCAGGTTCCATTGCATTTGAAATTTCTCTTTTTTCCTATCATTATATGCCATTATTTTTTCATATACATAAATCAAATCCAAGTGTCTTTTGCCGTCAGTAAGGCTAGGGGTATACTTGCGTTTAAACTATCATCAACCTTGCAGTAAATAAAGTATTTACGACAATGGGTCTGAAGGGACTATGTTCAATAATAGTTACATAGTAGGTGAGGTTGAAAAAATACAGTTCAGTCCATCAAGTCCAACCTATGTGTGTGATTATATGTCAGTATTACATTGTATATCCCTGTATGTTGTGGTCATTCAGGTACTTATCTAATAGTTTTTTGAAACTATCAATGCTCCCTGCTGATACCACTGCCTGTGGAAAGCAATTCCACATCCTTGCCATTCTTACAGTAAAGAATCCTCTACATAGTTTAAAGGTTAAACCTCTTTTCTTCTAATTTTAATGAGTGGCCACACATCTTTTTAAACTCCTTTGTAAATTGAAATCATATCCCCTCTCAAGCGTTTCTTCTCCAGAGAGGATAGATTCAGTGCTCGCAACCTTTCCTCATAACTAACATCCTCCAGACCCTTTATTAGCTTTGTTTCCCTTTTTGGTACTCACTCCATTTCCAGTACATACTTCCTGAGGACTGGTGCCCAGAACTGGACAGCATACTCTAGGTGCGGCCAGACCAGAGTCTTGTAGAGCGGGAGAGTTATCATTGTATCTCTGGAGCCGATCCCCTTCTTAATGCATGTTAATATTCTGTTTGCTTTGTTAGCAGCAGCTTGCCATTGCCATTGCTAAATCAATCATCTACTAGAACCCCCAAGTCCTTTTCCATCCTAGATTCTCCCAGAGGTTCTCTCCCCAGTGTATAGATTGCATTCATATTTTTGCCCCCCAAATGCATTATTTTACATTGTTCTACATTAAACCTAGTAGTTGCCCACCCCATCAATTTGTTAAGATCTTTTTAAAAGGTTTCCACATCCTGCGAAGAATTTATTGCCCTGCTTAGCTTAGTATTGACCACAAATACAGAGATTGAGCTGTTTACCCATCCTCCAGGTCATTAATGAACAAATTAAATAGAATTGGTCCCAGCACAGAACCCTGGTGGACCCCACTACCCACCCCTGACTATTCTGAGTACTCCCCATTTATCACCACCCTCTGAACTCGCCCTTGTAGCCAGTTTTAAATCCATGTACCCACCCTATGGTCCATGCCAACAGACCTTATTTTGTACAGTAAACGTTTATGGGGAACTGTGTCAAATGGTTTTGCAAAATCCAGATACACCACATCTACAGGCCTTCCTTTATCTAGATTGCAACTCACCTTCTCAAAGAAGGTTAATAGATTGGTTTGGCAAGAATGATTCTTCATGAATCCATGCTGATTACTGCTAATGATACCATTCTCATTACTAAAATCATATATATAATTCCTTATCATCCCCTCCAAGAGCTTGCGTACTATTGATGTTAGGCTAACTGGTCTGCAAATCCCAAGGATATATTTTGTGCCCATTTTAAATATTGGTGCTACATTAGCTTTTCTCCAATCAGCTGGTACTATTCCAATCAGTAGACTGTCAGTAAAAACTAGTAACAATGGCCTACAGCATACTCCCAGTATTATTTCCCCCTTAGCTTTATCCCTTTGGAGCTCTACCCATAAGGATTCCACCTCCTCTCTAGCTCTTAGTGATGTCACCTCTCACATTCCCTTGTACATTATTCTTGATATATAGGCATCCCCTCCGCCATTGTTGCCCCCTCTATCCCTGCAATAAAGGGTATACCATTGAATATTTGCCAGCCAATCATGAGAACGGTTGAACCAGATCTTTAAAATTCCCACAAAATCCAAATTCTCCTTGTACAAAAGTATCTCTAGTTCACCCATCTTGTGCGCCAGGCTCCTGACATTGGTGAACATGCCACATAGTTTAGACCGTTTGCATACTATCTGCTGTTCTGAGATTGCAACTAGGACTTGTTTCTATACTTACCTTGGGTGTATGTGCTTTAGTCAACCTGCCACTAATGCCCCCAATACTACCCTCTGGAATATGTTCTGCCCTGACTATCTCTACCTCTGGGCCTTCCCCCCATTGTTTTCTCAGGAGTAGCCTTGGTATACACTTCAGCATAATATGAAATGGAACACTGTTTTCCCATAGTTTTAAAGATGAGGGTGTAATAGTATGGCCCATGGGACCCAGAGACTTTTGAAGGATGTGGGGTACTCCTGTGCCAGCTTCACCAATGACTCTTGGTTCTAGGGTCATCCTTTGTCCAATAGGGGCATAGGATGACTGAGAAATGATATCATGAATTACATGAGATGGGACATTAATGATAATTCATGTATTGCAGGATATCTTGAAATATTACAAGTTGTTTGTTTATTCTGACCCCAACAGGTCAATAGATTGATTCATTCAATGTGCAACATAGACTGTTGAGGTGCTAATTAAGTCTACCTGGCTGTAGTGATGGGGCTTGCTGTGTTTGAATTCTGTTGTCTATTGTGCAAATTAAGTCTGCTCCTAAGATATTTCATTGTGTATGCTAATGACACTGTTTTGTGTGAAAATACTATTGATAATAGATGTGGAATGTGACTTGTCAGCTGTAGTAATTAACTCCTGTAGATTCGGTGCCAGAACTTCTGACATAGGAATGTGTATTGAAGTTCCTTGTGTAATGTGGTGGGTGGAGTTGATTCATTGTTCACTTGGCTTCTAAACTGTATATAACAAGGCTGAGTTATCATTAAATGATTCATTCGTTTGACCCAGAGAACAGAGCTTGTGTCTCATTTATTCTGGCTAATGGAATGGATCGTGTCTGCTGGATTGTTGGAGTGTCGGAAAAGCTGTCTTGGGTTGGTGGAATGGAAAATTGTGAACTGTGTTAACCCCTGACCGTTACAGAGGGCATGACCAAAGCTTATTGTTGATTGTGCCCACTGGTTTACATGCTCCTTAGCTTGTTTCATTACCATGTTTGATGAATTTAGGCACAGTGTATGGCGTTAAGTACCACCTACCATTGATTTTTTAGGTCTACTTCCCAGTTAGTTATACAATGTGAGTATGCTGATTTATTCAAAATAGCCCTGTGCCATTGTTGATCAGGCAGAAATGCTTAAATGGTTTTCCCATAGAGGATGATTTAGTGATTACTAATATAGAATGCAGAAGATTGTAGAAAAGGTATTAACTTCACTTTTTATGAAATTTACTTTCCAAAAGCACCCAGACAGGTTCAGGTATTTTAACACTCAGTATAGGGTTGTATGCAAGGTATGCAATTGGTAATTTGCAAGGAATTTAAATGCCTCTAAGACCCCTTTCACATTGAGTTTTTCAGGCGGTACAGCGCTAAAAATAGCACTGCTATACCGCCTGAAAAACTCCTGCCCCAGTAACCGAGGGCTTTCACACTAAGGTGATGCGCTGGCGGGAGATAAAAAAATCTTCTGTCAGCAGCATCTTTGGAGCGGTTAGAGGAGCGGCATGTATACCGCTCCTTCCCATTGAAAACAATGGGAGACAGCGGCAATACCTCTATAGAGGCGCATTGCGAGCGGTATTAACCCTTTCACGGCCGCTAGTGGGGGTTAATACCGCACCGCTAGCAGCTGCAACTTGCGGCAAATCCGGCAGTATAGCGCCGCTATTTTTAGCGGCGCTATACCGCCAGCGCACCTCCACTGCCCCATATAAAACAGGCCTAAAAGAATTGGGAATATAGACTTGTTTGGAATGAGAATGTCACCAAATTTTTCACTGTTTAAGGACACAATTTTAAAGGTTTCACATACCCTCAGAAGGGTTTGCAATGTTCACTAAATAGACTATGCTGGATATGTCAAAATATCACTACAGTCCAACGTTCCAACTCAGCACGTTTCATTATGTCAGATTCCTCAATTTCAGACGTAGCTAGAAATGGAGAATGTTAAACAATAACTACTGTCAAGTTTTAAAGCTGAATTTCAGAAATATAAAAAAAACAAAGGTTTACAATTGTAGTGGGCCCTCCCCCCACTGCAAGGGTTAACTGCAAATTTTGCCAAGAGGATGATAATTAAGGTAATATAATTGCCTTCTTTCTTTCTCACTCAGGCTTCTTCTTCATGTGAAAAGTCTCCCAAAGAAGTGTCCCTTTGATGCCTGTCTGACCAGTTTCAGCACTCTGACATCATCTTGTTCAATGTAGCACCAGAAGTCCTGCATTGTATTAGAGCAGGAGTCTCCAAACTACGGCCCTCCAGGTGTTCAGGAAATACAATTCCCATCATGCCTAGTCATGTCTACGAATGTCAGAGTTTTACAATGCCTCATGGGAAGTGTAGTTCCACAGCAGCTGGAGGGCCGTAGTTTGGAGATCCCTGTATTAGAGGATGCTGAGGTCTCTCCCGCAACCCAAAAGCAGCAGACAATGCTCCTGCCATTAAAAGCTACAGTAAACTTAAAGATACATACAATTTTAAAGTTACAGCCAATTAAAGCTACAGACCTGGAGTTTAATCATTAACTCCAGGTTAGGATTATGCAAATGCCCTCTACCTCGGACTCCCAAAATACCAGCTTGCCTGTCTCCAAGTCGTCCAAAACATGGCGGCTCGACTGGTAACAGGGAAAAAACCCTGGGAACCAATCAGCTCATCCCTGAGATTCCTCCATTGGCTGCCCATGAAGGACCGAGTCACTTTCAAGGCCTTATGCCTGACGCACAAATGTGTACACGGAAGCGCGACCCTATATTTGAATGAATGAATGAAGAACTTATATAGCGTGGCACATGCGAACTAAATCGCCTCTGGGCGCTCGTTTTTCCTGTCTCTCTTGATATCAAAAGAGATGAGTTTTGATCTTTCTTCTGAAGCCCAAGTGGTTCTCCTCCAACCGAATGCTGGTTGGTAAAGCGTTCCATAGTCTGGGGGCCCTGGAACGCAACTCTTCTTTCTCCTTTGGATTTATATCTGGCTTTGGGTACCTGGAGCAGATTTTGGGGTTGTAAGTATTTATATTTTCGCATAGATATTAAGGGGCCTTCCCATGCATGCACTTATGTGTCAGACAGAGCGTTTTAAAAGCAATTTTGTCTTTTACTGGCAACCAGTGAAGGGCTCTCAGCGAAGGTGAGATAGATTCCCAGGGTTTATTCCCAGTCACAAGTCTGGCGGCCGTATTTTGTACGACTTGGAGACGAGCGATTTGGTACTTTGGGAGTCCGAGGTAAAGGGCATTTGCATAGTCCAGTCTGGAGTTAACGATTGTTCCCACCACGACTGCTACGTCTTCTTTAGGAATAAATGGAATAAGTCTACGTATTAGGTGCAGCAGATGGTGAGATCTGCTGACTACTGACCCTATTTGTGCATCCATTGTCATGTAGGTGTCAAGGATGACGCCAAGACTTTTGACTTTGGTGCTAGGGGTGATTATTTTGCCCAGAATGGGGGGGGTGTCCAAGTTGTTGCGAGTTGATTCTTACAACTGGCGTGAAACAGGAGAAGTTCTGTTTTGGAACCGTTGAGTTTAAGATAACTCTTTGTCATCCAGTTTTCTATCAAAGAGAGACATTTCTCTAGACTGAGATGATGATCCTTTTTGTTGCAGATGCGAAAATACAGTTGCGTGTCATCTGCACATGAATGATAAAGTAGTTTTTGTCTACTGATGATTTCAAAGAGAGGGCAAAGATAGATGTTGAACAGCATCGGTGACAGAGGGGATCCTTGAGGGACTCTGCATGACACCATGCATTTTTCAGAGGTGAAAGGTCCCAATTTCACTATTTGTGATCGGTTTTCCAGAAAAGAGGAGAACCAAGATAGATCACTTTCTGCGACTCTGGCTACCTCAGCTAGCCGAGTCAGTAATAGTTTGTGGTCTACCAAGTCGAAAGCTGCGCTTAGGTCCAACAGAACTAGAAGACAAGATTCTCCTTCATCTGCGGCCTTGAGAGCGTCATCCCATATTTTGAGTGTCCAGGACGGAAAACAGATTGAAATGGATTGAGTAGATTGTTGGTATCTAGATGCTGTTGCAGCTGTTGTACCACTAATTTCTCCATTACCTTGGAGAGGACATTTAATCCTGTTATGGGACGACGATGAGTTGGGTCTTTAGGGTCAAGAGTGGGTTTCTTTAAGATGGGTTGGATTATGCCTTGTTTCAGCTGGGAGGGCACTATGCCCTCCCTGAAGGACTGGTTTATAAGCTGCGTGATGAGCGGTACCAGGATGTCGGCACATTCCTACAGCAGTTTGGTGGGGATGATATCATTAGGCACTGTGCTATTTCGCAGAGTACCGATGATATTGTTAGTGGCATCGATGGAGATGGGTTTGAGAGTGAACTTTGTTAATTGCGGTGAAGTTGTGTGGGTACTAGGGGAATGATGGAGGAGGGAGTTGAGGGGTTTACTGTTTTGCTGAATGCTTTGTCGGATTCCCTCAATATTTAAGCGAGAAAATAAAACACCAATCGAGTTCTTCGATCAACTAACCAAAAATTACTACAAATCCCCAAAGCCCAGTATAAGACCAAAGGAGAATGTAGTTTTGCAGTACAAGGACCTTGACTGTGGAACGCATTACCAACTTATATCCGAACGGAAATTGATCACCTGGCCTTCAGAAAAAAACTCAAGACCCACCTATTCTGAGGGTTAAACAGAAGGAAAAGGGATGCCAAGCGCCTTGAGGCGATTTAGTTCGCATTTGTAGCGCTATACAAGTTACTCACTCACACTCACTCACTCAAAGCTACAGCCAAATAACTTTCTGCATACTCATGAGTATATGTTCTACAGACCAAAAAGATTTTTGTAGTGGATGGCTTTGGGGTATTGTGTATGGGTGAATGTCGTATGATGTTTCTATATTGTGTTTTGGAATATGTATTTCAGATCTGGTTTATACCAACTTATAAAAGTGATATTTTATATAGATTTGATGAATTAGCTATGATTTTACGACATCTTTAAATTCCCAGCACCTTGTAATTATAATTTGCATTAAAGGGGTTGTAAAGGTTTGTTGTTTTCTTTTTAAACAACAAACATGGTATACTTACCTTCTCTGTGCAAGGATTTTGCACAAAGTTGCCCAGATCCTCTTCTTTTGGGGTCCCCTGCAGTTCTCCTGGCCCCTCCTCTTCCATGGGGCACTTGTGCAGGTTAACTGCTGAATCCAGTTGCTGTGTCCATTGACACAGACAGCAGGACTGGGCCCCCGCCCCCATATCACTGGATATGATTGACAGCTGATGGCTCCTGCTGCTATTGATCTATCCAATGATGACCTGAGACAGTGGCTAGAGCTGGAAATATCAGGTTAAAGTAAAAGGAGGGCTCTGGGGGGCTACTGCACTACAGAAGATTTTTTTACCTTAATGCATAGAATTAATTAAGCTGAAAAACCTTGAGGGTTTACAACCCCTTTAACTCTTGTATAAATTGGATGTGATCTCTAGATTTTTGTGTGGAAACTGGCCCCACTGGTATTTTATAGATAGAAAGGAACACTTAATATTTGGATGTTGCTGGTACAACATAAAACCATAATTTAAATAACCCAATAGTACGAATTATTGCCCAATGAAAATGTAAGTATTAGCAAGACAAGGATACCATCCCACAAGGCACGCTGTTCACCATTGATGCTTGGAAAGCAGCAGTTTTAATTGTGCAGGGATGTATTAGACCACTGACGATAGATTGCTGTATTCACAAAATGCATAGGTGTCTTAATCTTGATCTACTAAGAAACAGGATTTATTAACCCCTTCCCACTGACCTGACACATATATGTGGCCTCTCGTCAGGTGGGCTTTAACGCTGAGTGGCCGAAAATATGTGGCCTTAGGTAAACACTTAACTGTGATTCCTAGCACAGTAACGGTCAGGTACCAGATGCATACTTGCGATCGGGAGCTTTCAGATCATATGACCCCTGTGACTGCCAATGATCAGAATTCCTGCCTTGATCAGAATGCCTGTTTGATTAAATGATCAGAATGCCTGCCTCCACCTCCTGGCATTTAAATCCACTTAAATAGCAAGGAGGTGGTGGCAGAAAGGGGTTAACACTTTACATCCAATTCAATTTCAAATTGTTGTGGATAACCGGTGGACTTACTGTGGTACATAGGATTGTACCATGTACATCCTTATTTCATCCATATGATTGTGCCCTAAGGGAAAAGTGCTGGTAATGCCAAATACTACTTAAAATGAGCTGTAACAGCTGAATTCAGATTGTATTATCATTACACCATGGTGCATTTTCCTTGATGAATTGTAATGATTCTACTACCTGTCCATTAATTGCTATTTTTATTTTTTCTCAAACCCTAACTGTAGCGGTTGAAATACTATGTATGTTTTATGAAGTGTCAGTGGTAAAGTCTGTAACACTTATTAAAGAAGTATGTTGTTTGTCAGTACACTAAGAGTGAGTTGGAATTCTCAATTGGGCTGTCTTATTCTGTATACAGATCATTAACTGCCTGAGACTTCCATTTGTCCTGTGACATTGAAGAAGGAAATTATACTTTTTTTTTCCTTTTGGATTTGCTTCAGCACTCAAATTGATTCCACATTGCTATAGTGTCTGTCTCCACTGATGACTTATTGTAGCTGATAACTGTGTCAGGTATGTATTTATTTCTTATTTGAAACATGGCATTACTTTTATATTTTACACAACTTCAATATTACATTAAATACCCAGTTTGAATTTCACTGTTTCCAAATACATGTAAACATATTGCACTACATGGACATTCAGTAAATATTTGACAGATTTAAAGGTGCCGTTCAAATGATAGTTGCCTTTAGTACTATTTTTTAAATGTGTAAAATTGTCCTGTTGTGTTTTTCAATACCAGAGTGCATACATCCTCAGATTTTGTGTTATGAATCTGCAAGCAGTGCATGTTTGCACACCTATGTTCAGATCTGTAAATAAAAAAAACCTATAGGAATTCAGCTACTTTGTACAAACAGTGAGGTTGATTTACTAAAAACTAGAGAGTGCAAAATCTGGTGCAGCTGTGTATGGTAGCCAATCAGCTTCTAACTTCAGATTGTTTAATAAAACTTTGACAACAAAACCTGGAAGCTTATTGGTTAATATGCAGAACTGCGCCAAATTATGCACTATCTAGTTTAAGTAAATCAACCCCATAGACATACCACGAGGTACGTCCAACGAGGTGCATGCCACCTTGTGGACTTATCTTGTTAATTTACAGCTGGCAAGTTTATGGACTTCCCTGAGG
This sequence comes from Rana kukunoris, assembly GCA_029574335.1. NCBI lineage: Eukaryota > Metazoa > Chordata > Amphibia > Anura > Ranidae > Rana > Rana kukunoris. The sequence continues at coordinate 618,157,280 of CM056049.1, read as the reverse complement.
TCTAAAGCTGGACCTTATGGTCTTAGCTTCTTCAAAATCAGAGTCGATCGATGAATGAATGAATGAATGAATGAATGAATGAATGAAAAACTTATATATAGCAGCACATGCGAACTAAATTGCCTCTGCAACTGCTTCATCCACCCCTCCCCTCATTCTGCCCAATCACAGAAGCCTTTGTATTATGTGAACTCATTCATAAAATACAAAGGCCCAGATTCACAGAGCGATTACGCGTGCGCAACTGCTGTTGCGCGTGCGTAAGTCTAAATGTGCGCGTGCGTATAGTTGGACGCGATTCACAAAACAATATACGCCAGAAATCTAAGTTTTTTGGTCCGGCGTAATTGAGTTAGACATTCGCTTCCCTTCGCGCAAAACTGCGCTAGACACACCATTGATTTGCTAGTCAAATATGCTAATGAGGGAGTTACGGGGATCCACAAAAAAACGCAGTTGCTGCGCAGGCTACGCGATGTGCGCAACTGCAAAATGTCCTGTCTAAAGTTAGAGCACATAAAAGCTGATCTAACTTTTGAAAAAAAGTCTAATTGTCAGATAAAGCAACACCGTTATTGAGGAGCAGACCACACACACGTGTTGCACTACAATTTGACTGCCAACATGCTAGGGGCATCGTCGCTCATAGCTGCACTAGTGAATATAGATGACCAAAGAAGGAGGAGGGCACGGAGGATGGCACGGGAGAGGGTATACCGCACCCAAATACACCTGTTTGGCATGAATGATTCAGAGGTCTTTCGCATCTTCAGATTCCCCCCTCATGCCATCCTGGAATTAACCACAACCTTGCAGGAGGACATCACCAGCCCAACACAACGCTCACATGCAGTGCAGCCACTGGTGAAGGTCCTGGCAACACTCCATTTCCTTGCCAGTGGCTCTTTTCAGCGTACAAGTGGAGTGGTGGCTGGGATGTCACAATCCTCCATGAGCAGATGTGTGCACCAGGTTGTCCCTGCAATCCTCACACGCTTGGCCAACCAAATCATCAAACCCACCACTGAGGAGCTTCGAATCAAGGCAATGGCAGATTTCTACCGAATTGCCAGATTCCCACGCACCATCGGGGCCATAGATTGCACACATGTGGCACTCCAGCCCCCCCATGAGACCGAGCACATGTACCGCAATCGGAAGAATTGGCACTCCATCAACGTACAGGTGATAGTTGATGCCCAAGGCCTCATATGGCACGTCCGTGCCAAACACCCAGGGTCCAGCCATGACAGCTACATCTACAATCAAAGCCACATCCGAACAGAATTCGAACAGAACGTGTATGGGAACACCTGGCTGGTTGGTGAGTGACATGGGAGTCAGGCATGACTATCCCCTCCCGTGATGCACAACAGAAGTGGCACATGCATGACTAACATTCTCCTGTCTTTTCCTTTACAGGTGACTCTGCATATGCACTGGGACCCCATCTCATGACTCCTATCCGGAACCCCCAAACCCCAGGAGAGGAACGATACAATGAAGCACACATCAAAACCCGTGCAGTGGTGGAGCGCACCTTTGGCCTCCTGAAGTCACGTTTCCGATGCCTGGATAAGTCTGGGGGTACACTGTTGTATTCCCCAAACTTCGTGTGCCATATCATCGCTGCATGTTGCATGCTACACAATCTCGCAGTGAGGAAGGGCCTGCAGGTTGAGCTACGTGATGATCTGACCCCCCAACCAGAAAATCAACCCCTAACCGAGGATACCCCGTCTTCTGAGGGAAGAGCAGTCAGGAGGCAGCTCATATTGGGCATCTTTGCACGTTAAACACACACATTAATCATGGCACAATGAGAATGCATGCATGCACACCACTATGGTCCCTAGCACACACACCCCACATCCTCATCAAATTGGATTGGCACCAGTCCACCATGCAAGACTGGTGAGCAGTAACGCCACGTCAAGGCTCCAATTATGTCACTGTACATTCATACACCATTCACACGGACCTGGGAATCACTTCTCCCTGGTCCTGGGGAACCCTTCTCCACCAAAATTGAGGGTGACACCCCTTTTCCAGCAGGAATGTCACCCCCACATTCAAACATCATTCACAACCCAAAATATGCCAAAAAAGTCAAACAAACAAAAATGCATAGAAACAAAAAATGCATAGGAAAAAAAAATGCTTAGAAAAAACAAAAAAAAGCAGAGAACAAAAATAAAAAAGCTTTCAAAACAAACAAAAGGGGGAAAAAAAAATTATTGCCCTCTGCCTGAGCCACGCCTGGGGCGCCCCCGGCCACGGCCCCGGACCCTCAGGGGAGACGCATGGGGGAGGGGAAAAGCCGGGGAAGGAGGAGCAGCCCCTGAGATCTGCCCACCTGGCGGCCTGCCCTCCAAGGCCACGGCTATTCTGTCCAGGGCAGCACCAAGTGTTGCCGTGTTGCCCTGGATAGCCTGGGTAAGGGCCCTCACATCCTGCCCAACGCCTGCTGCTGTAGTTTGCAGGTCATTTACGCAGGTTGTGGAGGCCCGGGAGTGGGAGTCCAGGTTACCCAGGCTATCATTAATGGAGGACAGGCTCTGATCCACCCGCCCCATAGTCTGGCAGAGCTGTCTCAGAAGGCGGGTCTGGGTGGCCAGGTTCCTTCTCAGACAGGCGGGCATGAGATTGGGCGCCCCCCTGGTGCTTGGGGATGACCTCCTGGCTCCAGCTGATGGTTGTGGCCGGGGAGAAGGGGAGGCCCTTGTGAGGGGAGCCATGTTGGGGGAGGAGGGGGGGGCTGACCCTTAGGGAGGGCAGGCTTCTTGCAGCCAGAGGGGAAGAGTCCGCAGAAACCAAAGGGCCAGTGCCTTCCATGGACTCCTCCTCCTCATGATTCTGCTCCTCCTCATGATCGTCCTCCGCATGATCCTCCCCCTCCTCTTGTTCCTCCTCTGCGGACTCTGGCCTTGTTGGGAGGGCCTCATTAGGCTGCTGTCCTGGGGTTGGAGCGGTCAGTCCAGATGGCCCTGCACCCTCCTGCACAGCTGTGGATGACACAAAACATTCACAGGTTGGAGGATCCACACACTTGCCACATATTCCCTTTCACCCCCTCCCCCACACATGCTACACACCTGAGAGAAATAAAAACCTTACCTGGCACCGCGGGGACCGGACTTGTGTCAAAGCCTGGCAGGCCCTCCACTTCATGCCGGTGAAAGGTCAGGGCCACCACACGCTCCGTCTCTGAAAATCTAACCCGGCATGGTGGGCCCCCTCCTGTGCCCCTGGCATGGGCATTTATTGCGGCCAGTTTTTTTTTCACCTCACGCCGGAGGTCATTTATTTTCTTTTCTATCCCAGAGCGGGTCCGTGTCTCCCCCTCCCCCGATGAATTCACCTGCTCCGTGATCCTATCCAATATCTCCCTCCTCCTGGCCGGGGTGGTGGTGGCACTCTGCGGGCCGTGGAGAAAACGCCCATAGTCGGTAATGGCCCGGGCAAGAATTCTTTTTTCCCCCACAGTAAAATTGAGCTTTCTTTTTCTCTCAGTCATACTTCCAAACAAACTCACTAGCAGTCACCAAAAATCTGTCACAAATACAAGCACAACCAATCAGACAAGAACACACACAAAGAGAAAAAGAACAGCCAAAAATCACACTAGCACTCAGCAAGAAACACACACAAAAAAATCTGATGAAAAAAAAAAGCAAGAAAACAAACGCTCAGAAATCTATCAATCAAACAAACAGTCTCAAACACTTATCAAAATACACTTTCACAAAACTACCAACAAGCACAAGATCACACAGAACACTAATCTCACAACTACAAAACACACTCTAACGAACAACAGAGCAAAAGCACTTGATTCAATGGGAAGGGACACAAAGGGATGTACTTTTGCAATGGAAGGGCGTTTGTGTGTGTCTATTTATGCTGTCTGCGTAGTTCACAACGTTGCCCTAGTCCATTTCCAATTTCAATGATTGCGCCGCTCCCGAGTTGTGAGCATGCGCACAACGGAGCTGACATGGTTTCCTTCACGCGCGCATGCGCGAGTCGGCCGGCCCTTCATTTGCATGGGGTCACGGCTCATTTCAATGTAACACGCCCACGTCCCTCCCAATTTGTATTACTCCTCCTTACGCCTACGGAAAAAACCTTACGTTTGCGCAAGCTCTTGCGTAAAAGCTACGTGAATCGCCGGATTACGCGGCTAGATTGCGCAAGTCTAACGGAAAAGTGGTGCGCTACGCCGGAATGATAATGCGCCGATCTACGTGAATCTGCCCCAAAGTCTTCTGTGAATGGAAAGCCAAAGGAAGGAGGGAATAGCTGCTCTGTGTGATGGTCTCCTCTCAGAGCCCCAAGTGTGTCCTCAGAGAACACCATAAACCTGTCAGATGAAAATAACAGAGATATGTCCAGGAGGGGCATACCCTGATTGCCCCTTCTGGAAGCCCAAATGTTTTACCCTAATGCATTCTTTGCATTAGGGTAAAGAAACACCCTACTACTTGTTCCCATTCCCAGCTTTCTAAACACTTACCTGACACCTCTCGCAATCCAGCACTGTCCCATCTGCAGTCATACTATTCTCTCTTCTTATGCCACGTACACGCGATCATTTTTCGGCATGAAAAAAAAACTTTTTTTAAAACGTCATTTAAAATGATCGTGTGTGGGCTTCACATTGTTTTTCATGTTCTGAAAAACGAAAAAAAAAAATTCCAAATGCATTTTTTAACGTCGTTTTAAAAAATGTAGTTTTTCGGGTTGTAAAAAATGATCATGTGTGGGCTAAAACGACGTTTTAAACCCGCTCATGCTCAGAAGCAAGTTATGAGACGGGAGCGCTCGTTCTGGTAAAACTACCATTCATAATGGAGTAAGCACATTCATCACGCTATAACAGACAGAAAAGTGAAAATCGTGTTTTACTAACAAAGAATCAGCTAAAAGCAGCCCAAAGGTGAAAAAAACTTCCCCTTTAGAGTGCCGTCGTACGGGTTGTACGTCACCGCGCTTTGTTCATCATTTTTCAAAAACGATGGTGTGTGGGCAACATCGTTTTTAATGACATGCTGAAAACAATGTTTTTTTTCATGCCGAAACATTATCGTGTGTACGCGGAATAACTCACAGGAAAAACTGCCAGCAGGGGACTCCAGAAGAGGAGGCAAGGGACCGCTCTGTGCAATATTGTTGCACAGAGCAGGTACTAATAACTGCCTTTTGTATTTCTGGTTTAAAAAAAAAATAAAAAAGGACTTTAAAGTGGTAGTAAACCCAGCCACCAAAATCGTGAAATAGAATATAGACACAACGACTGCAGATCCCTACCCGGGGGGATATCACTAGTCTCTGTCAAATCTCCTCAGGACACTCTTCCACACTGAGAACCCCTGACTAGCCCTCACACCTGGCTAGATTAAGGTGACAGCATAAAGGATTGATATCATCTGATATTTTATCTTTCACCAATAGAAAACATTGGAGAAAAAATTGCGCTAGTCATACCATGTGGTGAACAAAGTGTTAAAAAATAATTAAATAAATAAATAAATAATATTAAATATAAGAAATATATTAAACTCTAGGGAAAGAAGGTAAAGAAAACCTTCTAGTGAGACAACCAAAATAAATTGAATTTATGACTGTGTGAAAAAAATATTAATAATAAAAAAAAAAAAACATTCAGTCCAAAAAAATCTGTGACTTCTTTTTTTTTTTATTATTAATATTTTTTTCACACAGTCATAAATTCAATTTATTTTGGTTGTCTCACTAGAAGGTTTTCTTTACCTTCTTTCCCTAGAGTTTAATATATTTCTTATATTTAATATTATTTATTTATTTATTTAATAATTTTTTAACACTTTGTTCACCACATGGTATGACTAGCGCAATTTTTTCTCCAATGTTTTCTACTTGTATTTACATGACTACCACGTGTAGCTAAAGATTGCTGCTTGGGTTATTAAGTTAACATTATTTTCACATTTACACATATTTATTTTCAATTTTAGCTATTCATATCCTTTAGCGCAATATTTTTTATTGTTCTTTAATCTGTTTTTTGGTATATCTATATTTGCTGCTTTGGGAATTTTTATCGGTTCTTTTTCACTTTTTGAATTTAATTTTTATTTATATTTATTTACTATGGATGTTTTTGAATATAGATCTACACGCACCATGGTCAAAGATGGGGTGTTTGAAGTCAATAATGCACCCGATAGCGACCTGGGTGGCTTATTTATGAGGTTAAAAAACCTTATGGTGGCAGAAGTACACACCCAATGGGATATTGCATTTTTAGATCAATATGTAATTGATTCCATGGTTCCCAGAAGCTTGAGATGGGACGTAAGCCCCCAGAAGGGGGAATCAGAACTGGCAGAATGGTATTTGTATTTCAATGAGGCTGGAGTTAAGTTTCTGCAATTTCTGGCTCAACGCAAGAAGTGTAAACTTACCCGGCTGGATATTGAAATTAAATCCATTAAAGAACGCCTTTCACCCTTAAATAGTAGTGAAGAGTATAAGGAGCGATCTCTAGCCCTTAAAAAACTGCTTGAAAAGGAAGAGGTTGAACAAAAAATTAAAAAAAAGAAAAAGTTCAATAGAGATGTAGGGCATTATAAAACTGGAATGGTTTTTGAATGGCAGAATAAAATCCAGGAGAATGAGGAGAATTCTGGAGAGATGGACACAGCACCCCCCCAGAATCAAAACCCAGGGGGTGCCCAATATTCAGGACCATCCTCAAACCTGCCAAGTAGACCTATTCTCCGTCCGAGAAGGGTATCATATAAATCTCCCGGTAGAGAACAACGATCCCATCACCCCTATCCACCAAAAACGGGACAAAGGGATTTAAACCCAAGAAGTGTTCCTCCAAAATCACCAGGGTGGAGAACTAAAAATAAAAACCGTAAACCTAATGTTCCACAACGGGAAGATAGCGACCCTAGAATGTTACCATGGAGACCCTTTGTAACGGAGTACCGTAATGACTACCCCATTTCGGTTAGTAACAGATTCCAACCTCTCCAGGAGTACCATCCTTACAGGGAATCTTATCAACAGGATCGGGAACAATATCAGTATCCAAACTCTTCTAGTGGATGGAATGGTAGATCTCCGATCTATTATCCTCCACCCATGCCCCCTTTCTATCCACCCCGAATGGATAAACCTATGGATTATCCCTATCAACAGGAGTCCTGGAGAAATAGGGATTATAACCAACAATGGGATTTTCCCAGATCAAATCAGGATCAACAAAGATCCACAGAAAGAAAAGAGGAACCAGAGGGGGGCGGAAACCAAAGTCAAAAAAGAAAGAGAGTTTAACTGGGCAGGGAATTTTTAACCTCAGTGCTGTCACTCTGACTCCAGAAGAAGTTTCTATTCTGGACAAAGGGTTAAAATTTGCCCCTCCCCAGCCATTGAATAAATTCCAGACACATATGGATGTACATAAATATACGAGAAAATTAAGCATCAAAAGATTTTTTCTCTCCAAACCTAATAATGAAGTTGGAATTTCGGATTCAGTTATCCAACATTCTAACCTCTCTAATGCTTCACTCTTTAATCCACCTGGGGGTCTCGCCCCTAATGTTAAAGTTTTTAGAGACGTCCTTCTAAGAGATTTAGAAAAAATTAACATAAATAAATCCCGATTGGACAAAGCTTCACAATTGGGCTTTGATCAATTATGTGAAGAAAAGAGTATTGTTATCCGCCCCGCTGATAAAGGGGGCGGAATAGTAATACTAAATAAGGCAGATTATCTAAAAGAGTTGGAACTGTTGGTGGGGGGATAGGGATACCTATTCACCACTTCCAGGGGACCCCCGCCCTGCTTTTAGGAAAACTCTGGTTAAATTGGTTAATCAGGGTTTCACCTCGGGTGTGCTGAACAAGAAGGAGAAATCCTTCCTTGTACCAGCATCCTCTAGGATTTCGGTAATCTATTACCTGCCGAAAATCCACAAGGATCCGGTCCACCCTCCGGGGAGACCAATCATTAGTGGTATTGATTCAATTTCCTCTAGGGCAGGCAAATACATAGATGGTTACTTACAACCTCTTGTGAAAGCATTACCTGCGTTTCTTCGAGATAGTAAACACGTCATCAACCTAATGGATAGCATTATTTATGAGGAAGGCCTCTGGTTGGTCACTGCGGACGTGACATCGCTTTACACTATTATACCCCATAATTGGGGGATCTCTTCTGTCCAATATTTTATAGAAAGGGATTCCAACTTGTCCCAGGTACAACAGAAATGTATTATGGATCTTCTCTTGTTCGCTACTACACATAATTTTTTCTGGTTTAGCGGTAATTTTTTCCTGCAGAAGAGAGGTGTGGCCATGGGGGCAAAATTTGCCCCCAGCCTGGCCAACCTCTTTATGGGGAAATGGGAGGAGGACGTCGTCTATGCTGATCGCAGACCTGAGCTCATTTTATGGGCCAGGTACATAGACGACGTCCTCCTCCTCTGGAAGGGCTCCAGGGCATCTCTGGATGCCTTCATGGAGGGATTGAATACGAATGACCGAGGGATTAAATTTAAATTTGAAGCCGATCAGAGGTGTATTAACTTCTTAGATTTGGAGATACGTGTTGAGGAGGGTCAGTTTATGACCTCCACGCACTTCAAGTCTACTGACCGGAACTCTTTTATCCCTCGTGATAGTTGCCATCACCGAGCCTGGCTGGATTCAGTCCCCAAAAGCCAATATTTACGCTTGAGGCGGAACTGTAGTAAAATACAGGATTATAAAGAACAAGCAAAAATCCTAACTTCTAGATTCTTGGATAAAGGTTACCTTGCCAATGACCTTCTCAAACAATCCCAAGATATAGAAAAGATAGATAGAAGTCTATTATTGCTGGACAAAAAGAAGGAAGTGAGTGACCAAAATAAATTCACCTGGCCTTTTATCACGGGTTACTCTAATCAACATTATATGTTGAAAAAATTGGTACGCAAACATTGGCACTTAATCAAAGAAGATCCGATATTGGGTCCAGCACTCCCAGAACAACCATCAATAGTCTTTAGAGGTGCACCCTCATTGAGAGATACTCTGGCACCTGGGGTTTGCAACCCGCCATCAAACAAACCGATGTTTTTTCAAACTATGACTGGTTACTACAAGTGTAAAAAATGTGCTGTCTGTAAGATTAACGCGATTTGCGAACGCAAAACTATGTATTTTTCTTCTAACAGCACATTGAAAACATTCAACATAAGATCGTTTATCACCTGCTCGTCCACTTACATAGTATATTTGATTACATGTCCATGTGGGCTCCAATATGTTGGACGTACAATGAGGTCATTCCAAATTAGAATTAATGAGCACATTGGCAAAATTAGGAGTGGATATAAAAAACACTCAGTATCTCGCCATTATAGAGAGGTACACAACAGGGATCCTAGTGGTACCTCTTTTGTGGCCATAGATATCTTGAAGCACCATTGGAGAGGAGGATCTAAAAAACGAGCCATCTCTAAGCTCGAGATGAGCTGGATATATCGGGTTAAGTGCCTTCAACCTTTTGGCCTAAATATTGATATAGAGGTCAATGCCTTTTTAGATAACTCTTGAAGTTACTCCCTCCTTCTACTTATTGTAAACAAAATTATTTTATGAAAAATGGATTAAGGCTAAGGGTGTAGTCGTGTGATTAGATACGACTACAACCATCTGGCCGGTGTGTTTAGGAATAAATGAGGAAGATATGGTACAAGTTATTCCCATTAGGTGCCGTCAGTGCATTTATGAATTTTACTAATTTTATATTAAATATATTAATCGCTATTCGTATAGATTATGTTGTATTTTTACTCCTTCCTGATGTATATGACCTGAGCAATAAATGTGTGGTATAACAAGTTCCACACTTTTATATAACCTGAGAAATGTCTGGTTTAACAAGTTCCACACTTTTATATAACATGAGAAATGTGTGGTTTAACAAGTTCCACACTTTTATATAACCTGACTAATGTGTGGTTTAACAAGTTCCACACTTTTATATAACATGAGAAATGTGTGGTTTAACAAGTTCCACACTTTTATATAACCTGAGAAATGTGTGGTTTAACAAGTTCCACACTTCTATATAACCTGAGAAATGTGTGGTTTAACAAGTTCCACACTCTCAGGCCATACTTATTTTTACCCACTAGAGGGTTGTAGAGAATACTCTCATTCCACTGTGATTTTAAATAAATGAACACTGTTTATGAATACTATTAACAGTGCTATGTGCAATCCAGGTTTATTCCTTTTTAATGTATTAGCTGTATACATGAATAGGCTCAACTATTTTTGTAAGTGACAGACAGCTTAATGCTTGTTAATGTTTTTTTATGTTTTTATTATATTGTTTAATTACATTGATGTCTGTAGGGCGGATGTCGGGTGATTGTTTATTTTCTCCTCTTCCCTGCTGAGGTTGGAGAGTGGGAGGGACGATTACTGAGCATATTTCCTGCTTCTTTTTCCCTGCCTTTCCGCCCTACATCCGCACCGCATTGGTGCTTGTAATCAAAGGGGGTTGTCCCCTATTGGTTCTAACCACTTGAGGGCGAGGCTTGGTTGCCGCTCTGTGGTTACAAAAGGTGATGGTTCAGTGCGTCGCCCGTGCCCTTTGAGAACGATCGTATTGATCGAAACTAGTCAGGGCGGAGCCACGCACTGACATCACCGTGTCCAGAAGTGACCCCGTAAGCACGGGCGCACGTTCGTTTTGTTTGCTATATTTTGTTTTACTTTGACTGGATGTAATGCCTTTGTATTTTGGACTTATGAAGTGCATCTAGTGTATACTCTTACAATTTTAAATAAAACCCGGATAACTACGGTACTTCACTATTTGAGTCCCCCTTTTTTTCTGGGTCTCCAACTGGATCCTTTGGAGCTGTGCAACCAGCTTAGGACCTGGAAAGGAGTTTTGGGATCCACACCTATCAACCAAACGAGGACCAGCTGAATGCAGAGGAGTGCTGCAGTCCCCCCCTCCCTTCTGGGATCGAGTGGATCTATATGCTTTACTAGCTGGGAATCTGGTAAGAGTTTATTACCTACCCCTCTCCTGGTGGATCTTTTCTATTCTATCCAAACCTGACTGGTGGTGGAATCCCTTTCATCTTGGCTTTTTCCCTCCTTCAACATACATCCATGGAGTTGATACTTTGATGGGGACATTATGTTTAAGAAGTCACAGATTTTTTTGGACTGAATGTTTTTTTTTTTTTTTTTTTTATTAATATTTTTTTCACACAGTCATAAATTCAATTTATTTTGGTTGTCTCACTAGACGGTTTTCTTTACCTTCTTTCCCTAGAGTTTAATATATTTCTTATATTTAATATTATTTATTTATTTATTTAATTATTTTTTAACACTTTGTTCACCACATGGTATGACTAGCGCAATTTTTTCTCCAATGTTTTCTACTTGTATTTACATGACTACCACGTGTAGCTAAAGATTGCTGCTTGGGTTATTAAGTTAACATTATTTTCACATTTACACATATTTATTTTCAATTTTAGCTATTCATATCCTTTAGCGCAATATTTTTTATTGTTCTTTAATCTTTCATCAATAGACTTTACACAATAGGATTCATTCCTTGTCTGAGGCCTCCCCAGCAATTCAATCTGAGTGGATACAATACACAGAGACAGGGGACTAGTGGTTACCTCAGCATCGCTCCTCAAGACCCTCAGTCCATATTCCCCCCCTGTCAGAGTACATTACAGCCTCTCAGATTAAGTCTACTACCTGAAGAAATATACACCAGATAATTTTAAGGCTGCAACCTTAAGATGAAAACTTTCATTCAACAATATCTTACTTAATCTGCAATAATCGCAAGTCATTTACTATAATTCATTTCAGGGATACTTTTAAGGTGGCGACTTAGGGAAGACCCACCACTCACCGTCGGGTGTCTGATGACAGCATTTTTTGAAGATCTTAGATCCCCCCCATCTACAGTAATGACACCCACTTATTATATTAAACAGGGACTCCACCTATAACAGATTTTGTCAGTTTTCACAGTTTGACTACAAGCCCTGGTACCCAGGTATGAACTGAACACTAAACTATCATGCTCCTCCCAATGGTTGATTCAGGATACTTAATAAATCTGCCGACCCTAATATTCACTTAGCTTTGACTCATGTGGGTGCAAATATTCTGCTACACATTCAATACATGAAGGGAAACCGAAACAAGAAGAACAAGAATACTATTAAAACTTTAGCCGTCAAGGAATCTCTTAAAAACATGGACTCCAAACTCCAGACACATACGCTGGAAATTACCGAAAATTCTATGTCTGTCAAACAAATGTCATCTCACCTGTAGTGTTGCTCACGAATATTCGCATTGCGAATATTCGCTACGAATATTGCATATTCGAGTATTCGCGAATAACGCGAATATCGCGGCGAATATTCGCTATTTCGAATATTCAAATGTTTTCAATTTTTTTTTAGAACAGATCACATCCTAGAGATCCCCATCGACGTCTAAAAGCATTGCTGGTATGATTAGAGACCTTGGGCCGAGTAGCTGCAGCGCTCATTTTATATTGCCGAAAAATCGCAATGCGATTATTCGGCAATAGCGATATCGCGCGATTATTTTATATTGTAATATATCACGAATATTCTGAGCCAATCAGAGTGCTCCTCCGCATTTCTCGAATATTCGCAATTATTGTGTATTGTAATATATCACGAATATTCTGAGCCAATCAGAGTGCTCCTTCCGCATTTGCCGAATATTCACAATTATTTTGCATTGTAATATATCACGAATATTCTGAGCCAATCAGAGTGCTCCTTCCGCATTTCTCGAATATTCGCAATTATTTTATATTGTAATATATCACGAATATTCTGAGCCAATCAGAGTGCTCCATTCCGCATTTCTCGAATATTCGCAATTATTTTATATTGTAATATATCACGAATATTCTGAGCCAATCAGAGTGCTCCATTCCGCATTTCTCGAATATTCGCAATTATTTTATATTGTAATATATCACGAATATTCTGAGCCAATCAGAGTGCTCCATTCCGCATTTCTCGAATATTCGCATTCGCAATTCGCAATTGGCAATTCGCATTCGCATTCGCGATAGCGAAAATTCGCAATCATTTAATTTCCAAAAAATATCACGAATATTCGTATTTAGCGAATATATGTCGAATATTCGACTATATATTCGAGATATATCACAAATTCGAATATGGCATATTCTGCTCAACACTACTCACCTGTTAGCCATCTCACCACCCCCTTCATCAAACTCTACATCACATACAGCGCTATACTCGTCTGTTGTTAAAGAAGGAATAATATCCACAATGTCGGGTCAATTAACCCCTTCTGAGGCCCCTTCTCAAAACCCTATCTACATCCATTCTAATACTGAACTCAATGTTACTGACTTATTCAACAGGATATCGGAAATTCTAGATAGGGGCCTCGCCCAGAACGCTGAAAAAATCACTAAGGACATCAGAGCCGACTTCCAAAGTCTTGGAAACAGGATCGAATCCATAGAACGGAAACTGGATATTAATGTCTCTGCAAGAATCGAACAAAATACTGACACATACAACACTGCAAGAACAACTGGAGGTGGCCCAGGCCAGAATAGATGATTTGGAGAACAGATCAAGGAGGGATAATTTTCAGGCTCAGGGGGCTACCTGAGTCCATCACAGATGTACACTCAGCTATACAGGACATCATAAAAATCTGATCCCATCCATGCCTATTCACAAAATGGAATTAGACAGAGCACAATAGATCCCTAGGCCCACCAAGAAAAGACGGCTTACCGAGAGATGTGATAGTAAAGCCTCACTATTACTCCACCAAAGACGAGGTGATGAAAAAAATCTCGACAACAAGAAAACCTTCAATATCAAGGTGCAACGATTCAAATATTTTCAGACATATCTCCCTACACCATTCAGAAGAGGAGAGCGATGAAACCACTACTTTCTGCCTCATGAAAAAAGACATTAAATACAAATGGGCCTTCCCATTCGCCTTAAAATTCAACTATAACGGCAGACTCCACGTAGTACACAACTTTCAAGAAGGTGAAAGACTATTACTAGACCTGAAAATTATTTCACATGAACCAGCCATGGACACTTTACCACCGCAACAAACCTCAGCTAAAAGAAATACACCCAATAGTCCAACCTCAAATCCCTGGAATAGAGTCAAACACAGGAAAGTCTGAAATAACTCTACTAAACATCAACTGAAATGATTTAAAGGGGTGTTCCACCCAAAAAAACGACCTTAGCTTACTCCACTCCTCACCCCCATACATGCCACATTTGGCATGTAATTTTTTTGGGGGGGGAGTGGGGGCTTCAGTAGGAGTGGGACTTCCTGTCCCACTTCCTGCTTCCGCCGAGGGGCTGGTTAGGCGATTAAGCCTTAATCGCCTACACCAGCCCCTCCCTGTAGGCGATCACATGGGACACTGACAGGTCCCATGCGATCGCCTCTCCAATCAGCGGCGAGCCGCGCCGCGCACGCATGCGCAGTACGGCTCGCGCATGCGCAGTGGGTGCCCGGCCGTGAAGCCGAAGGCTGTCACGGCTGGGTGCCCACAGTCAGGATGGAGACGCCGGCCGGGCAGGGGGGGAGAGGAGCGGAGCCCCGGTCGGCGCGTCGCTGGAACGCAGGAGCAGGTAAGTGAGTGTTTATTAAAAGCCAGCAGCGACACTTTTTGTAGCTGCTGACTTTTAATAAACACAACTTAGGGCTGGAACACCCCTTTAATCTTAGCTCCGGTGGTGTCCATCCCCCATTCATATAAGTTGTTGTGTTCTTTTTTTCTCCCCAATAGGCCTTCTTTTAATATGAATTGTTTCTCAATTCTTGATCAAATTACTTATAAGGATTTCTGGTAGAGTAAGAGTTAATATTTACTGGCTCACTTATATAATTTATTTATTTATTCTTGTGGTTTTTCAATATCTACTTACCCATATGGTTCTACAATTTTAATTTTTTCCTATGGTATTAAATGATATATATATATTTTTTTTATTTTTTTTAGGGGGAAGGTACCATCTCCTCAATTGTTATTTTTGGGGGATCAACCATTTGTTTTTCAAAATTTAATTCATGAACTTTTTGATTGTCGCTGACAGTCGGCGGTGAGGCCCTGAGCCTCAACCTACTTCTTGGAGCGACACTTTGTCGCCCTGACAAGTAGGAAGTTAGTCCTCTAAATGGACTACTCTAATAAATTCTGTTTGATTGAAGGAAGGAGCAAACTTCCCTTCCTTCAATCTGGGTCATGGTTTGACCTTTTGCAATAATACATCTTGCTTTGTTGTTACCATTTTTGCCTTTATTTCCATGTATCTATTCTCCCCTTCTTTCCCCTTTACCTTCCCACCCTCCCTCCGGGCCTACCTGCCATCACAGGTGTCTTCTGAGCTATGGACTCAGTCT